>JAEQBA010002040.1:0-21869 GCA_019434445.1 Phalangium opilio | reverse complement strand
ATTTCTCGACGACACTAAAAAGGATAACGGAGCGGAGAGAGTACCAAGGAAAAAAATTAAATTGTTATAAATGTGACAGTAGAAATCGTTGCTCGTAAAGAGAACTAGCTAGCTAGCGTTGCGACTAAAAAATGGGGCCGAAGGTTCAGTTACCATTGGACTTTCGAATAAAAAAAGAACAATATATAAAAATGAAATAAATAAAAACGATTCGCTAGTGTCCCATTGGGAATAATCAGTAGGGTGTAATAGTAGCCATCGAAATAATTTTGTAGAAATTTAACCGCTTCCATTATTTTAAACGCGAGAATTAGGCTTAAGTATAGGCCTTGGCAGAAGTAAACCAGTATGTAACTCGCTCCCAATCTCCTCTAGAAAGCCTTGGAATTTCCGAAGACTAATCACGTGATCGAATATATATTCCGGTACCCCGTGGTTTCCAATCCCAAACTCTCTAGGTCTTTTATAAAACATCGCTAAGCCTTTGCTTTATCGAGTTTTTTTTTTTTTTAAGCTATTAGCTTTCCATCACGTTGATCTTTCCCATTGAGATTGTCTCTTAACTACTACTCTTTCCGATGGAGCTAGCGGGGCGGAGAGAGAATGACTCAAAGAGAGAGAGAGAGAGAAGAGGGGGAGACAGAGAAAATGGGTCAAACCCCTGGTGGCTCGCTGACGTGTATAACGACTGTGCGATACGCTTGGAACATTTCTACAGGCGCTGGCTGGTTATCCGCTTCTCTGTCTTTCTCTCTTTCTCTCTCTCTCTCTCTCTCTCTCTCTCTCTCTCTCTCTCTCTCTCTCTCTCTTCTCTCTCTCTCTCAGACTTGAGAGAGGAAAATAGGTCAGATGGCTAACGGCTTAATTTATGGATCGAGATCGGGTTTTCTCAAAGTAAAAAAATAAGAGCTTCGTATAGAAAACTTGTTAAAGGCGGAAAATTCTCAGTTTTTAAAAAGGTAAAAATCTGATAATGAAAATTTAAAATTTTGAAGAAGAATAATAATATAGGACCGGGGCCTGTATGATTAGCTATAATTTACGATGAATATCATCAAGACTTTCATGAATAAACTAGACGTTCTCATTCACCTTAACTATCTATCCGAATAAAAGTAAATAATATTGACTTACGATAACATCGCCGTCTTGCCTCTAAGGTCCCCGACGGCGTTTCCTAGTTCGCATATGATTCTGTTCATGCATTCTTCGCTCTGTACGGCTGACCTATAGATGGAGTAGTAATGGCCGACCCTTTCCAAGTACTCGGACACTTGTGGTCCTTGAGACGTTGAGGTTTCCTTTCCGTTTCCGGCGGATCTCTTCTTCCTTCCGCTGAGGTTTGAGACTGTGGGGATCAAGAGTCCTAATCCGGCTAAAGCCAACATGGGCATGATCAAGGAACTTAGTCCGTATTTCTTTCCAGTGGCGCCAACGGCCCCTTCAGATCCGTAACTACTGGCGGCGGCGTATTGTCCATAGCCGGGAATGTGGCTGGCGTCGTAACCTCCGGCACCATAGGGTCCGCTAATTCCTCCAGAGTAACCTCCTTGTTGACCGGCTCCTCCGTATTGTCCAAGTTGGTTGTAAGTGGCGGCGTACGCGGATTCTTGAGCTTGGTAAGCGGATGGGTTGCTAGCGAAGGTTGGAACGCTAGCGGAAGCGGCGGCGATGGAGCTACTGTCGTATCCACCACCCAATCCGCTGGTGTCGTAACCGCCTGAAGATCCACCGATTCCGCTAGTATCGTATGAACCGGAAGAAGCCGAGGCATCGTATCCACCTCCGTAGCTTCCGCCTCCGTATCCTCCGCCGTTTCCGTATCCACCGGTCAAACCGGAAGAGGATCCTCCGTAACCGGAACCTCCGTAACTACTTCCACCATAGCCGCTATTGGCGAGAGACGCGGCCAGGGTACTCGCCGCGGCTTGGCTTCCGTATGAACCGGAAGAGCCTCCGTAACTACCTCCTGACGAGCCGTATCCGCTTCCGGATGAGCCATAACCGCTACCGTAAGCCCCGCTGGACAGGGCGCTGGCTAAACTAGCGCTGGACGCGCTGTCCAACGCTGGGGAGGTAGCTACCGCCGAATGCGTCGAAGAAGCGCTGGCGGTGTAATCCGAAGAGGATTGGGATTGACCGGAACTACTTCCACCGCTACTGGCCTGTTTCGTCTTGTCTTGAGAAGGATAGTAGTAATAGTACAAACTACTTTGAGAGGGCGACGAGGAAGCGGCTGCGGTTTGATAGCTGTTACTCGAAGCGGCAGTGTCGTATCCCGAGCCGCTGTAACCGCTGGACGATCCACCGGATGAACCGTAACTTCCGGAACCGTAGCTACCAGAGCTACCGCTGGAATATCCGGAAGAACCGGATGGTGAATAGACTGGTTGGCTACCGCTGGACGATGAGGAATAATCCGCTTCGGATCTCTTCGTGGATGGCACCGAAGACGAAGAAGAGGAACCCGAGGACGTGGCCGCGTACGCCACGGTGGTGGCGGACAGGACCACCACCAATAAGGTCGAACGACTGATCATGATTACTGATCTGAGGGGAAATGCGTCGCCTCTCTTTTTTTCTTTTCTTTTTCTTTTTTCAAATCAAATGCCTGAATCCCAGGGATGCGGCCGCTTGCTAAGAGAAACGAGATGTGAATGAAAAGGCGGTTCGAGAGACCTCGATACCTTATAGTAAAATAAGTAACGATGGGTACATTTTAGGGGGGCGTAATCAAGACCCCTTTAACCCCCCCTCCCTGTTTGCATCAACAGCGTCAACCCCCCCATCCCCATCCTAGCGTCCCTGAACTTGGAGAGTTTGGGGGGAATGAAGGGTGGGACTAACTTAATTTCGAAGATCTTTACCCAATACCGGAGTCTGGGTTGTGACGTCACAAACCTGACCGTGAATCGGTGACCCGGTTATTCGGAAAGAAAAAAAGCGGAAATAGATTTTTCAAGGGGAAGAGCGAGCGACCCTCGCGAAACGCCATCGGGGATAAGGAAGATTTTTGCCTCTTTATCTTCTCTTATACCGAGTTTCCCCACTTTTTAGCTTCCCTCCCTGCTAAGGTCTAACTCTACCTGTGATGATATTTGTTTCTAACCGCCGTCTTTCTCGAGGTATTTATTTTAAGATAAAAGAGAGATATGGTGCGGTTTCGCATCTTGGGAAGGATAAAATTCATACCGGCATTGAAATTAAAATATTTATACTAACGCAATGCAATATTCAATTAAACATACATTTTCTCAATTAAAATTTATAACCGTGTTATCAAAATGAAACCCAGGTTCTGAGTCTGACACTCGCTTACTTAACTTTCACGCAATAGAAAGGTGTTATACAACGTATTTAACAATATTTTGTTAAAAAATAAATCTCTATATGGTTTCAGTAACCGAAAATATGTAAAATTGGTTCGGAATTTGTGGTTTGAAACCGACTAAAACCATAGGCATACGTTGGGAAATTGTTTATCTACATTGCAAGTTTAAAATGATTCAGAATTTATTTCTACAACATATTTTTTTAGATACTTTTACCCTTAACTAAAATATTTCAGTTTGGCCTAATCTTTCTAGTAAATATTTTCCAATACTTGAAATAAATAAAACCAAAAACCCAAAACTCAAAAATTCGAAATAATAAATTGGAAAAATATCTCACCTTTTCAGTAGCAAACAAAAACAGAAAAATCACACAAAAAAAAATCACAAAATCGATAAATATCCAAAAACAGGCACAGTTAGAAACGTTAGTCCAGAGAGTAGTAGAATATTTTTGGCACTAAAATACCGTAATTCACGTAAACTTAAAAGTTAAAATTAGTTTCTTTTTTCTCAATCCAACTTTTATCCCGAGAAAAGTTAGTAAGAAATTATTAGGAATAAGCAACAAAAAAATTATTCCACAACCGAACGCGTTTCAATCTGTTTTTCGAGATTTTCTTAGCAAACACGATGTTAAATACTCGGCATAGAATTTAAGGCGGAGCTTAAAACAGAAGTGAGGACGCCACTGTTAACGTGACCCGAATTGTCGTTCAAACTAAATTTTTGTTTTAAATTCCCCCCCCCCCCTTTTCCAATACCTACCTTTTCCGAATTAAGAAAAAAAAAGGTACAAACACACACCTACAAATAGAATTCTTCATCGGTAACCCCTAAAAATATTTTAATTTTTCATACGTTTGTTGAAACGTTTTATTAACGTGCAAGCAGGCATTACTTTGTTCAATAAATTTCTGGCCCCTTTTTATCACCTTCATTCATGACTCAAATGTAGAAACCAGTGGTTAACTTGTTGACCTAGTTCTTTAAATTTAAAATAAGTAAAAACCTCTCCCGGATTAACACGTTTAAGTTAGCGTAATTGCGCGATTATAAAAAAAAATCCTAAGAATGTTTAGTGAATCACGGACCCAATATCCATCCATATCCAGACATTCCATGAATTCATTAAATTATCTCTTGAATAATCAGCATAAAACCATTTCAAAACCACACCAGTTAGGCCTTGAGTTCAAACTAATTTATACATCACCAACTTTTCATGGAGTTCACGCCATAAAATAGCAATTATATTTAAATATAGTGAAAGTTTAATATTCTTGTTATAATTAGCTATATTCATTGAACGGAAACACGGTAAAAATTTCACCCCAGAAAGACGCTTATTCCGCTTTAATACCACCTATACCGGCGTCTGTTGAACTTGAAAAAGCCAATAAATAAATATTAGGGCAACCATGAAATTTCCCATTCAAAGTTAATATTATTAAGACCCCTTGAGACACTTCCAAGGCAATGATTCGTTAAATTTAAACATAAGCATAAGCCCAATATATTTTTCTACTGTATATAAGGTATATTTTAGTATTTCAGCTATGTTTCCCCCGAGGCATCGTAAGCGTTACCTACTTCTGACCCCTTAAAAAAAAATTCTAGATTCTCTTTGGCCTTGACCGCCAAGCCGAGCTACACAAGCGTCTGCTGGCGTGTTTACCACCAGCACCGGGACTTAAAACCTCCTACCCTCTTCTCTCCTCTCAAAACCAGACTTTATTCTTTAAATGGTACTATAGGTTCTGCGTGGCATGCCCGGCTCTTGTATGCTAAGAAATTCTTGAAGACACACTATAGAGTACAGAAGAAACGTCTATCTGAAAGATCATGGCGTGCTTTTTCTTTAAAGTTTTTTCTCATCACCGCATGGTAAAAAGAACGGGGCCCCCTAGAGACGCGGCTCACGCTACAAACCCAATTATTTTATGGGTAAACAAGTGAAAAACGAAAATAAGTTTTTTATCTTCTTCTTTTTAAATTCTCAAATGGAGGGTTTTAGGTTAAAAAATTTAACTTGAGATTTTTTCGGAGATAGTGTTTGTGTGGTAGCTCTTAATTCTAAGGCCAAGGCCAAGGTAACTCGTCGCTAAGCCTAATTTTACTAGGTAACTCGTAACTAAGCATAAATTTACTAGGTAACTCGTAACTAAGCATAAATTTACTAGGTAACTCGTAACTAAGCATAAATTTACTAGGTTACTCGTAACTAAGCATAAATTTACTAGGTTACTCGTAACTAAGCATAAATTTACTAGGTTACTCGTAACTAAGCATAATTTTACTAGGTAACTCGTAACTAAGCATAATTGTACTAGGTAACTCGTTGCTAAGCCTAAATTTACTAGGTAACTCGTTGCTAAGCCTAAATTTACTAGGTAACTCGTTGCTAAGCCTAAATTTACTAGGTAACTCGTTGCTAAGCCTAAATTTACTAGGTAACTCGTTGCTAAGCATAAATTTACTAGGTAACTCGTTGCTAAGCCTAAATTTACTAGGTAACTCGTTGCTAAGCCTAAATTTACTAGGTAACTCGTAACTAAGCCTAAATTTACTAGGTAATTCGTTGCTAAGCCTAATATTACTAGCAAACTCGTAGCCAAGCCTAATTTGATTATTTTCTTGAATTCAAGTACTTAAAATTAATTTAATGAACTTTATTATCCCATGGAATGGAATTAATTTATTAATTTTAGGTGATCAAACGAAATTTTAAAAGGTTCCCGCTTTAATTTTATTATTAGTAATTAAATTAATTTCATTGCGGTGAGGCTAATTAAATCCTACGATATTCTATGGCGCTATTTTAAAATAATTAAATTCACTTATCAGCTGACATTTTTCGTCTAATTAAAAATTGAATATCAATGTATCGCGAAGCTCGTAATTAATCTAACTTAATATCAATTAAAATTTGTCGCGAACTTTAGAACCTACCCATCTGGCAAAAACAGCGATAATGAAACACTAAAGGAAAGCCAACATTCAGGGTGTATAGAAATACATTGAGGTCCCATAGAACGCCTGTAGAAATGTTTCAGTTACAATACATCAATGCTAGAAGGAAAAGACGAACCAATTGCCCCTTTGTTATATTTTCCCTACAGTAATATTCAGGAAGGGTAAAATCTAAATATATCTTTTAAAATCAATATTACTAAAGTCTATTTGTCATCGGTTTTGGACAAGCGAAATAAATAGTAAATCTAGAAATCCTTTGAGGGCGATATGAACCAGACAAACGCGGTATTTATATATATAGGATAAAATTTGATATTTGAAAAAGAATATAATAAAATAATATATTACTGAAGGACACGGCATTCTCTATTGTCAAACTTAAATAACTCCAGCCTAACCAACTTTATAGAATGTAGGATGATAACCGGAATAGCTCGTTTTCCTATTTTTTTTTTTTTTTTAATATATTGAAGACTAGTAATTTTTTTTTTCTCACCGATATATTTTAGGTGATAATCTTAGGAGGTTAAGAGGGTTTTTGATATTTAGCCCCGGGCCATCTTCTGCATTATTAAATTGTGTAATAGGAACTTGATATATAAAAAAAACTAGTTGTCGAAAATTGGTAGTCCTAGTGAACGAATCCCTCAATTTTGAATTCCCCCTCCCCAAAAGTTATCCATCTTAACTTTACATTATATTTTTAGGGATTAAGACAATTTAAATTAAATTAACTCTTTTTAAAAATAAGTAATTAAAGCATACCTATTTTATATTTATTTTAGTGGATATAAATGTTTAAAAAAAATTTAAGAGAATTGAGCAGGATTTTTTTAAATTAAAATACCTAACATTTTCGCTAAATCTATGCATAAAATTAAATTTATCTAAATTTAAGATTGATTAGCCATAATTGGTAAAAAAAAATTCGGCTAGAGAAAATTCCATTCCCAGGTTTTTTAAATTTAACTGCGCTCTTCAGTGTTGCCAGTAATTTGTTATTAAGGCATCTCGGGTTTGGAACTGAATGATCTGAATCGAACAGAACCAAAAGCTTTTCATTCATTGAACTGCACCACTCACAAAAGTCTGGCAACACTTGTAATTTCACATTATCAATATAATCATTGCTAACTGATCTTGAAAATATTCAAAAACAAATTAGGTATAATCATTTAGGCCTAACACGAGTAAAATAATCATTCTCTTAATTCGAAACTGTTTCTGCTATGAAAAATTATTTCGAGTCTTATACATGGCAGCAGAAAGAAGCCAAGGCCTAAGACTATATAGCCTCGGAGTGTCTTTCGGGGTGGCAGGATTTTGTACAATCCGCCTTACATTTTCATGGTCACCTTCCGCGTTCTCTTTGGGTCGTTCAACTTCGACGCGCGTCTCTCTCTCTCTAGTCGGCTATATATTTTTTTAATTCCCCTAGTATTCCGAATTTTGGTAGGAAGGTCAAGGCTACGTTAATACAAGCCGGCTTCTTCTTATCGAAGTTGGCACCGTAACGACCAAGAAAAAAATAAAATAAACGTTTAGATAAATTTTAAATTGAAATATTGAATAGTAAAATGGTTGGTCGGATGAATAAATAACTTCAATAACAAATGTAGGTCGTCGGTTTATCCCAATATTTACAATGACGCGAAGTTTTCTCATTGTTTTTATTGAATCAACAGCCGGTTGAAGGTTATTTATTTATTTTAATAGGTACGGGTGTTTTCTATTTCTCTCTAAAAAGAAATTCTCTCAACGAAAACGATACTTTGTCTATTGTCCTAATGGCTTGCGGTCTAGAATGGACAACAGAATTAATTTTCAAAGTTGTGTAACGCATAACTTAAGTATAGTAACAATTTTAATTCGAATTTAGTTTAAGGTTATTTCTTTTGCTTCACTGGGTTATTTCTCTTTCCTCGCAAAAGGGTTAGAGATTATAGATAAGGGCCGGCGACTGCAAGTCGGGGTTACCTAGCTACTTTGACAGTTTCTTTCTTCTTTGTAAAACTTACTTCTAGCTTATTTCTAGTTCGGTCATTCTCTTTGAGCCTGAGAACGCTGGTCGTCAAAGGTTAGGGGAGGTGATTAGACTTCTTTGGGGTATTGTTGGACGGCGTCCGGCCGGCGCCGCTCACCAGATCCCACACTTTTACGTTATACTTACTGAACTAATAGGTACAGCTATAAACGGTTAAGTTTACCCATATATACTCAGTCCAGCTCCACCGTGTTTTTGTTCATTCGTTCATATTTAGAATAAGGTAGAAAAAGGGTTCACAATAAGAAATGTACCGATGCCTAAAAGATAAGAACACCATTGCCAAAGGTATGATGTGTGCGTCGTTTCGTGGCGACGGATGGTCGCGGTACACGGTGTGGCGACTGATGGTCGCCAGGGAGGTCAGAGGTCACCGGGTTTCGAGGGGTTAAGGGGGATAGAAACCTTAACCTCCGATTGGTTCGTTATTGGTGACCACCTCCGGACGGAACCAATAAGACGGGTCACGTCTGGGGTCCCGAATCAAGATCTTTACAACGATTGGTGAAGTGTGGCATATATAACCGGGTGTTCGGGTCAGAAAAGATCACTTCTTCTCACTTCGAAAACCAATTCGCAAGATTGAAACTCTCGTCCGACATTCTCAGACTTATGGAGAGGAAGATGCTGAGACGATCCAAGGCCTAAAGGTTCCTCCCCGGACTTTGGCCCGAAAGAGATACCAAGAAGACGCGTGGCAATGCGAATCGTTGATAGTGACTCTTAAAGAGCAGTCTGTCGGAAGCCGCGTCGTATAAGAACGCGAGACGGTTAAACCGGTTTGGTGCGGGTAAAGCGCGTATGAAGAACAAACGGGGGACACCAAGAACGTAAAGTACTTTTATTGGTTTTATAATGTTTGGCATGGTTATGTAAATATTTTGTATATAGTTGTACATAAAGTTAAATGGCAATGGTACTGGTATACTCATATTAATGAGTCCTTAAATGGTAATCATTAAAATTTAATAATAAGTGAACCCCAACCATGGTCTCATTATTTCGTATTTAGAGTATAAGGTTTGGTAGGTGGTTGGGTGGGTTTTGTGCCTGTGCTATCGGGTAGGGTTTGGTTAAAAGGAGGCCGACGGATAAGTCGGTCTCGTAAGGTTACGCGTAGTGATAGCGCAGGGAAACGTCACAAAATGGAGGCACCGCCGAGATACTGAAAACGGGAAGGTAGTGTAGGTAAATGTGTTGTTTGTTACGAAATTAGTGATACCATGGTTGTTATTTGTTAGGTTTTATTTGTTAGGGTTTCGGTTGTTCAGTGTTCGCGTGAATTTTTGGTTAATGTGCAATTATCGATAGTGTAGGGTTTTGCTTTTTCTGTTTAACTTTGTGTAAAGTTTTGTATGTAACGGTTTATTTTAGTGTTTGGTTAAGTTAAAAGTATACAAAAGTATACGAAACCTCATGTCTAACGCATATACTCGGTTTGATCCGGAATTAAGTAAACAACTAAAACAGTTAAGAAGTGAAAGGTACGAGCAAAGAACTCGTAAGATAGACGCTAATCTTGCTCAAGGTCAAAGCATTATGCCCCGAAGGAGGCAAATTGTTGAAAGCGCGTCGCCGAGGCGATCGCGCTCTCTTTCCCCTGGGTCTAGGCTCAATTCGGGAAGTATTAGTAATTTAATTGATGATCCAACAACTAGAGATAGTCAAAATTCTTTAGTTAATAATAGTACTGGTCAGGGTGTGAGTCAACCCTCACAAGTACAAGGTGTAGCAGCGGGTAGTGCGACTTCTGCTCAGCAGGGGAGTGGAAACACAGCTCCTCTCCCCTCAGATGTCCTTAATGCTATTCTATCCCGGTTAGACGGGATTGTAGCAACCCAAAACAATCATCAAAGGTCAATTCAAACACTTATGGCTCAGTCCACCTCGTCAATGTCGGGTACCGTAAGTGTAACGTCTAATCAGGGAATTCAGGTTCAAACTAGTAACGTAAACACGAACGTAAGTGGAACACATTTAGGTCAGGTCCAGTCAATGCCCGCAATTACCTATTCCACCCCTCTAAACGTTCCAAATTATTCGGGAAACCCCTCCGACCCTGGTCCGAGAGATTTCTTAAGGAGGGCCAAGCAGGTATTGCTGACAAGCACGGTAGATGAAGGTACTTTTATTCAACGTTGGGTGCCAACTATGCTGACCGGTACCGCGTTTGATTGGTATGAATCGGAACAACCTTTTCGGGATTGGGACGATTTTGCAAACAGGTGTAAGCGCAGGTTTGAGAGAACGAGTAATGATGAAAATATCAAAGACAAGATTAGTGAAAGGTTGCAAAAACCTCAGGAGACGGTTTGCGAGTATTTAGACGCGTTACAGAAACTCTTTAATCAGCTAAATACTCCTATTCCAAGTAGCGAACAGGTGCGGTTAGCTCGTCGAAATTTTCGCGAGGAAATTAAAGTGCACGTTATTTTGAACAAGTACGATACGTTACGCGAATTAACGGACGATGCTATCATGGTCGAACGCCTCACAAATAAACTTCGTCGCGATTCCTCAGCTAACACTAGCGCGAGCGGGAAAGGGAATCAGAGGCTGGTTAGTCACGGTCGTCAATACCAAGAGGTCCCACAAGCGTCAAGTTTTAGACAGTACCCCAAGTGTTCGTACTGCAACAGAATGGGTCATATGGAAATAGATTGTTGGGATAAGAACGGTATGAAGAACGCTAACCCTAACCTAAGATGTTATGAATGCGAACAAGTCGGACATATGGCTAAGTTCTGTACGAACAGAGGTAAACGCGTGCCAGCCAAGAAAGAGGGAAACGGCTCTGCGGGCGGTCCGAGAGGGGGCGGCAACCAGCCCGCGCAGCAGTAATATCGGAGACGAACCCCACTACAACGGATTTGAAAAGAAACGTTCATTTACAAAAGAACTGTCAAAACTTTTTGTACATCTTTGTAGGACCGATTCCGTGTGTAGCGTTAATAGATCCCGGTTCGACTCATACGATTGTAAATAGTAATTTAAAACCCCTGTTAGAAAAGAATGGATTCAAAACGGTTAAGGAGAATATAACTTTACGGCTGGCAGATGATTCAATTATACCTACAAAGGGTTTAGTGAAAGTAACATTTGGTTTACCAAAGAAACAGGTAGATTTGAGGCAGTGTACGTGCCAAACCTACATTATTCGTGTATTTTAGGTCAGGATATTTTACGGGAAACAGGTATGGTTATAGATTTTGGTAGGGCCCAATTTAATTGGCCTGATGATGAAAGTAGTAAGATCGAGTTTAACAGTGAAGTAACCCCTACTGGAGTTTGTTGCAGTTTAGCACATTCAGACAAATACACGGATTATGAGGGTATTAAGACAGCATTAGAAGGGGCAACTAGCTTAAACCCCTCACAGAAAGTTAGGTTAACTGATTTGGTCAATAAGTATAAATGTATATTTTCCACTATTCCCGGTAAGACTAGCAGAGTAGAACATTATATTGATGTAGGTGATGCAAGGCCCATAGCTAGTCCACCTTATAGGTGTAATCCCGCGAAACGTGAGATTTTGGACGGTATAATTAACGAAATGCTAGAACTTGATTTGATAGAACCGTGCAATAGTCCGTGGGCCAGTCCAGCCTTCGTAATAATGCAAAATAAACCCAGAATGTGTGTTGATTTACGTCCGGTTAACAAAGTAACGCGAAAGGACGCTTACCCGATGCCACGCATTGACGACATCTTAGAGTCACTACATAAACCGGCTTTCATCACAACTCTGGACATGCGCTCTGCATATTGGCAGGTTCCCATCTTCGAGCCTCATCGCGATATCGCGGCATTCGTAACGCCACGAGGACTCTTTAGGCCAAAGGTGGTAATGTTTGGTTTATCGGGCGCACCTGCAACATTCCAGCGCATGGTTAACAACCTATTTTCCGATTTGCTCGATCGCGGCGTTTGCGCGTATTTGGACGATCTAATAATCGCATCGGCAGACTTCGAGTCTCACATCCAGACGCTAGAAGAAGTCTTCAATAGGTTGTTTAAAGAAGGTCTGACGGTAAAAGCTGCCAAGACACAATTTTGCAAGAAACAATGCAAAATTCTTGGACATATGGTATCAGAATTTGGTGTGCAGGTGGATTCTGAAAAGACGGACACTATGGCCGATTTCCCCACCCCCAAAAATGTAAGACAGCTTAGAAGATTTTTGGGGATGGCCAGTTACTACAGACGGTTCATAAAAGACTTTGCTAAGATCGCGACTCCTCTTCACGATCTGTTAAAGAACGAAAGTAGGTGGAAATGGGGTAACGAACAAGACGCTGCGTTCAAGAAGTTGAAAGACAAGCTTTCGTCCGCACCAGTTTTAAGCTCGCCCGACTACTCACAGCCCTTTCACATTCATTGTGATGCTTCGTTGGTGGGGTTAGGAGCCGTTCTCTCACAAAAGATCAACGGACGACGGCAGGTGGTCCAATACGCTAGTCGATCTTTATCTGACGCTGAGCGTAAATACTCTACAACCGAACGTGAATGTCTTGCGGTCGTCTGGGCGGTCGAGAAATTCCGACCTTATATCGAGGGTACGAAATTTGAACTATTTACAGATCATAGCGCGATTAAATGGTTACACCGTGCGCCAGACCCTACCGGAAAATTTGCGCGTTGGAACGCAAAGTTACAATCCTTTGATTTTAACGTCAACTATATACCTGGTAAAGATAATACGGTAGCGGATGCGCTTTCACGAATTCCGGAAGGCGACAGTAGTGC
The DNA here is from genome assembly GCA_019434445.1 of Phalangium opilio. Lineage (NCBI taxonomy): Eukaryota > Metazoa > Arthropoda > Arachnida > Opiliones > Phalangiidae > Phalangium > Phalangium opilio. The sequence goes on along the minus strand of JAEQBA010002040.1, from coordinate 8,771 downwards.
CGACTCCACACCGGTAGAAAAACAATCGCGAATCACCGAATGTGATGTCACCGGTACTACTTGTGCGATAATGGCGGACGCGGTCGGTTCGGGAAAGGTAATTGTAAAATTTGACCATGACGAAATTAAGAGAGCGCAGCGAGAAGATGATCATTTAGGAGCCGTAATTAATTTCTTGGAAAACGGTGAAATGCCGGTAGACTCTAAACTAAAGAGAGAGGTTAAGAATATATCACAGAGCTGCGAGATGAGGCATGGAATATTATATAGGGAGGTAAAGAAGTTAATCAATCACGATAACTTTAAAATAATAGTTCCAACGTCGTTAAAGGCTCGTGTTTTACACTTGTGTCATGATATCCCGTCCTCAGGACATTTAGGTGCTAAAAAGACAGTAAAACGGTTGCAAAGCCAATTTGTATGGGATGGTTTAACCCGGGACGCGGTAGAGTACTGTCGCTCATGCTTGGTATGTCAGCGAAATAAGGTCCCGCAGCAAAAACCTGCTGGCTTAATGAAACCCAGTGAAACCAAAAACCCCTGGGAGGTAATTTCGATCGACCTTAAAGGTCCATATCCCCGAAGTAAACGAGGGTATAGGTATTTGTTGGTAGTGTCTGATATGTTGACCAAATGGGTCGAGATTTTCCCATTACGTAACGCAACCACTAAGCCCATAGTTAGGCACCTAATAAATGACGTGTTCACCAGATTTGGTTTGCCCACATGTGTAGTATCCGACAACGGTAAGGTGTTCGTGGGACGGATTTTCAAACGAGTTTTTGAAATCCTGCAGGTACAACAACGATTTACATCGTTGTATTCCCCACAAGGAAATTTGACCGAAAGGTTCAATAAAACCATCGGTATAATGGTCGCCTCGTATGTGGAGGATAATCATCGTGATTGGGATTTAGGTATACCACAATTTGCTATGGCAATACGAACGGCTAATCAAGAAACGACGGGGTATACTCCCGCGTTCTTGATGTTTGGTAGAGAACTTAGAACTGCAAGTAGCGTTCTTGCCACTAAAAATCCCGATGATTATCTCACGAAAGAGGTCGAACAATTTCATGGTCTTCGGGTAGCCTCTACAATTCAGGAGGCTGTGTCTAAAGCTCGTGCCAATATTGAAAAGCAACAAGCCAAACAGAAGTCGTACTATGACCGTAGTCACCGCGATTTTGAGTTTGAGGAAGGCGATAGGGTCATGAAAAAGACCCATTTTCTTTCTAGTGCAGTTGACGACTTTTCAAAGAAACTGGCAGATAAGTTTGACGGTCCTTATGTTATTTCTCGAAAGTTTTCTAAACTTACGTATAGGTTAGCTAAATTAAATGGGAAAGAATTATTTGGAACATATCATGTATCCCAATTAAAACCGTACGTGGAAAGAAAGAACTTAATGTTAACAGAAAATGACCTTGCGCAAGGTGGTGAGGATGATAAAAAGGAAGAGACCGACACTCTCCTTACGGCACATCCTGGTGTAGCTAAGAAAAAGGTAAAATCGATATCGAATCAAATGGTAAATAATAACAAAAAGGTTAATAACTTAAGAAATGTGAACGTTCAGAGTAGTAAAAGTGATAGTGAAGATGAAACCAGTGATGAGGACACGATGGATCGCGGTAGACGTTTACGACCACGTGACCCGCTCACTGGGAGAGTAGTTAAAAGAACTTAACTTTGTGTAATGATTTGTAGATATTAGGTAGACTGTTAATGGAGAAAGAGCGCTCGTGTATTATAGAGGTTATTTTGTGTACTAATGCTTTGGTTAAAAGTTTATTTTGGATTGCATAGTTTGTCGAAGGTTTTATCACAGGTTTTTGAGTTTTGTGTAGTATTTCTGAATTTTTGTGTCAATTGATTATAATTTTATTTCATAGGTTTTGGTTCTTTTCGGTATAATTGGCTTTTTGTAAGGTCGGTTCGGGGGAGTTGGACTGAGGTCTCACGGGTCGTTCGACGTTAAGTTGGGGGGAATTGTAACGCATAACTTAAGTATAGTAACAATTTTAATTCGAATTTAGTTTAAGGTTATTTCTTTTGCTTCACTGGGTTATTTCTCTTTCCTCGCAAAAGGGTTAGAGATTATAGATAAGGGCCGGCGACTGCAAGTCGGGGTTACCTAGCTACTTTGACAGTTTCTTTCTTCTTTGTAAAACTTACTTCTAGCTTATTTCTAGTTCGGTCATTCTCTTTGAGCCTGAGAACGCTGGTCGTCAAAGGTTAGGGGAGGTGATTAGACTTCTTTGGGGTATTGTTGGACGGCGTCCGGCCGGCGCCGCTCACCAGATCCCACACTTTTACGTTATACTTACTGAACTAATAGGTACAGCTATAAACGGTTAAGTTTACCCATATATACTCAGTCCAGCTCCACCGTGTTTTTGTTCATTCGTTCATATTTAGAATAAGGTAGAAAAAGGGTTCACAATAAGAAATGTACCGATGCCTAAAAGATAAGAACACCATTGCCAAAGGTATGATGTGTGCGTCGTTTCGTGGCGACGGATGGTCGCGGTACACGGTGTGGCGACTGATGGTCGCCAGGGAGGTCAGAGGTCACCGGGTTTCGAGGGGTTAAGGGGGATAGAAACCTTAACCTCCGATTGGTTCGTTATTGGTGACCACCTCCGGACGGAACCAATAAGACGGGTCACGTCTGGGGTCCCGAATCAAGATCTTTACAACGATTGGTGAAGTGTGGCATATATAACCGGGTGTTCGGGTCAGAAAAGATCACTTCTTCTCACTTCGAAAACCAATTCGCAAGATTGAAACTCTCGTCCGACATTCTCAGACTTATGGAGAGGAAGATGCTGAGACGATCCAAGGCCTAAAGGTTCCTCCCCGGACTTTGGCCCGAAAGAGATACCAAGAAGACGCGTGGCAATGCGAATCGTTGATAGTGACTCTTAAAGAGCAGTCTGTCGGAAGCCGCGTCGTATAAGAACGCGAGACGGTTAAACCGGTTTGGTGCGGGTAAAGCGCGTATGAAGAACAAACGGGGGACACCAAGAACGTAAAGTACTTTTATTGGTTTTATAATGTTTGGCATGGTTATGTAAATATTTTGTATATAGTTGTACATAAAGTTAAATGGCAATGGTACTGGTATACTCATATTAATGAGTCCTTAAATGGTAATCATTAAAATTTAATAATAAGTGAACCCCAACCATGGTCTCATTATTTCGTATTTAGAGTATAAGGTTTGGTAGGTGGTTGGGTGGGTTTTGTGCCTGTGCTATCGGGTAGGGTTTGGTTAAAAGGAGGCCGACGGATAAGTCGGTCTCGTAAGGTTACGCGTAGTGATAGCGCAGGGAAACGTCACAGTTGGACATGGATCAAGATCAGCTAGGCAAAAGAAAGAATAAACTTTGAACGAAAACGAAAATACTGGCATTTGTTTTGCTTTTTTTTTTTAACTGTATATTTTTTCTTTCATACCCCCAGTTTGTGATGGATGAAAAAAAATGTACAATACGTAAAAAGGGAGTTTATGTTTATCATTTTTACATGTCAGCGGGATCTGACATGAGTCGATTTAGTAGAATCATAAGTTTATAAGATATGTTCCATAAGTTTGTTAATCTTTGGTTACTGAGAGCTTGTCATAGATTCGAGGTAAAGCGAGGGAGGCCTGGTGAGGCGCTGTCAAAGGCTTAGTAAAACAGACTAAATAGGACCTAGATGGAAGTCCTGCAAAACTAATTAACCATCCGAGTGTAGTACTTCAATTCTCGCTTGTCGTTCTGCTAGAACTAGCTCGAGTTGTAAGTCTCTCAGTAGCATTACGAAGGTAGGAACATATCACTTATAAACTTATGGTAGAATTTATACAATAAGTCTCTAGCATTACGAAGTATAGGTAGTGTCATACTTATAGAAGATATCTTATGGTAGAATTTATAAGGTATAAAAAATCGTATTAATCACCGGGGTCTAACTTTCCGGTATTGCGCAAAGAAAAAAGAAACCGAAACGCTCGGAAGAAATAGGCCTAAAATAATCTACTTATTTCAAAGCCAAGGCTTAAGTTCCAATTTGTTTTTCTTTTTCTTTGAGTATTTAACTATTTATCAATGCTTGAAAACGTTTCAAACTTGGCCTATAAATCATGAACTAAATAGAGATACACTCCCATATAGGGGAAAGAAAATAAAAAGGAACTATGCTAAAAATAATGGCGTCAAGGAGTACACGTTACGTAATATAATACAACTTTTGTTAGGCTTAGCTAGGATAGAAAAGAAAATTGTTTCCCCATTATAAATTCCAAAGGCGAATCGGGTCTATTTCGTCTCGTACCGAAATTGTAACAAAAGAGAAGTCGTCTCGTCTCTAGAATACTCAATTTGATATTACATTCGAATTTTACCCTCGTTTGACTCTTGGGTTTGGTCGAATTTGATAGGGCGTATAGAAATGGGAGTTCAAATGAAAGCCGGACCGAGCCACCGTGACAATAACGACTGTATAGAGAAGATGCTATATCCCAAATCCCTTCGCGGTATAACGCCTATTCACAATACGAACATAAGTATTCGTACATACGGATACCCCAACTATACATTCAAAACATACCTTATTTTGCGAAATAACATTTTCTCCTGATGAAATCAAATCGACTATAGCTTTGCCGCGACGGTCGATAAAGGCAATTTCATGATTTCTGTAACCTTTATTAATCGTATCGTATATATCTCTCTCTCTCTGTTAATGACAGCATAAGTTTATAAGTGATATGTTCCGTCCATAAGTATGACACTACCTATACAAGTTCGTAATGCTACTGAGAGACTTACAGTACTCGAGCTAGTTAGTTCTAGCAGAACGACAAGCGAGAATTGATCAGTACTACACTCGGATGGTTAGTTTTGCAGGACTTCCATCTAGGTCCTATTTAGTCTGCATTACTAAGCCTTTGACAGCACCTCACCAGGCGTCTTCGCTTTACCTCGAATCTATGACCTACCTCATTCACTTCAAAATTACAAGCTCCAGTTTCTAAGTTACCAGTGACAAACTTATGGATGGAACATATCTTATGAGCTTATGATGATAAGGATGGTTTATTCATTACGAGGCTTAAGCCGTATGCGCCAAGCAAAAATGATTAGTACTCAAATCTCAGCACGACCGCCCAACCCATAGAAGCACGCATCCATAGTTTTGATTAATAAATCTATTCATCGTGAAATAATTAATGAGATAAATGATTTTAGTAGTAGTAGTAGCTTGCACCGCCTTGAACGCCACTGGAATTTTACCCCTCCTCTCCCAACACTACATTCGTTTCCTTAATAAGCAATTAATACTTTCACGAATTTTATATTAACAAAAGTTTTATAAATCATTTTATAACCCAAATATTAAGAGATATCGAATTTTTCTTTTAGTTTGAAATTTAACTAAGACTTAGAAGTGTTTGTTTCTGATTAACTTACGACAGACTTATCTAAAACACCCTGTATACTATAAACTTATGACCTTAGTAATAAGTTTAACTCAATTATGATCCAAAACAATTAGGCCTATACTTTAATTATTTCATTATTGAAATTTTATATTTAAAATAAAAACTATTTATTGATTTTCTAAAATTAATTCTGATTAAATAAATTGCAACCAATATTGTGAAAAAGGGTGAAAGAAACAATTTAATCTTTCAGTACTATCCAGTATCCCTTTAAAAGCTAATTAGATCCGGGAGTGAATACGTAATACCGGTTAAATATTTAGGGGAACTTTGGTCTTTATTAGATTAAGGAGAAAAGGCCAGGAAATTTGGAATTTTTTTGGGTCTACGCAGCGTGTATTTTTTTCTGGTCAAAGATAAAGGGATGGGTGAGGGTGAGAGAGAGAGGAGAGAAGCAAGCCAAAAAATAAGGTTCTTTCAAATTGAATTTATTTCCGAGTTGGATCATGTCCCAGGGCAGCAGTTAACCATCGATTCGCCGCAGCATTTTATATGCTTCGGATATGGGCCACTGGAATTCAGTACCAATCAGTCAGACCCCCTTCTCCCCTTACCTTTTCCCATGCAGCATACTCGGAACTATAAAGTAAAACACGTGACGTGGCATCGCTTAAAATTTGCGGATATTCAATTAAATATTTCTTCGAAATTCTCCATACAGTTTACGTCATGAAAAAAAAATAACAGCTATTTTTATTTCATTAATTTTTTGGCGCGTTACTCGGAGCTCGTGAATAAATCACGTGTTTAATAAACTTTGTTTAATAAATAGAATTAGGCTTAGGAAATAATAACAAATGTAGGCCTAGGCCTGTAGGCTTAAATTGTGGTTATTACCAAAAGTCACGAAAGAATAAATTATACAAAAACGAGTTTTGCTTCGCAGTCCTTAAAAAACTGCATTTATACACAATCCGCGGCACTTTTTCAAACCCACAAAGGGCCAGAAATTAGTAATTATTTTATGTATTGCAATTTGAAATTAAGTTTAATCGATATGAGAAATTTGGTTTTAATTGCGAAGTTCAAACATTTGTTATGATTAGAAATTTTACAACAAAAACGGGTATAAATGCGGCGTTTCGAGATAAAGGGAGCTTAGATTTTCACGTATGAAATTATATAGAATCTGTTCCCCTAAAAACTTATCCCTCTCAAATAATTAAAGCGAAAAAATAGAAAATGAGCTTTTAACATTTTAGTTTTTCAGGGTGGAAGAGATAAGAACACTTATTTCGAGTAAAATGTCGCTTTACTACTCCTAAAATGAGGTCCCTCATTCTGATTTGTGGCTTTAAAATGCAGTGTCGTATTTCTGACATTTATCATACATCTTGTATACGTTTTAAACTTCAATTCGAACTCGACTCATAATCGTCCTCCGATGATTTAGCTCTTTGTTCCGAAACGCCGCATTTATACCCGTTTTTGTTGTAAAATTTCTAATCATAACAAATGTTTGAACTTCGCAATTAAAACCAAATTTCTCATATTGATTAAACTTAATTTCAAATTGCAATACATAAAATAATTACTAATTTCTGGCCCTTTGTGGGTTTGAAAAAGTGCCGCGGATTGTGTATAAATGCAGTTTTTTAAGGACTGCGAAGCAAAACTCGTTTTTGTATAATATCTGTCCCTTTTTGGGGAGAAACGTTATTTGGGAATAAATTAGTTCTGGAATAGTGAAACTCATTCGTCCAATTTTTTAAGACTAATTATATAGTATTTCACTAAATCGTAACTTGCATTCGGAAATTGGAATGGTCGGATAATACAATGCACTGTATAAAAACACACTATGCTAAATATTCGTTGAAACCATGTGAAAATTATAAAAATTCTCCTACTATTTCTTTGTGATCATTTAACGTTAGGCTTACAAAGACAAAAATTAGGCCCAAAAAGTTTTAAAAAAATCACGTGAACTTACTTAGAGAATCAAAATGGTGAAATTAAGCGCGAGATTTGAATTGAAACTTTAATTGAAATGCAGCGCGTGCTGGCGCGTGAGCTAGCACGTGGTTTAAAATATTTATTTTTAAAACCTATACAAAAAAGGCCAAGTTAACCTTACACTACGAGAAATGAGATACTATACCTTTTCAGCCTTTGCTAGTGCTGTAAAGTTAGGCTGTGAAAAAAGTGTACCCCCTTGGTCGCGAAAATGTTTCCACCTCATAATGTTAAGCTCCATAGAGTTTAACATTACGATTTCGGATTGAGTATAAATAGAAAATCCCTGACGGGATTTTCTTATATATTCAAAACAATGATAAGAAAGTTTGATACAATAGAAACTAAATTGTTTTTTATTTGTATCGTCTAATGATCAGTTGTAAGATCGCGACAAATAACGCCTCGCGTCTAAACAATAAACAACTAATAGAATTGTCTTTCTAACCCCTTCTATTGTTTCGGAGAAAATTGTTTTATCGGACATCCCAATCTTAGCCATAAGTTTATAAGTGATATGTTCCTAACATAAGTATGACACTACCTATATACTTCGTAATGCTACCGAAGACTTACAGCTCGAGCTATAGTTCTAGTAGAACGACGGAAGCGAGAATTGCAGACTACACTCGGTTGGTTAATTAGTTTTGAAGGACTTCCATCTTCCTATTTAGTCTGCACTAAGCCTTTGACACGAGAATCTATGACCTACCTCATTCACTTCATGACAACCCCTCAGTAACCAGTAACAAACTTATGGAAGATATAACATGAACTTGTGTGTTTGGCATGGATGATAGCCACAAAATGTAACCGAGATACGCGTAACTTTAGAGTTTAACCCTTTTAATGTTTAAATTGATAATATTATGGGAATAGTTAATTCATTCTAAAATTATACATGCACTAAACAACAACGTATGGTTATTTACGTTAGGCCTAAATGGAATGGAATGGGGCCCTATATGCGTAGAAAAAATACCTTTTTTTCAACCAATAAAATTCAGACCCAGTATCCCACGAAAGAAATGAATAAAAAATATATTTTGATACATTTTTTTAGGGGTGAATTACGGCCTTATTTTTTTTTAATATAAATTTCCTAAGATAAAACGAGCCCATCCCCCCCACGATCGCGAATAAATAATAAAAGGACTATCGTTTTTTTTCTTCTTCTTTTCGAAACACTTTGACTAGTTCGCATGATCACGAATGGCTTAATTTAACTGCTCAGCACAGGAGATCAAAACTAACTTTTGCGTTCATGCCGCGTTCACGGTATCTTTAGAGTCTTTTTATACACGAGAGAGCGAGCGAGAGA
>JAEQBA010002039.1:0-47144 GCA_019434445.1 Phalangium opilio | reverse complement strand
TAAATGTTTTATCTTAAAGAGGAATCGAAATGTGACTGAAAAATAGGCGGTATAACAGTTTTCGTAAATCGTTCCAAGTGTCACAGAAATAGCTTTGGCGGTTTATACCATTTTGGTTTTAGGGCTTTAAAGAGAATTTTCAAGGGCCCTTAACGCGCCGCGCTTTTAGTCTTTTACCCAAGTTTGGGTGAGTATATCTTTTAGATTTAGGCCGAAGTGTATTAATACCGAAATTAAACCAAAGAAATACAAATTTTCTCACTAACACTAAATAATAATAAAGGCTGTTGACAAGTCTACGTTACGTAGATGATTTCCAGTAGCTATATGTATTCCTGGCTGCACCAATGAACATTTTTTAAGGGCGCTCTGCACATTTTATCAGTAAACACTACATAAGTTTATGTTTACCAAAATAATAAACAACCGTTTAAATTTAAACAGACTACTTAATCTAACAGCATAAGTTCATAAGATATGTTCCTACCATAAGTTTGTTAATTTCTGGTTACAAACTGGAGCTTGTCATGAAGTGAGTGAGGTAGGTCATAGATTCGAGGTAAAGCGAAGACGCCTGGTGAGGCGCTGCTGTCAAAGGCTTAGTAATGCAGACTAAATAGGACCTAAATAGAAGTTCTGCAAAACTAACCATCCGAGTGTAGGACTTCAATACTCGCTTCCGTCGTTCTCGCGAACTATCTCGAGCTGAAAGTCTAGCATTACAAAGCATAGAAAGTGTCATACTTATATGGAACATATCTTATAAACTTATGCCAACAGTACTATCATTTCGTAATAAGCAGATTAATTTTACTAAAAAAAACAACTTTTAACTATTTTTCAAGTAACGTAATTAGTTTTCGACATTTACTTAAATACAAACATTGGTTAACGGTATATGAAGACTGACAAGCAAATAGATTATTAAAGACAGCAATAACAAATAAACAGTCTCCGTATAAACAGTTTTCATCGCGTATAAACTTTAATATTTGTTTGTTTCGGTTAGTCTATTTTGGGTTTAGGAGAAGTTAAGATAGCGGAAGCTAAAACTGTCTCGAGAGGCTATTAGAGGACTTTGGTAGGACAGAAAGATGAGGCGAGTCCTCAACTCAAAAGCCCGAAACATCTGGATCAGACGACACGCACTCGACGGAACCAAGTGCCAACGTTGGTTGGTTCAAAGATGAGTCTGTGGCGAGGACCGTGCATTATGGTTCAAACCCCAGAATGCAAGCAAGTACTGTAGAGTGAGTGAAACTATCTATATGAAGTTAATGTCAGCAAAGCGCATCTTTATCTTAAACAACTTATATATGTCAAAAACGAATAGATTTTTTTTGTTTTCATCTGGAGACCGAAGACATAAAACAGACTGTATTTAATTTTTATCTTCAAGGGATAGTCACCGCGACGAAGCTGAAATTTGGATTAGAGTTAAATATGGGTTGTAGCTCGAATTGAATTTAACCTCAAACGTTTTCCGTAGCCGTAATTTCTCAATCATTTCGCGCCTTTTCTTGAGTCGTGTTCACACTGGACAGGGTTGTCACGAAATTTTCAGATTCAAATTCCCTGATTTTTTCCAGGTTTTCACTGACTAATGAACGACTTTTCCAGGACTTTTCAAGGTTTTCCCTGTCTAATGATCGACTTTTCCAAAGTTTCCCTGTCTAATGATCGACTTTTCCAAAGTTTCCCTGACTAATGAACGACTTTTCCAAAGTTTCCCTGACTAATGAACGACTTTTCCAAAGTTTCCCTGACTAATGAACGACTTTTCCAGAGTTTCCCTGACTAATGAACGACTTTTCCAAAGTTTCCCTGACTAATGAACGACTTTTCCAAAGTTTCCCTGACTAATGAACGACTTTTCCAAAGTTTCCCTGACTAATGAACGACTTTTCCAGGGTTTCCCCTGACTAATGAACGACTTTTCCAGGGTTTTCCTGACTAATGAACGACTTTTCCAAAGTTTCCCTGACTATTTCATGTGAAAAACTATTGTGGATGTTAACAGAACATTTTTTCAGGTTATGTTTTTAAAACATTTATCAGGACTCAAAATAAAATTCCCTGAAACTTTTCTCTGACTATTCCAGACTTTCCTGGACCCATGTCAACCAATCCTCATTTCAAAACCAAACCAATCAATTTTGCCAATTCCAAATAAAAGTTTTCACTATCACTATACAACTCAGTTTTATCACCGCAATCTAACAACAATTAAAACACTTCTTTTCCAACAAAAAAAATTAAAGACAAAGTTAGTTAATTTTAAATTACTTTGAAAACAACAATGTCGTCCATTGGCTCGCGGCCAATAGATAGAAAAGCGGAGCGGGGGCGTAAACCCCCCATTAAATAACGCTTGAAAACAGTTGTCCAAAAGCCAGTAAAATAGTAAAAAATAAGAAAAAAGAAGGCAAGACTTTTCGGTGCCCATAGGTCGAGACATCGACATCAGTAAGCTGGGTCGCCTCGACGCCACACAACCCTCCCTTCCCCCTCCTTTTACCCCCCCCCTCTTATCTATCTAATCTATAATCAGGCAAAAAATCTACATTTATGAAAAATAAGCTCTCGGAAGTTCGAAAGCCCCTTTTTGGGGTAAAAGTTCTCTATTTAGAGGGGGGTCAAACGAAAGGGGTATCTTTCCGGAGTGACGCTAAAAGACTAGTATCGTCGTGTAATGTAAAAGGCATCCTTTAAGGCAAGCTATATACTTGGGGGGCAGGATACCCCTGACGGATGGACCAGATAAGTCAAGGCGAGAGTCCGGGACCCTTCCTAAAATCTTCTCCCTCCAAAAAACAAGGGGACATGGGTAGCGTAGAAGTTGAGATAGTTAAGGAAAATGCAACGGTGGCTAGCATTACAATTTTTTTTAAATTGTTAAGCCTTGGTTATTTTGAATTTTTATTTTTAAATGTGGCGCGCTTTAAATGAGAAAAATGCTTTTCGAGCATATTCATATTCGTTATATGCTTTTTCTTTTCAACTTCCGCTCTTAAAATGTCACGTGATTATTGAATAAGGTGGGCTAGTTGTGAGGAAGAACTACAATGGTTGTATGGTCCATTTTGAGTGGAAAATGTTCTATCATATTTCCATAGAACCCCCACTGTACTTCCGGTCATACCATACCGTATTTGTGCACGATGTATATTAGAAACGTTGCAAAACCTTGAGGAGCCCAGCGATTGGTCAAATTGACCTCTTAATGACCCCTAAATTCTTGAGTTTTAAGAATCAACTAGCAATATTAACAGGGATAGATTTAATTTTAGAAGTAGGAATGGAGAACAGAGTAAGTAATGTGGGCGCGCGTCAAAGTCCCAGACCTCCTTTCCCCGGGACGGGGGGGGGGGGGTACGAAAGAAGAGACGGGTCATAGCGACAGAGGTAAAAAGGAATTACGTATTTTTCGCCGTCCCCGTCAGCAACGTCAACAAAACGTAGTTTAAGTGAGCCAATAAGATAATTTATACTTTTCGTTACGTGTTGGAGGGAGGGCTCTATACTGGGTGGTCCATGAGTCGGAATAACTGAAGTAAATACTAACCGTAAATACTCCATTCCTACTTCTAAAATTAAATCTATCCCTGCTATTAACTATCTCATCTATGATAGTATAGTATGATATTGTTTGGGGTGGGGGGGGGAGTAGCGCGCTTGGGATGAAGTGGCAGTGTTGGGGCTTCAATCTTCAGACCACGCGGCGTCTCGTCGCCACTTGGCTAAACTAAAGGCTTTAAAAAGCTGTATGGCGGATGGCCCCTGAGAGGAGAGCTCGTCAGCGTGGCTCCGAAGCTCCGCTCTTCCCCGACTAAAAGAGTTTTAAAGGAGAGACTTTGGTCGGTCGGGGGGTCCCGGCCGGCAGATCGGCGCTGGTCGTCGCCGCGTGAACAACTTTTTCTCCTCTCTCTAAGATCAAGGGCGCCAGCTACATTAAGGACGAAGCTTTGCAATCTTAAAAGGAGTAGATCTTCTCGTAGATATCAACTTTTTAAAAGATAAATACATCAACCTTTCTAAGGGTACAACTGTCTATTCTCTTATCTCAGGAAGACTGCTAGAGTCCCCATTGATTGTAATCGCCCAATCTGGCTATAGCTCGAAAGAAACTTCTTTTACCCAAAAAACTTTGTGTCCCACTTTGAGTCTTCATTCTGTGTTCTGAAATATTGGGAGTTCGAACCACGGATAAAAATTTCTTCTTTTTTAGTAAATATCTCCCTTAACTTCTAACTTCAACGTGCATGGCCGTATTGCTAGGGATGGTAGCACAAAAATTGTTCATGGATTGAAAATGTTTTGGGCAAAGGTACAGCCAGGGTATAGTGTAATGGCAGTACTACGTATGCAAACGTGTTACCCTTCTATCTCTTAGCTCAGTGTCAAACCCCTACTGGGCTCAGTTGGAGGGATACACAGTCTAGGCCCCTCTCTACCACCACTAGTCTATTTCTGATAAGTTTGCCACAAATTAAGGGGGATGTTCTTTGGGAAATCAATTTTGAGTCGAAAGTGTAACTTCTATCTCCATTTTGTTTGCCAAAAGGGACACTGTTTAAAATCGAGTTAAGATTATAGTGTTTTAGGGATGATCCCTTAAATTATTTAGCTGTAGTCGAAATTAAACTTTGACTACTATCCCTTTAGATTAAACCCCTGATTTCACAAGTGATTGTCCCCTCGGAGGAGTGCGTACATACATTTCCCATAGTCCTAACTAGCTTCAAACACGCTGAATTCTGCGCCTGAGATACACGTAAAAATTTCCCAAGTTTATTTTTTCTTTTCTCCCACAAACTGATATCTCAGCTACTGATCTGAAATTTTCAACTTTTAGTCCTTACTTTCATCCACTAGGGGGCCCCAACTTCGTCGTCAAGAAGTTTCAAAAGTTCCGCGCTGAGTTTTCATCTTCAATTTGCTTTAAAGTCAAAAGGCAGCCCTGATTATCTTTAATAGTCCATAAAGATTTCATCAACTACATATTCCATTACAGAGCAAACTCGGGATGGAGTAACGTTTAGCGCGTGACTTTTCTTGGCCTGAATTTCAATAGCAATTCATACCATAGTCAAAGGCGGGGGACGGTTAGATTTTAAATAAGATTTGAAAAGAATGGGATCTCAGTTTAAACTAGAGGAACAATTTCATCTTTGAAAAGATTTCAATTTACGGTATAGGAGTTTTTAGGCCAACATCCGCTGAGTGCTGAGCCACGCACGCGAGATGGCGAATGAACGATAAAACTTATTCACGTTAACTTGGTTAATACGGTTTAAGGCTAAAGGTTAGCGTTTTAAGTAGGCCTCTTTTTTCCTTCAAACAACTTTGGCTTCATTCCACTGTTAAATTCGAATTTGATGCCTTAAACCGGGAACAGATGTGGAATCTTTTGAAAACTTCAACGTCTTTCTTTTAATTAACAACTCAACGATGTTGCGGCTTCAAAAAGGAGCGATATTGTAATGGGGTACAAGCGTTTTTCAAACAACGCAGATTTCGATTTTAAATATAGATAAAACCAAACCGTTCCGTGCCTCTACATTTATATTCAAATGCAACAAGGACCAGGGATAGATTTAATTTTAGAAGTAGGAATGGATGGAGAACAGAGTAAGTAATGTGGGCGCGCGTCCGTCAAAGTCCCGGACCCCCTTCCACGAGACGCTGGGGTATGAAAGAAGAGGCGGGTCATAGCGACAGAGGTAAAAAGGAATTAAGTATTTTATTTTTCGCCGTCTACGTCAGCCACGTCATCAAAACGTAGTTTAAGTGAGCCAATAAGATAATTTAAACTTTTCGTTACGTGTTGGAGGGAGGGGCTCTATACTGGGCTATGAGTCGGACTGAAGTAAATACTAACCGTTCTCCGTTCCTACTTCTAAAATTAAATCTATCCCTGATAGAACCTAAAATTAATAACAAGGGTGGAAGATTTTGAGTCGCAAATGACATTTTGAAGTCCCGGGTCACTGGTTTACAAATTATGATTGTAGTGTTTTTTGGATGACACCTTAAATATAAGTAATTAACTGAAGAGACAATGCTTTTATTAATTAAGGGTCAACTCGAATTTAATAACTCTATTTGAAAATAATAAACAAAATACCCAAAAAGTCGAATATTTTTGAACCAAATAGATGAAATAGTAGAGAAAAATACCGTTTAGAGTTAAATTCTACACGTACAATTGAAATTTATCGAATTTAGACTGTTAAATTTTTAATTAAAATCTTTCAAATTATAAAAAACTATTTGTAAGAAAGCTAAGTAACTGAAATTGGGTTAAAGGTTATGTTTAAATTTTTCAAAATCCTCTGTAAACTGAGCCTAGATTCCATAGGAAATATCTTAATAAATACCGCATACTATGGGGATAATAATGTAGCCGATTCGTTCTGACAACAAAATCCAGAATAGCAGAATTATGCTTGAATACATTCAAAAAAGAAGAAAAGAAAGAAAAAGCCTTTCAACATGGGTGGTATGACCTATGGGAAGTGGGGGGGTGAGAGGGGAGGCGTGTCCCTACTTCTATTTATAGACTAGTCCCCAAGAAAGCGGACACAAATTCCCCCAGCAAGAAAAGTAATAAAACCAATAGAGTTCCTACCATCCATGCAACGGGGGTTCATGGCTAAACAAACAAGGCCTAGAAGAACCCACGAGAACGCCACCCTAAAAATCCACCCAGTTGTCCATCCTCAAACAAATACTCAACTCCCAACCCAACCTCCCAGGGTCATTCTCTTGAAAAGATACAGGGGGTGATTTTTACCTGCAAGTTTCAACTTGAAAGTTCCATAAATACACAGTTATAAGAGATAACAATTTAAGATCTTAAACCCGATTGCAACATTTTCTCAAAGAATTATTTCAATTTAAGTCTTTACTAAAGCTTAAGACGTGGGTTATATATTTTTAAGCGTATTCAAATATCATTGTATCTAGTTTAAGCCCTAGTAAGACGATAAGTTGATAAGTCGATACTTTAAACACATAGTTTTCAGACTAGAATGGAGTATTGATACAATTTACACCAGGAGGCCAAGCTACTTGGCGTTGAAAGCGCAGTACTACGAAGCCTCGCCTCCTTGTGTAAATGGTAGCAATCCTCCATTTTAGCCTGAAAACTACGAATCAGTTTGAAGTTCAGAAAATGGCGCCGAAACCCGGGAATGCATTTTTTTCTATCTCTCTTTGGTCAAAAAAGGTTTATGGCTGTTTCCAGTTGTAAGCTAAGTGAATTTTCATGTTGAAAAATGCAAGATACAACAGCAATTACACTAAAAAAAAATAAAGAAAGGTTTCTTTTGGGAAATATTTTTGAGAGATAGTATTTTACGATACAGTTGAGTTTGGACAAGGTAATTACTGCGTCGGGTTGGTCCTCATAGAAATCTCACGTATGCTCTTCCATCATCTATGACCCCCTCCTAAGCTATAAGCACGCTTAGTAGTACTAGTGAGTGCCATTGAATGGGAAAAATATATGGTAGTAGATAAGATATGAAAAAGACGAAGTAAGATTAGACGAAAAATTGTTTGAAAAACAAAATTCCCACGAAAGTCCTCGTTTCTCTTTTTTCATTTTCTTTTTTCTTGAAAAAGCTTTTAGTTTTATCTCAGAAAAATAGATATTTAAGAACAGGAAACTTTGATCCCATTTTAAATAAACGTTATGGTAACGTTGTACAACACGTGGCGTAGTAAAAAATCAAGGGATTATGATCAGCTAAAATCAGTTCTTAAATATTTGCGATTCGTCGGCAATAATTTTTGTCACTAACTAGTAATTTCAGGCTAAAGATTCAGGAATGATTTGAATCATAAGTTTATAAGATATGTAAAAAAATAAGTATGACAATACCTATACTTCGTAATGCAATGCTAGAGACTTACAGCTCGAGATAACTAGTTCTAGCAGAACGACGGAAGCGAGAATTGAAGTCCTACACTCGGTGGTTAATTTTGCAGGACTTCCATCTAGGTCCTATTTAGTCTGCATTACTAAGCCTTTAACAGCAGCGCCTCACCAGGCGTACTTCGCTTTACCTCGAATCTATGACCTACCTCATTCACTTCATGACAAACTCCAGTTTGTAACCAGTGACAAACTCATGGAACATATCTTATAAACTTATGATACAACTGAAGAAATATATGTATAAAAATCCATTTGAGAAAAATTTCCCCTATATAAAAATCATGACCTCATACCTTAATCCAACTAAATATCCCTAAAAGAAAACCGCAAAATTTTTCGATAAAACTCCCTAAATTTAGGATAATGCCTTAGCGATGAAAATTTAAGAGATGTGTATCTCTTAAAGAAAAAAACCACGAACCAAAACTATTGGGAATAAAAAAACATTTGCTTTGCGCGCTACACAAACAGTGGAAGGGAAGAAACCCGTATTCCGAAGTAACTTAAAAACTAAGGTTATTTTATGAGAGTCAGGGCCTCGTGTCCAATGTCAAAGACGTCAAACCGCTACGCTACCCCTGCTGCCATCCCATCAGAGCCTGGAACTCTCTCTCTCTCTCTCGCAACCAGATGAAACTCAAAATTACAAACAAAAAGGTCTCCCAAAAACTGGCAAGGAGGAGGAACTTAATATACTGTACGACTCAAGACAATTAATAAAGTAAATGTCAAGAAAATACGGGTTTATATGTTCACTTGGTAGCTTTGTCTTTATTAATCGAGTCTCTACGAATATGGATAGAGGGTTCCTTTAAACGTTAGGAAGGGGAATGTAGTCCATCCATCACGTGACCTTTCACCCTAAAAAAGACTGATAATTGCCCCCGTGCCTTCTTCCCTCGGAAAGGCGCCCACGTTTTTCCAACTTCTAATGCTTCTACCAAATTAGGCTTAGGAAATACTTTAAACACAGCGTAGAAAATATACTGAAATTACACGTTTTACGTTGCAGTCAAATTATTAATAAAAATAATTGCGACGTGTCTAAATTCCCATTTAATATGATTAATTACCTTTAAATATTTGAGCCTTCCCTTTAAATAATTTAATTATCGAAAAATATTTAAGTTTCGACCAAATTTTGTCAAGCGTTTAAATAGTTTACTTATTTTTGAGCAACTTTAATAACTCGTAATTTTGCACAATAAACTAAATTGGTTTTGTTTAACTTCTATTTTTGTTAAGAAAATGTGTAATATTTCGATTTACATGTCCCGTTAATTAAAATCATAACGCTTGATTAGTTAATTAAAATAGTTGATTGTCAATTATGACTGTGCCAGGGTAGTTCAAAAATGTCACGTGGTTACGTTATGAATTTAACTATCTACTCGTATTAAAATTACATGTCAGCTAAAGAAATCATGTACAGTAGGTCAAAATGTTCCTCCTTAACCCGATATGTCTATTTTTGCCTACTACTAATTTTTTTTTAATTGTTTAGCTACCATTAACGCAATACTTTATCGCTTACAAATACAACTGCATTGACGTGTTTAGGACAATATTATAAACATTTGGCAGTTTTCTGAAGGTGCCGCAAATGACAGAGGGAAAAAACAACAACAAAGAAAGTCTTGTATCTTTTAGGACTAATCTTTTGAGAGTCGAGTCCTTGTTCGGGGAAAGCCTGATGGAGAAATGGCGTTGAAAATAAATGTTTCTCAGTCAAAAAGAAGTTCTATTTTTCTCCCTCTTTCTTCACTATGACAAAATCCTTTTTTGAAGAAAAACCGACTTTTAAAAACCCAGCGAGGTTCTGTCTTCAATCTCACTCGAGTCAGGCAACGTAACAACTAATTCACTTCGTCTATAGATCCACAAGTACATCTGTACAGGCTAAATATTTCCAAGAGAGAGAATTTAAATAAATACGCATCGCAGCACCGTGCTAGGGTGAATTCTATAACTGTTTGGTACCAAGAAGTGAAATCTAGTTTATTAGGGAGAAGGTATAAGATGCCTAAGTATTCGCGCGACATATTCCTAGTCCCCCTTTCAAAATACAAGGGGGGACGTAAAAGGAGGCCGGGATATTTCGCCTCTCCTCAGTCGGAAAATATGACTGTAATTTTCGTACTCATTCGCGTCGCGCTGACGTGAGGAGTTTTCAAGAACCAATGAGATGCTGGTTGTAATTTAGAGGTGAGGATAAACTTCGGACCTACTATAGTTTGGAGTGGAGATAAAGCTAGTTCTAAATGTGGCGAATTTATACCTTACCCCTAATAAACTAGATATCACTTCTTGTTGGTACTAAATCCCCAGAAATGAAGCCATGCACAAACCTTGATTGTCTTAACGTGGGACAAAAAAGGCACACGCGCATGCGCCTTGGCAAATAGTTCAGCAGCGCTAATAGAGAGTATAATGATGAGGGAACTATTTATCGCGTATGTTTGTAACCTTGCAATAATAAATGTGAAATGATGTTGGGAAGAATCATGTTACAATTACCCCTGCCGTTTTGTGGTGGCACACTTCTCTCGAAGAGAAGCAGTATTAAACACTTCTGTTACAACGTGATATCCGCTAACCAACTTGATATTTGGTCACAATCTTTTACGATGTTAAATGTTTCCTTTGCAACTCAAACGTAATAAAAATAAATTATTCAAGAATGACACTATTTTGAAATGCCTTTCTGTCGCGATTTCGTGAAGTGGTGGCAATCTTTTCGACAGAACAATTTCCCTTAAAATATTCGAGACAAAAAGCTGAAGATTGCAATAACAGAGTAATGTAACGACAAAATTTATTATTTCACCCTCCCTTGAATAAATCTTATTATTCCATCTTCCCTTTAAGAAAACCCCTCGAAGGCAAGGTAAAGCGCTGGTCGCACACCTGCATTCGATGGGTATATTCAAATTTTCCCGGTGGAACGTCAATGGCCATGACGTCCACCCCACCTGTACAATTCTCTCGCGTAACGAATCTGTTCGAGTTAGTGAGAGCCCATAGGAGCCTACCCCCTTTTATATTCCCTTTTATTATCCAGAAAACGGAGTTTGTCAACCCTATTTGCCCATGCTATTTTTGTTAACCTCAAGTGCTATATTTAGTTTGTAAACATGTTATTTTTAAAAAGTGTATTGTTACCGACTCTCATAAAGAGAAGGTGTGTGGCCCATGACCCCAAAGGTCATGGGGAAAACGCGAAAATAATTCCTGACCACCAGGGCTACGAAAAATGCGGACGTAATCCAAAGACTTCAAATTGTCGACATATGATTGGGTCACGTGGGTCTCAAAGACCCTAGAAAGTTGAACGGTGATTGGTGCGCCTGAAGACACCAATATCTTATAAAAGCTGAACTGGGACAATAGAGAAGAAGAATCGTAACGCTTGGTGAACGAGAAGGACGGTCCCGAAACTATGCCACGTATTTTAATACTTAGGCCCTAACGCGGAAAAAGACTTAGCGCGAAAACCTTTAAGTTCGGTTTATGAAAGACTTAGCGCGAAAACTTTTAAGTTCGGTTGATGGAACCTGGAAGCAGTACCAAAGTTATCTTGGTGGGGCTCGTGCCCTAGGACATTATCGCCCGCTCCGTGCTGCCGTTACCGCTGACTAAACCGAGGACGTATTTAACCGCTCCATGCTGTCGTTCCTGTATACCCGTCGAGGACGCACTACGTAACCGCTCCATGCCGTCCATTGCCGTACGCCGTTACCGGGGACCCAGGGCCCGTACCAGCCCACGCTACTCCGTTGTGAAATCAACCATGCGATAAGTACCCCAAACATTTAATTCGCCTCCCGAGGCTTCTTATCATAACTCCATTGGAGGTTATGACTATTTATTAGAACTCTTGAACAATGAGATTAAAACCCTTGTGTGGTCAAAATTATATTAGGGATAATGTAAAAACCCTTATGTGGTTAACATTATTTTAGGTTTAATTGTAAAACCCTTATGTGGTTATTTCTAATGTTAGTTAAATGTTAAAACCGTTATGTTAGGATCGTTAATTTAAGTTGATTATTTAAAGTTATAATTTTGCATGAAGTGTGCATGTTATTTTGCATGTTATGATTAAGTGTGCATGTTTATACTTTTAGTATTAAGTTGATAAGTCTTATTCTTATTTTTTAAGTAATTATTATTGTTATTAAATGATTTGTTGGCAAACTCCAAATCTGTTTCCCCTATCTTAATTTTTACCAAAACCCCTAGACAACCAATTGACCATAAGTTAATTTACTCACTAACCCCAATAGTGAAAGTTACGTGAGCTTACCCGGGCTTAGGATTTTATGTTTATAGCGAAAGTTTAGTTCCCCATCATGAAATTTAAGTTTAATCAGAATAATTTCGTTATAAATTGGGGGTCCGTCCGGGATTTTCTTAATTAAATTTTTAATGACCATTTTAAAATTCGTATTTATGACTTAAATCGTCTCAAAAACTCCCTGGTAGTCTTTGGCACTTTTGTTGCTACTATTATTAATCTTAGTCACCTTTTGTGTGCTTGATTACCCTTTTGTGGATAGACTTGACTATTCCAGGAAGTTACATTTTTTTTTTTTTAGGCAGCAAGGGTTATTCGTTAGATTTAATTTATGTCTAATATTTATAGTCGATTTGACGAACAAGATATAGAACATTGTAGAACGTCTCGTAACGCTCGTTATCAGAATCGCCAAATAGCGAAAACAATGCCTCTAGTACGCAGTAACCCCCCTTCTCGAAGTAGCTCGCCAACCCCAACGGGAGTAACTAATCAACAGGCTCCCCTTTTACCCCCTTCTCAGGGAAATTTAAACATGAATGTAGGAGTACCTAATCAACAGGCTCCCCTTTTACCCCCTTCTCAGGGAAATTTAAACATGAATGTAGGAGTACCTAATCAGCAGGCTCCCCTTTTACCCCCTTCTCAGGGAAATTCAAATATGAATGTAGGCTCGCCCTCTACCCAAACTGCTAATCCTAGTGCGAATAGCAGTGCAGCCGCCCTTCAGGCTTTAATTCAAAATAATAGTAGTACGACTGCGCCAGGTGCTACGGTCACTGTCCCTGCGGACGTTTTGACCGCGTTACTTAATCAAATTAATCAAATGGCTGCTCAACAGTTACAATATCAAACGTCTTTGAATGCATTGCAAGCGACTATCGCTCAAAATAATGCTCCTCCCCCGCAGTCACCCTCCTTATTAGCTAATTTAGTACCAACGCAAGTGACCCCGCCTAGTGTTTCCGGGGCTACGCAGCAAAACTGGCTTGTAGGGATGAATTCTAGTACAACGCAAGCCCCTCAATCTGGTTTGGCGCCTCAAATTCCTCAGGCATGGACTAATTCTGGCACTATAACCAATAATTCTGGTTACAATCAAAGTCAAAACAATGCTAGCGGTAATTCTAGCACCATAACTAATGCCTCCCACAATGCAGGTGGAATTTTAGGTGGTCAAAACCAAGCCCAAGCTATTTTCAATAATCAGGCTCCAGTAGCTAGAGCTCAGTTTGTTTATTCAAATCCCTTCCCCGCGCCCTCTTACACGGGAAAACCCACGGACCCTGGTCCGAAAGAGTTTTTGCGCCGAGCTAAACAAATGCGCGCCACCCACGGTTTAGAGGAAGATATTTTTCTTAGGGATTGGGTACCCTCGCTTTTGCACGGTCCCGCTTCAGATTGGTACGCGGATCAATCCCCCTTTAACTGTTTTACCGATTTTGAGGTAGCTTTGAGGGATAGATTTGAAAGGGAAGCAAATGATGACTTCCTGCAGGATAAAATTAACGAAAGAACTCAGCGTTACCACGAAACGGTTGGTGAATACGCCGATAACTTACAGAAATGGTTTAGCCAGCTAAATATTCCCTGGTCAGATAGAAAACAGGCCGACGCCATTAAGAGAAACCTTAGGAGTGATATTAAAAAGTATTTAATGACTAAGAGGTACACTAGCGTTAGGGAATTATTGGACGATGCGTATGGAGTTGAACAGATAGTTCTTAAAGAACGTCGGGAAGAAAGCACTAATAAACCCGCGCCTTCCAAGGGTGCAAACGTTGCTACTAATGGGACTTATGTTAATTCCAATAAACAATTTCAAAACAAGAACCGATTTCAACCTCCAAACCCACCGTCTAATGACACGTCTCAAGGTTCCAAAGGAACTGGATCCTATTTCAATCCGAACGTAACATGCCTTAATTGCAATAAAGTAGGCCATATTCGCCCCTATTGTACAGACAAAAAGAAAGGCAAAAATTCGGGAAACGGGATAGGGGGCGCCCCCAATCAATCGCAGGGTCCGCCCCATCAGTCGCAGCAATAGAAAAACCAGCTAACACGGGATCTCAAATTTTTGGGAATTTTAAAAATACAGACACTGGAACCCAAAATTTCCTTAATATTTATTTAGGGTCAATCCCATGTTTAGCTTTACTAGATAGTGGTTCCAGTAACACCATTATAAATAGTGATTTAAAACCTTTATTAGAATCTCAGGGTTACTTAACCAAACACGAAAATATCGCTCTAAAACAACCAGACCAGACTCTTTTAGCCACCAGCGGAACCGTTATTGTTCCATTTTGTCTCCCGCGTAAACAAGTCGCTTTTGAGGCTGTTTACGTGTCAAAAATTCCATATCAATGTATCCTCGGGAGAGATCTTTTAAGCCATGTTGGCATGGTAGTAGATTTCGGTAGAGATAACTTTTGTTATCCCGAAAATTTAACAGAAACATTCCCTCTTATGAGTGAATCTAGCCGTTTTCTGTGTAATTTATCTGCCGAGGATGAGTTTATAGATGTTGAAGGATTGAATATGGCCGTCAATGACGCGCCCTTAGAGGAGAAACAGCGTTCCGAATTAAAATTATTGGTTAATAAATACAAGCCCATCTTTTCAAAAACCCCTGGTCGCACTAGTTGCATAGAGCATTATATTAACGTGGGAGATTCCTTACCCATAGCTAGCGCTCCTTACCGTTACTCCCCCGCTAAAAGGCAAATTGTTGATGATATCATAAATGATATGCTTGAGCAGGACTTAATTGAACCCTCTTGTGGTCCCTGGGCAAGTCCTATTATTTTAGTGGGCAAGAAAGCGGATATAGGAGAAAAACAGGTTTTAGACGGGAATGAGGAAACTAAACCCAATGTTCGTTTATGTTCCGATTATCGGAAACTTAATAGCGTCACCATCAAAGACAAATACCCCTTACCTAGAATAGATGACATTCTAGATTCCATAAACAAACCAAATTTCATAACCACGTTGGATATGCGTAGTGGCTACTGGCAGGTGCCTCTTCATGAGGCACATAGAGATATCGCTGCCTTTGTTACACATCGCGGTCTTTTTAGACCAAAGGTATTGATGTTTGGCTTAACTAACGCACCTGCAACATTTCAACGTATGGTGAATAATTTGTTTATTGATTTGAATGATTCTGGGGTTTGTGCTTACTTAGACGACCTCATAATAGCGTCTACAACCTTTGAAGAACATATCCAAACACTGGAGGAGGTTTTTAATAGGCTACTTAAAGCGGGTTTGACCATTAAGGCGACTAAAACTCAGTTTTGCCGTAAAAAGGCTAAAATATTAGGTCATATCGTGTCACACGAAGGAGTCACGGTCGACCCTGAGAAAACGGGTAATATGGAAAATTTTCCAACCCCTAAAAATGTACGCCACCTCAGAAGGTTTCTGGGGATGGCTTCTTACTATAGACGCTTTGTAAAGAACTTCGCAAAGATAGCAAGCCCCCTCAACTCCCTCTTGCACAATGATACACCTTGGGAATGGACTGAAGCCCAAGAATCGGCCTTTAATACCCTGAAAACCAAGTTGGCTTCAGCTCCTATTTTAGCTTCCCCTGATTATGCCCATAAGTTCATTATTCACACCGATGCCAGTAATACCGGGTTAGGTGGGGTGTTGTCCCAAAATATTAACGGCATGAAACATGTAATTCAATATGCCAGTCGCTCGTTAAGCGCGGCGGAACAAAAATACTCCACCACGGAAAGGGAATGCTTAGGCATAGTCTGGGCAGTGGAAAAGTTTAGGCCCTATATTGAAGGAACGCAATTTGACGTATACACCGATCATAGCGCCCTCCGGTGGTTGCATCGGGCACCAGACCCTACAGGAAAGTTTGCACGTTGGAATACCCGACTGCAAGCCTTTAATTTTAACATTCACCATGTCCCGGGCAAAGATAATCCAGTAGCGGACGCATTGTCTCGCTTACCTGAGACAGATTCAAACCTTACAGGCCAGGTATCGGCCATTTCTACCGCGAACCCTGAAAACAAACCAGTACTGTACGATAGCGAGGAGTTAATTAAAGCTCAATCTACCGACCCGAAATTAGGTCCCTTAATTCTCTATTTGAATGACGGAGGTTTACCGGAAGACCAAAAATTACGAAAATGGGTAGAAAAGATAGCGCCCCTTTGCGAGTTTCGACAGTCCGTGTTATATAAGGACGTGGGAAAGGTTTGTCACAATGGGTGGGACGCGTGTAAAATTTTTCTACCAGAATCTTTGAAAGCTAGGATTTTGTTTCTTAGCCACGATATTCCATCTGCGGGTCATTTCGGGGTTAGGAAAACCTTAAAAAGAATACAAAGCCAATTTACTTGGGAAGGGCTTACTATGGACGTAATTAAGTATTGCAAAACTTGCTCAGTATGCCAAAAGCATAAAATACCTAGGCAGTTACCCGCCGGTCTCATGCAGAGTAGCGATGTTACTGAACCTTTTGACGTCATCTCTGTTGACCTGAAGGGCCCTTACCCTAGAAGCAAACGTGGCTTCAAATACATCTTGGTAGTTTCTTGTTATCTAACTAAATGGGTAGAGATTTTCCCGCTCAGAAACGCTACAACCAAGCCCATAATTCGTCATTTAGTTGACGACGTGTTTACCCGTTTTGGCCTCCCTTCTGTGGTCGTCAGTGATAATGGGAAAGCTTTTGTCTCGAAACTTTTCAAACACATTTATGAGCAGTATGGGATTAAGCAACGCCTGACTTCATTGTATCACCCTCAGGAAAATTTTACTGAGAGGCACAATCAAATTATTGGCACGATGGTGGCCTCCTACGTTACTGACAATCATCAGGAATGGGATCAGGGGCTGCAGCAGTACGCCATGGCCATTAGGACCGCTGTCAATGACTCTACCGGGTTTAGCCCCGCCGAACTAATGTTTGGACGAGAAATTCGCACCGCGTGTTCGTTAGTTGACTCAAAGACGTCTGATGTTGACGTCACAAGTGACACTGGAAAGGCCTATGGCCTCAAAGTTATGCCCAGAGTGCTTCACTCTCTAGAAGAGGCTTATACTAACTTGAAGAAAGCGCAAAGGAAACAGAAAGCACATTATGACAACCGGCATCGAGATTTCGAACTAGCAGAAGGTGACCTTGTGTTAAAAAGGGCCCATTTCCTCTCTAGTGCTGCCGATAAGTTTGCCTCGAAACTTTCACTTTCCTTTGATGGCCCCTACAGAATTGCGCAAAAACTAAGTCCCCTTAGTTATAGGTTAGAGACATTGGAGAAAAAGCTCCTTTATGGAAAATACCACATCTCTCAGCTTAAACCCTATGTTGCGCGACAAGAGGCGATTTTGAAACAGAGTGATTTTAGCGACCCGTCTATAGGAGATACTTTTGATATCGCTGAACCTGACGAGGATCCAACTCCCCATGGTCGCGTTTTGCGTCCACGTGACCCAACTACTGGAAGGGTCAAGCCAATCCTTGTGTGATTGTGATTTTTTTTTTGGGGTTCTACTTTTGGGAGTTCCCTTAGTTTTTTTTTTGTTAGAATTTGTTTTTCTTTCAAAATTTTGGTGCACCAGATGCTTTTGAGACGGTTTCGTAGTATTAAAAACCCCTCGTCCCATGAGTACCGTTAACATACTTCATGGCTGTAAATAGTTAAACCATTACGCGTATGTAAATAATGTAGATAATACCCTCGTACCTCAATTTTTGATATTCCCTTTGTTTTAGTTTAAAATTTTTTTTTTGTTTTTGTTTTGTGTTTAGCTTATTTATTTTTATTACCCTTAGTTTTCGTAGGTCTCCGCGGACGTCGACATTAGTCCCGGGGGAATTGTAACGACAAAATTTATTATTTCACCCTCCCTTGAATAAATCTTATTATTCCATCTTCCCTTTAAGAAAACCCCTCGAAGGCAAGGTAAAGCGCTGGTCGCACACCTGCATTCGATGGGTATATTCAAATTTTCCCGGTGGAACGTCAATGGCCATGACGTCCACCCCACCTGTACAATTCTCTCGCGTAACGAATCTGTTCGAGTTAGTGAGAGCCCATAGGAGCCTACCCCCTTTTATATTCCCTTTTATTATCCAGAAAACGGAGTTTGTCAACCCTATTTGCCCATGCTATTTTTGTTAACCTCAAGTGCTATATTTAGTTTGTAAACATGTTATTTTTAAAAAGTGTATTGTTACCGACTCTCATAAAGAGAAGGTGTGTGGCCCATGACCCCAAAGGTCATGGGGAAAACGCGAAAATAATTCCTGACCACCAGGGCTACGAAAAATGCGGACGTAATCCAAAGACTTCAAATTGTCGACATATGATTGGGTCACGTGGGTCTCAAAGACCCTAGAAAGTCGAACGGTGATTGGTGCGCCTGAAGACACCAATATCTTATAAAAGCTGAACTGGGACAATAGAGAAGAAGAATCGTAACGCTTGGTGAACGAGAAGGACGGTCCCGAAACTATGCCACGTATTTTAATACTTAGGCCCTAACGCGGAAAAAGACTTAGCGCGAAAACCTTTAAGTTCGGTTTATGAAAGACTTAGCGCGAAAACTTTTAAGTTCGGTTGATGGAACCTGGAAGCAGTACCAAAGTTATCTTGGTGGGGCTCGTGCCCTAGGACATTATCGCCCGCTCCGTGCTGCCGTTACCGCTGACTAAACCGAGGACGTATTTAACCGCTCCATGCTGTCGTTCCTGTATACCCGTCGAGGACGCACTACGTAACCGCTCCATGCCGTCCATTGCCGTACGCCGTTACCGGGGACCCAGGGCCCGTACCAGCCCACGCTACTCCGTTGTGAAATCAACCATGCGATAAGTACCCCAAACATTTAATTCGCCTCCCGAGGCTTCTTATCATAACTCCATTGGAGGTTATGACTATTTATTAGAACTCTTGAACAATGAGATTAAAACCCTTGTGTGGTCAAAATTATATTAGGGATAATGTAAAAACCCTTATGTGGTTAACATTATTTTAGGTTTAATTGTAAAACCCTTATGTGGTTATTTCTACACAGGAATGTTAGTTAAATGTTAAAACCGTTATGTTAGGATCGTTAATTTAAGTTGATTATTTAAAGTTATAATTTTGCATGAAGTGTGCATGTTATTTTGCATGTTATGATTAAGTGTGCATGTTTATACTTTTAGTATTAAGTTGATAAGTCTTATTCTTATTTTTTAAGTAATTATTATTGTTATTAAATGATTTGTTGGCAAACTCCAAATCTGTTTCCCCTATCTTAATTTTTACCAAAACCCCTAGACAACCAATTGACCATAAGTTAATTTACTCACTAACCCCAATAGTGAAAGTTACGTGAGCTTACCCGGGCTTAGGATTTTATGTTTATAGCGAAAGTTTAGTTCCCCATCATGAAATTTAAGTTTAATCAGAATAATTTCGTTATAGTAAGTTGTAGAGAGAATAGAGATGCGGTAACGTAGACTCTAAAAATAGAGTTAAAATATAAGAGGGAATTTATCTATCTAACAGTCAATCGACGTTTGGCACGCTTAAAGCCTATCATAAAATCCCTGCTTTCAGGGTTCCTACCAAAATTCCCAAAGACCTTTCTTCTGAATTTTCAGGTTTTGAAGAATCGGGGGCCGTGGGGCGGTGCTAAAATAGAGTCTGATGTTTGATCACCATGTACCCCAAGGACGGAACGTATGTTATCAGGGTTCAGACGATATTTTTAAACCGAAAATCCCTGACTTTTCCATCACATCCCTGACCATTTTAAGGTGTTTACCTGTTGAGCTCACTTAATCACACCTGGCCCCTATTTAGCAGTTTCATTTCTGGAAGCATGGTTTGATCAGGGAGCCCACTCTTAAATTTAAATTCCTTATAGGAAAAATAGGAATTTTTTTCCGGAATTATAGGATTTTATAGGAGAAAAAATGTGTTTTTATAGGAAAATATAGGACTAAAAATGCTCTAATATAATACAATTTTGGGCTTAAACTATGTAGAAAAATCCCAAAAAATAAAAAATAAATTGGATTTTACTTTGAAAACTCAGAAGAACTTAATTAAAATATAACATAATATAATATAATATATAAAAAATCCTAAGCGAGCTCCACAATTTCGGTGTCTATTCAAATGTGATCTCGATAAAAAAAGCTAAATTTTGATAAATTTGATGCTAAACTATACGAAAACTTCGACTAAGTCAAAAATATAGGATATTATAGGACCTTTCATGAAATTATAGGATAATATAGGACAGGTTCAAAAATATAGGAATTTATAGGAATTATAGGACCGGTGGGCTCCCTGTTTGATGTACCTATCCCTAACTTTTTTCAGGAAATAAAAACCCTTTAAATATCTGACTAATCCCACCATTTTACAAACACCTGACTTATCCAGCTTCAGTACGAACCCTGGTTATGTAAGTCGAAGGACGTGAAATAAAACTTCAAACAATAACGAACCCAATTTGTTGGACTGGTAAATAACTTTGAAGCCCTATCTTAGGTCTTTGGATTCACATACCAATATCAATGTTCCGTTTTAACCCTATATATCGAGGGGTCCGTCATTGCCAAAAAATCCCGTACGCTCGGGGAAAAATCCAAAAACAAATCCAAAATTCCAGTGAAAATACAAAAAGGATTTTGTATTTTTTGAAAAATCCGAAGATCTTTCAAAAGTTTCAAAATATATAAAATTATGTAAAAAATCCAAAAATCCACCGAAAATCCAGAAAAAAATCCAAAAATACCGAAAATTTTTTAGAAATCCACAATAACATGTTAAATCCGGGAGTGTGTTCGAATTTTTTTAGAAATCCAAAATTTTGTGAAAATCCACAAAAAAATCGAAAAATTTGTGAAAATCCACAAAAAAATCGAAAAATTTGTGAAAATCCACAAAAAAATCCAAAATTTTGTGAAAATCCACAAAAAAATCCAAAATTTTGTGAAAATCCACAAAAAAATCCAAAATTTTCAAATTCACAAATCCAGGAAGACGATAAAAATTACAGTTAAAAATACAAAATCCCCGAAAAAAATACAAAATCCCGAAAAAATACAAAATCCCCGAAAAAAATACAAAATCCCCGAAAAAAATACAAAATCCCGAAAAAAAAATACAAAATCCCGAAAAAAATACAAAATCCCGAAAAAAATACAAAATCCCGAAAAAAATACAAAATCCCGAAAAAAATACGAAATTCCATGAAAAAATTCAAAAATACAACGGTTTTTTTGAAAATCCTACTGGATTTTGGATTTTTATAAAAAATTGACAAATCCATATAAATAAAAAAAATACGTAAAAATCCATAAAAATCCGAGGGATTTAAAAATCCCGTACGTTTTTGTCCGAATGACGGACCCCTCGCTATATATCAAGCAGACGACACCATGATTTCCATGTTCATACGAACCCTGTTGCTTTATAATCTGACAGTAAGGTACTTACTACTTAGAGCAAGAAGACAAAAGTCTACCAAGTACCAACCAATTCTAAATGTATAGAGAGAGATCTCTAGAAAATAAACAAAAGCTGCAAGTAGAACTGATGTGAAGATAATTCTTAAACGCATCGCGTGGGGTAAAAAAACTTTTTATCCTTTTACAATTGTTGATGGTTTCCATTTAGTTTAAAACAAGTAATTAGTACCTTTATCAACGAACGTTATCTATAAAAAGGATCATAAGTCAATAATTGCCACCAATAAGTTAAATATTACCATTTAAGTAATAACTGTTGTAGGTCTTCAATCGACTCGCAGATGTAACTATAAGTAAGAAGGGAAAGATACGGGGGTAAAACTTTACCTTCCTTCTCGCTTTCTGGCGCCTGCGCTGTAGTCATTTTGTATAAGATGAGAAGAGTGCTCATGCAGAGAGGGATGGCAATGTATCAAACCCCCCCCCCTCTGTATGTCCCGGATACCGAGGGCTGCCTACCCCCTTTTATTTACGTCGTAAAGGTCTATTTTACACCACTACGAGTCTGTTTACAACTTATTACGATTTATTTTTTGACTTATGATAAAAGAATAAATTTGTTACAAAGGACATCATGGGTTCTGGTTAAAATGTATTGTGTTGTATGCATCTATTATCTTAAGAATTTAACTAAGTGCTCTGTGATTATTTCAGTAGCATAAACGAACATCTTTATCTGCTTCTTTTAAAAAAGCAATTTACTTGAAGTGCGGGGGGTTAAGGTTTAATCTCGGCGGTCGTCAATAAAACAACTCTTATAATCTATTAAGTAGATATTTCTTAAGAGAGCAACAGCAGCAACAGAAGAGAATAAGTCGAATCAAAGCAGCTATTACAAACAAGTTTAGTAACGATAACAAAACTAGTTACAGAGTAAATGTAGTACTTAAAGAGATACTAAATGACAAAATTAAAAGATATACCGTGTTTTGTGCCTGAATATGAAGCCCTATTATCTATTTTTTGAAAGTGAAATTATATGGTCTATTTTAGTTTTTATTTTATTTATGCAAATTTTCTCATTATTAAAGCTTTCCTTAATTATTATGACCTCCCATTCACATCCCTATGACTTTCCTAAAGTATTATTGGCCATTTTTTCCACAAAGCTATATTGCTACTATCTGTTTTCCCTAAACTTGATGACCCTTATGAAATATTTTTTTTCTGGACTTTTTCCATGAAACTTCGTAAAATTTTCCCGAATTTTTAGACATTTTCCATAAAATACGGGACAATTTTCCCAAATTTTTAGACATTTTGTCGGACAATTTTCCCGAATTTTTAGACATTTTCCAAAAAATTTCGGACAATTTTCCCAAATTTTTAGACATTTTCCATAAAGTTTCGGACAATTTTCCCGTATTTTTAGACATTTTCCATAAAATTTCGGACAATTTTCCCGAATTTTTAGACATTTTGTCGGACAATTTTCCCGAATTTTTAGACATTTTCCAAAAAATTTCGGACAATTTTCCCAAATTTTTAGACATTTTCCATAAAGTTTCGGACAATTTTCCCGTATTTTTAGACATTTTCCATAAAATTTCGGACAATTTTCCCGAATTTTTAGACATTTTGTCGGACAATTTTCCCGAATTTTTAGACATTTTCCAAAAAATTTCGGACAATTTTCCCAAATTTTTAGACATTTTCCATAAAGTTTCGGACAATTTTCCCGTATTTTTAGACATTTTCCATAAAATTTCGGACAATTTTCAAACATTTCTGGACCTTTTCCATGAACTTTCGAACAATTTCCTCCAATTTCTGGACCATTTCCAATGAAATTTCGAAAAATTTCTCCAATTTCTGGACCATTTCCAATGAAATTTCGACAATTTCTCTAATTTCTGGACCTTTTCCATGAAATTTCGAACAATTTCTCTAATTTCTGGACCTTTTCCATGAAATTTCGAACAATTTCTCCAATTTCTGGACCTTTTCAACAAAATTTCGCCAAATGTAAATATTCCATAATTTCTGGACATTTTTCCATGAAAATTCGTCCAACGTTCTCCTTTTTTCTGGACCCAAAAAAATCAAATGTCACCCCCCTTTCATAGCTCCTTTAGTCAAAAAGTTAATCCGTAATCTTCGTTTGAAGCAAATGAAGAAACCGGGCAGCCGGGTATGGGGGAGGAAGGGGGTAGTTAAAGCGCACTAAAGTCTGTAGTGATTAAGGAAAAAAAAAACAAGAAAAGCAAAGAAAATTTGTTATCGTCTCTTCAGGGGTTTATTCACCAAGATAGTTTATAAATATGTTTAGTTAAAGTAAACAGAGCTTTTAGGAAGGGAATATATGGTACCCGGCAAACCAGCCAAGGCCCGCCGGGGGCGAGGAGAGGCAAGAGGGGTCATAGTTTGAGAAGTAAAAAGCCAGCAGCCAGGGCAGGGATATTTTCAGTACTTCCAAACTTCTTCCCAGAGCAGGAACCAGGAGCTCCGAGCAAGAAGTGATATCTAGTTTACTAGGGAGAAGGTATAAATTCGCCACATTTAAATTCCAGCTTTATCTCCAGTCCAAACGTATAGTAGGACGGAGTTAATCCTCGCCTCCAAATTACAACCAGCATCGATCTCATTGGTTCTTGAAAATTCACGTCAGCGCGACGCGAATGACGAAAATTACAGTCATATTTTCCAACTGAGGAGAGGCGAAATAGCCCGGTCTCCTTTTACGTCCCCCCCCCCTTTGTATTTTGAAAGGGGGACTGGCACTATGGCGCGCGAATACTTAGGCATCTTATACCTTCTCCCTAATAAACTAGATATCGCTTCTTGCTCCGAGCTTTTCTTATGGGAAGATAAACGTCACGTGTCACTACGCTTCACGGATGTGCCCCCTTCCTCTCAAATAATATACTGCCGAAGGGTAATACGGGAGAGGGCAGAGGGAGGGAGGGCTTTTTTCTTTGAGGGGCCCGTTTATAAAGTAATATAAGCTAACCATCTATCTCAATTTAACAAACCCTGCAAGGTAATTTATCAAAAATAGTAAAAATAAACTTTCACGTAACCCCCTCCCCTCTGCGCTTCGAAAATTTCGCTAAACAGCTTGATGATATCCCAATTTTGATGTTTATTGTTTATTTGACATACGTTTACCATACATAGTTAAATTAAGACTAGGAGAAAGGATACCATTTACAACAGCAGGAGAGGATACTTGATACTGTATTTTTTCCGCAAAGTAGCCAGGTGTAAATGGTATCAACACTCCAAGTCTGAAAACTATGTATACCATAATTTTATAAAAGTGACGCCAAGAACCCCTGAAGTCGTGGAAGCGGGAAAGGATTCCCCTTGTCACTTCTATAACACTTCCTTACGATACTAATCTAATTTGTTCGATAAACAATATTTCTTTAATTATAATTTAAAGTTTGAACGATTTTATTTGTAACTATAAAAAGAAATCATGACATTTCCATGAATTTCCATGGAAATTCCACTAAATAAATAATGAAAATTCCATGTTCTACTCCATTACATTACAGTAAAACTACGTTAAAAATTCAGCCTCTAAAATATTAAATTAACTAACTAATTAACCATTTAATTTGTGATTATAAAAATAAATCATGACACTTCCATGATTTTCCATGGAAATTCAACCAAATAAATAATTAAAATTCCATGTCTTACTCCCTTACAGTAAAACTACGTTAAAAATGCAACCTCTAAAATATTAAATTAACAAATTAATTCACTAACTAATTAAAACTTTAATTTACAACTATAAAAATAAATCATGACACTTCCATGGTTTTCCATGGAAATTCAAAAAAATAAATAATGAAAATTCCATGCTGTACTTCAGGTAAAACTACGTTAAAAATGCAGCCCCTTAAATATTTAATTAACTAATTAAATTAAATTAATTTCATTTCGTGAAAAAAATTATTTCTAAAGAAATTTGATGAAAGGAAAATTCCCAACTCGGAAATTTCCCCATCAAAAGGTTCTCAGACACTTCAAAATTGATGGCATTAATTTAAAGAAATTTTTCTTTCAGTTAAAATTTATCTAGACCATTCGGAGAAGAACTACTAACTTTCTCTCATCTCGATCCGAGAGCGGAGAGAGAGAGAGAGAGAGAGAGAGAGAGAGAGAGAGAGAGAGAGAGAGATAATTCAACAAGTTTTCTTATTTTAAAAGAACTTCGCCGAAGCCATTATTTAGGATACTAAAAAAAATTAAAGATAAAACATACTAAAAAGAAAATTATATAGAACTGGTTTGCTTGTGCCACAAGCAAGAAGCGATATCTAGTTTACTAGGGAGAAGGTATAAGATGCCTAAGTATTCGGGCGCCATAGTTCCGGTCCCCTCATTCAAAATACAAGGGGGGACGTAAAAGGAGGCCGGGCTATTTCGCCTCTCCTCAGTCGGAAAATATGACTGTAATTTTCGTCATTCACGTCGCGCTGACGTGCACGAGTTTTCAAGAACCAATGAGATGCTGGTTGTAATTTAGAGGCGGGGATTAACTCCAGACCTACTGTACGTTTGGACTGGAGATAAATCTGGAAATGTGGGGGCGAATTTATTCCTTCTCCGTAATAAACTAGATATCGCTTCTTGCCACAAGTAAAGAGCCTCTCTACATTGGAAGACCCTTATAGTCTACATACACTTGACTCCGAATCAAGTTTGTCTAATCAAATAGAAACAACACGTATAAAACCATATAAGATTGTTTTTAAAAGCACCTAGGCACCCATAAGTCCCCCGCCTTGAATTCATTGCATTTGAGCTGGTTAAACAAATACAAATCCGTCCACTTAGAATATAACGAATGAATTAGGAAAATGGAAGTCAAAAAACACGAATCTGTTAGTTTTTCAGGAGAATACACACCGTGGGAATTACGGTTAATAATTAGTGAATGAAGAGGTGTCTCTAATTGTTGCTAGAGCTAGACCAAGTGATTCAAGGAATTAAGGCAATCAGTTCAGTTTTAATCAGTTCTATACTTAGAGAGCCTGATACGTGGTTAGAAAAAAACCCAGCCCACCATGTTTTATTGGGGTTTTTATATTTAACAGTTGCTTGAATTGTAATAATTGAAAAAATTCTGAAGTTACTTCTAATAATTAAAATAATCTTAAAATGCTTCATAAAAAATAATAAATATTTCTAAATAATCTACAAAATACTTATGAAATTGAAACAATAAATATCTAAAACTATCTTTGAAAAGAAATTATATTAGCAATTAAATTCAACAAAATTGCAGATTTTAATGATCTTTGTTTTAATAAGTGGATTTTAAGGTCGATATAAAAACCCTGGGTTTTTTTTGAGCTGGGTTTTCTTTTTTTAATATTAGAACCCTCTGGACGTCGGTCAAAGGCAAGACCCTTTTAGTGAAAATCCATTCATATCGTAAAACTAAATATTCGTGAAAGTATTAAACATATTCTTGTTACTAAGATGGCGAAGATACGTAGCCATTTGACTGCTAAGAAACTCTCTCTAAGAAAGAAAAACGATTAAAGCGGCGCCCAGTTTCAACCCCATTCGGCCTACCTCATTGGACAAACAAACATAGGAGGACTTAAACACAGCGGGAGTCTGAAGTTTTACCTGGGAACTCTGGTAACCATTTTTCAAGTTAAGAATCTACCAGAGATTTAAACTAACGTCTATGTAAAGCTCAGATATTATTTGGAACGTTCTCAAGAAGAAATTGGAGATTTGTAGAGGCCATGCCCTTTGGAAAAGGTAAAGAGAGCGCGGTATACGAGGTAAGACAAGCGGATAATTCTTCAGTTGTCAACAAAACTCGCCAGCAAAACTTCTCTCTCTCTAAAAAAAGAAAACTAACAACCAAAGACGAAGGGAGAGAGGGAGAGACTAACAATGGCAAAGAAGTTCCGTGATGTCTACCTGATAAGTCACTGTATATTGTGTGTACTTAAGGATTTATGGATGAGTGTTGTCATGATTTCAGGTTCCAACTTGTCTCCTCCGAAAATGTAGCATCATTTAGCATCCTTATCTTATTCATTTTTGGTACATTCAAGAAAACAAAACTGCTATTCATTTCAAGTTTTCAAGTTATAGTTTCCAAAGGGAGTTTTATTAAATTATAAAGTTTTGTAAACTTGCACTGACGTTAATTGCTGGTAAACAGAGACTGAGGCCTAACGCGTGGACTGGCTTGTGTTCAGTTAAATACAGCGTGTTTCTGAGTGATAAATCTGCATACTAGAAATTAAGGGGGGATGTTTGTTCTTTGGGAAATCGATTTTGAGTAGAAAAAGAGTCATAATTCCTTAATTTCCGAATTTGACCAATTAAAACTGCACGCTTCATATCAGTAAAAATAATTTGGTTGAGTTCTTTTCAAGGTACCGTTTTAGCTTTATGCTTAATTAGTTAATTAAGAATCGTTTAATTGAAATTCAAAAAACATACAGATTACGAACGGTTACAAGTCCCTTAACAAGCAACACCGGGTAAACTTAACTTAGCTTAGAAGAAAAACAAGAAAAATTTTGTCTTGCATTTCAAAGCAAAAGCAATTATGATTTTAAATAATCTCCCAGATAAAAACATAATATGCAAAGTCCCTAACAGCTATACCTGATTTTTATGTCATTTCAAAATTTGCATGTATAGCAGGCGAGAGAGAGAGAGAGAGAGAGAGTAGGTTGTTGGCAAAATGCAAGGGTATTTATATAAATAATTCGCCTCCCATATGTTGTCAACTAACATCTCGACGAGTAGTGTACAATTTAATTTTAATTGAACGACGCCACGACGGCGCCAACCGCTGTGCAGGTAACAGAAGGAAATATATACGGTAGGTAACCGTATAAGTCTTTTGAATGGATAAGTCACCAATATAAAATCAACAAGCGATAGATATAGTTATACTGTTATAGCAGAGAGGGGGGGGGGGGAATATATACGTACGAAGTTCAACAACATTCTCTTCTCCGCCTTCTGCCGCTGTATTCGGCGCTTGATGAGCGGCGGTGCGTTTTAATCGGCGCGCGTGCCCCAATGAGGGGTGGAATAATTAATCTTTTTTATGACGTTTATATTATTGGTAGTATTAGAGTATTTAGAACTATGTCCAACCTCTCTCTACTGTACAGAGATTCTAAGGTCAAATTTTAGTGAGTCTTATCTAAGGGAAAGAAATTGAAATAATATCCGAGAGGTTGATAGTTTTATAATCGACTTTTTATTTCCCCCCCCCCCCCTGCGTATATATATATGACTTTTTATTTCCCCCCCCCCCTGCGTATAATATATATATATAGTGTGCCGCTGTACAAATCTTAATTTGCGTTATAGACCAATATGGATATTTATAGGGTTTATACAACTTTTGGAAAACCGATTTCCATGAGTTTTCCAGGGTTATTTCGAATAGATTTACATGAGTTTTCTAGGTTTTTTCTAATATATTTATTTCCATGAGTTTTCCAGGTTTTTCCCATATATTTCCATACGTTTTCCCAGGTTTTTCCCATATATTTTCATACGTTTTCCCAGGTTTTTTCCAACATATTTCCATAAGTTTTCCCAGGTTTATTCCAACATATTTCCATAAGTTTTCCCAGGTTTATTCCAACATATTTCCATAAGTTTTCCCAGGTTTTTTCCAACATATTTCCATGAGTTTTCCCAGGTTTTTTCCAACATATTTCCATGAGTTTTCCCAGGTTTTTCCCATATATTACCATGAGTTTTCCCAGGTTTTTCCCCATATTTCCATGTATTTTCCATGGTTTTCCCCCATATATTTCCATGAATTTTCCAGGGTTTTCCCCCATATATTTCCATGAATTTTCCAGGTTTTATCCACAACATGGGCCTGGGTTTTTTTAGTTGAAGCAACCCTTTCAGAGCAAACTAACTCAAAACTTATAAATTTCCCTGAATTTTACTAAAAATTCGAAATTTCCCGAGTTTTTCCGGAATTTTTTGTTAACCCGAGTTTTCCAGGTTTGTAGGAACCCTGCATTTAAAAAAGGATAAATACATGGGAGGTTTATGACCTATGACCTACCGGAACATACCCCCTTTATTAGGCATGGTGACCCTTAATACGTAATTCAACCAAACCATTTAATTTCAATATATTAACACGCATGTTCTGTTTATACTCCCTTTAAACACAGTTAATGAAGTACAGCTAAGGCAACTCAATAGAGTGGGATTAGCGTTAATTTAGGTGCATATTTTTAACTTTGAAATTAACCCAAGTATATTTTTATAAAACATTTATTTTAACCAGGTCGAGGAGTACAATACCTCATTTTTTTAATGTACGTGTATTAAACCAAAAAAAAAACATCTAAAAATAAATATAATGACTCCCTTAATTTTTATATGTTACAGTCAGTCTAATTAAGTATAAAATTTTCTAATTACAGTTAGGAATTTTTCTCTCACCACGCAAAATAATTGTCTGGGTGAAAAAATAATTTAGTGTCAGTCCAAGAAGACATGCAGTAAAAAAAAAAAAAAAAAAAAAAAAAACCCAAAATGAAAAACTCCAAACCACGATTTAAGAAACAAGGTATCAATTAAAAGCATTTTTCTTAGCCGAGAAAGTAATTTTCCCATCCTCATCCGTTTGGTCTCTCTCGGTTTGGTAGTTAGCAAAGCGAAAAGTAATAAAACTCCTTCTCAGTCTCCCTTCTTGAAATATTTTCAAGCGAAACCGTGCGACGACGGTGCAGGCTGCGTTCTTCAACCCCGCGCTTTTTACAAGAAAAAAATTTTCTCCCTCAAAGTCTCAAGGGGTCCAGTTAATCGTTCCTCCAAGACTAGCTTAGCCCCAAGCAAAGTCACGACTTGAAAAAGTCAGAGAGAATATTTCGGGAGTTTTTTTGCTTTCTAAGGGGTCATTGTTTAAATTTATTTTGGACTTCTACTTTTTGAGTTTTTTTTTAGTAGAGAGGGTTTTGTCCGGTTTTGGTTGGAGTTTCTAATTTTCAAGTTCTAAGATTTAGCTCTAGTTTAGTGAGTCTAACTTTGAGCTTAATTGGATTGAAAGTTTAGTCTAACTTCGAGCTGCTTAATTGGATAGAAAGTTTAGTCTAACTTCGAGCTTAATTGGGTAGAAAGTTTAGTCTAAGTTCGAGCTGCTTAATTGGACAGTACGTTTCGTCTAATTTCTAGGCTTAATCTAACTTTGAGCTTCATAGACTAATGGCACCCCATGTTATTTCCCCATAGAGCTTAATACAGTCGAAGGTAGAGGGCTGCCATTACTCTATTGGGTAGAAAGTTTAGTCTAACTTTTGAGCTTAATTGAATAGAAAGTTTAGTCTAACTTTGAGCTTAATTGAATAGAAAGTTTAGTCTAACTTCGAGCTTAATTGGGTAGAAAGTTTAGTCTAACTTCGGAATTAATTGGACAGTAAGTTTCGTCTAATTATAAGCTCAACTTTTGAAAGTTTCGTCTAATTTTAAACTCAACTTTTGAAAGTTTCGTCTAATTTTAAACTCAACTTTTGAAAGTTTCGTCTAATTTTAAACTCAACTTTTGAAAGTTTCGTCTAATTTTAAACTCAACTTTTGAAAGTTTCGTCTAATTTTAAACTCAACTTTTGAAAGTTTCGTCTAATTTTAAACTCAACTTTTGAAAGTTTCGTCTAATTTTAAACTCAACTTTTGAAAGTTTCGTCTAATTTTAAACTCAACTTTTGAAAGTTTCGTCTAATTTTAAACTCAACTTTTGAAAGTTTCGTCTAATTTTAAACTCAACTTTTGAAAGTTTCGTCTAATTTTAAACTCAACTTTTGAAAGTTTCGTCTAATTTTAAACTCAACTTTTGAAAGTTTCGTCTAATTTTAAACTCAACTTTTGAAAGTTTCGTCTAATTTTAAACTCAACTTTTGAAAGTTTCGTCTAATTTTAAACTCAACTTTTGAAAGTTTCGTCTAATTTTAAACTCAACTATAGCAAGTTTCGTCTAATTTTAAGCTAAACTTTGCAAGTTTCGTCTAATTTCGAGCTTTATAGTATTGATATCGGTCTAGTTACAAGCTCTATAAGTTCTGTGTTCAAAATTTAACAAACCATTGGGAAATAGATTGTTAGGTACGACCCCCTTAACTTTGAAAAATAGTTTTACATTAGCATAAATTATCTACAGATTGAAAAACTACCAGTCTTGGTTAGAAATAAATTTCCCTGGGGGTTTCGGGAAGACGACACTTCGTCTATGACACCCAAGAATCCGCTTGCACACTTTCCAAGGAAACAGTACAAATTAATTAAGAGGAATTCAATTTTTTAGCAAAGAAACATGGGAATAATCGTAAATTGGGTGTTTTCAAATTCGTACGTATCTAATTACTAAATCGGTGAAATATTGCGACCCCGACAGTCTGGCACCAGATTAAAAATTTCTAACTGGTTCTTTCTAAATAGGTTTTTGACGGTAAAATTTCACCCCCATTTAAAAGTTAGGCCTTGGCAGAAAAAAAAAAACCAAAAACAAATGCCGGTAAACCGTTAACGAAGCCCTGTCACAAAATTAATTAAATTGAAATTACCTTTAGCTGTTAGTAGAACTGAGGCCACAAAAGCTACGATGAAGACGACAGCCGAATTAGTCCTTGTTAAAAGTGAAAGATCAAAAATTGCAGCCATAATGTCACAATTTAAAGTACACAATTCACACCGAAATTAAATTAAAGCCAAGGCTTAAAATAAGTGTAGCAACCAGCATTTTTAAGCCACTACGGTGACTTTTGACACTTTAAAAGGCGGGGTTAAAAGTTCAAGCTGGCAACGCGTGCGAGAAACGGAGCACGTGAACGATTAGCACGCGACTGAGTACGGAACGCGATGTACGCACAGCCACACTCAACGCGATTAAACGCTTGTCTAAACGCGCGCCTTGAGAGAAACTTTGCGGGAAACTTTAGCTCTCCGCTAGAGGGATGTTGGCGCTTGATCTCGCAGCCGTAAGCCACCTGTCGGGACTGAGACAAAATAAACATCGTAATGATCGTATTTTCGACGTTATAGGAGCAATATTAAAACGAATTTTTATGAGTTTATTTAGGTTTTAAACAATAAAATATTGAAGATAAAAATTAGAGTAGTTTTAGGAACCAAAATAAGCAAATATTTTCCCATTATTTTGAAAACATTCTAAAATATTGAATTATAGATTCGACTCCTGTTTTAAATGACCAAAAATTATTACCACGTTATTAAAAATCCCGGAGCACTTTCCGACATCCTGTCTACAATTATTTGTCAGCGTCAGTAATTAATAAATAACTATACCCCTAAGAGGTCAACATTATTAAATACAGACCATTTCATTAATTATTTGAAAATAAACCAACACAAGGGATAGATTTAATTTTATAAGTGGGAATGGAGAACGCTTAGTATTTACTTCAGTCCGACTCATAGACCACCCAGTACAGAGCCCCTCCCTCCAACACGTTACGAAAAGTTTAAATTATCTTATTGGCTCACTTAAACTACGTTTTGATGACGTTGCTGACGGGGACGGCGAAAAATACGTAATTCCTTTTTACCTCTGTCGCTATGACCCGCCTCTTCTTTCATACCCCCCCCCCGTCCCGTGGAAGGGGCAAGGGGGTCCGGGACTTATACGCGCGTCCAGATTACTTACACTGTTCTCCATTCCTACTTCTAAAATTAAATCTATCCCTGGCCAAAACGCACATGGGCGAGAGGCCGCTCTCTTACCTTACTTTCTTAGCGCTACGAGGTAAGGCTAGCCCTGCCTCTAGCGGTACTTCTTTACTCTAGAGAAATAACCCAAGAAGGTGACCAGTGACCACCCCGCCCCTATTGTATTTGCTTCCCTTAGACTGGAATTACTAGAATGGTCTATTGAAAATAACAAAAACACGAGTTGTTTTTGCGGCTCCAAAATTGTTTTATTCTTCCTTTCTTTCTTTCATAGTCATTCCGTGGGATAGTGGGTTAGGGACTAGACTCAAAAAAAAAGAAGCGTTGTCATCGGCTGACCAATTTCTCTCAGCGAGTGGGTTCACTTTTTCATTTCCGGACGGGGCTGATATGATAGCGATCCCAGCCAAGCCTGCAGACCCCCGCTCCGAAAAAGGGAAGTCAAGGGTGTCGAGGGTGAGAGACGCCGAGAAGGCGCCTTAACCGCGCCAGGCGCCGAAACTCCTCCTATAATAGTCCCCCAGTGCCAAGGCTTAAAAGAATATCTATCTATAGGGGGGGGGGATTCCCACCGACCAACCCACCCCCAACTCGCCGCCGCCGCTCTCTGACCATCGTGACGCCATCACCCCAAGGATAGAGTTAGACCACTGCCCATGCACAACAACAAAAAATATGCTTAAGGAACTGAAGGTCGGAAAGACCTTAGAACTCTTGACTTCCATGAAAAGATAAAGATGGATATCTTTCAATTTGCAAAAACACGATCAAACAAATATGACTCAACTTCATCAGTATAGTTTATTATTTAGTTACGTCCAAAATTATTAAATGATAACGTGAATCTATTAATTTATGAATAAAGTCGGGTTGATATTAAATACTTTGGGTTACTGCTTGTTTGTTAACTTCAGGAAAATTGATTTTCCTAATATTTCCAGGAGTTTTTCAGAGATACCTCACTTATTGTCAGATTATTTGATTTCAAAGCTACCTCATGGATATTTCCAGGTTTTTTTACTTTTTTTCCACAGATATCTCAGAGAAATTTCCATGATATTTCCAGTTTTCTTTCACAGGGTTATCTTTGAAATTTCAAGGTTTTTTCACAGATATCTCTTAAGTCTTTGAAACTCCCAGGGTTTTTTTCACAGATATCTCCTTGAAACTTCCAGGGTTTTTTTCATAGATATCTCTTTGAAACTTCCAGGGGTTTTTTTTTCACAGATATCTCCTTGAAATTTCAAGGTTTTTTTCACAGATATATCTCCTTGAAATTTCCAGGGTTTTTTCACAGATATCTTCTTGAAAATTCCAGGGTTTTTTCACAGATATCTTCTTGAAAATTCCAGGGTTTTTTCACAGATATCTTCTTGAAAATTCCAGGGTTTTTTCACAGATATCTTCTTGAAAATTCCAGAGGGTTTTTTTTTCACAGATATCTCTTTGAAACTTCAAGGGTTTTTTTTCACAGATATCTCTTTGAAATTTCCACGTGTGTTTCACTGATATTTCCAGGTTTTTACACTGATATTTCCAGGTTTTTACACTGATATTTCCAGGTTTTTACACTGATATTTCCAGGTTTTTACACTGATATTTCCAGGTTTTTACACTGATATTTCCAGGTTTTTACACTGATATTTCCAGGTTTTTACACTGATATTTTCAAGTTGATTTTTTTAGAGCTTCCAAATTTTTTTTTCGCAGATATTTCCAGGTTAAATATTTCAAAAAAAAAAAAACACTGAAAATAATTTCCCGAGACCTTTCGTCTTAAATTTTGTAAACCATTTTCACTTTCATCAAATTTAATCAAGCGTAACAAATTTCCTTTCAAAAATAGATATCCCTGAATTACAAATTACATCCTTGATATTTCCAAGTTTGTAATTATGAACCCTCGAATTTAAGTCAACAATTAATAACCCTGAATTTTGCAGGTTTATATGAAGCCCAAAACGGTGACGTACCAAGGAGTGCATATCCCCTCGGTTCTGATATGAAATAGACTGTTAAAAAATAAAATTCAAAATTTTCTTATACATAAGAACCGTGAGAAAATGGTTTTCACGTCAGTTCAGGTTTCAAAGGGGTTATACAAGCCACTATTGTTTTCGAAACATTAAATCACGTGCCCCCTCCCCTTGGAAAACACTTCAAACTGGCAACTTTTGTTTATATTAAAATTTTCATAGATGCACTTGAGACTGTTATATAAAATCTAGACATAATTTTTAACGTCTTGGGAAAATATTATAAGAGATATAACAAGGTTATATCAAGAAGTGATATCTAGTTTAATAGGGAGAAGGTATAAATTCGCCACGTTTCCAGCCTTATCTCCAGTCCAAACGTATAGTAGGACCGGAGTTAATACTCGCCGCCTCTAAATTACAACCAGCATCTCATTGGTTCTTGAAAACTCACGTCTGCGCGACGCGATTGACGAAAATTACGTATTTTCCGACTGAGGAGAGGCGAAATAGCCCGACCTACTTTTACGTCCCCCTCCCCTTGTATTTTGAAAGGGGGACTGGGACTATGGCGCGCGAATATTTAGGCATCTTATACCTTCTCCCTAGTAAACTAGATATCACTTTTTGGTTATATTGTGGTGGCTTTCGCCCAACGTCTGTTGTGTTGTGTTTTCAATATTGTACTCGAGGGTGGCGACCAGGGGATTTGAAATTAACTGCATTTATAATGAGTAAGTTTGGGTATAGCCATATAAT
Organism: Phalangium opilio; assembly: GCA_019434445.1. Taxonomy (NCBI): domain Eukaryota; kingdom Metazoa; phylum Arthropoda; class Arachnida; order Opiliones; family Phalangiidae; genus Phalangium; species Phalangium opilio. Next base: position 11,004 of record JAEQBA010002039.1, on the reverse strand, counting down.
TCCTAAGTTTTCAACTGCCGTATGGGCCCATGGTATATGATCATATAAAGCTTTCGGTTAGCCTAGGTGGAGCTAAGATTCCTGCCACGATTACACTGGTGGTTTTAGAGGGAGTATTAATAATGCATAAGGCAGGTTGGTAAATTTATTTGAGATAACGTCACAGGCACTACGCGATGCCAAGATCAAAAGACTCCTTGTTTTCGAGAGATTAGTGCTAGTTTTCCAAATAAAACGAACTAAGTTTCTTTGAACCACTCTAAATGAGATCACAGTAGGCGATACATTCGGTTTAAGAAGAAGACCCTGCCCCTTTTCATACTGAGAAGTTTCTCAACGCAAATACGATATCTTTTCGAACCAAACTTATTAACAGTAGGATATAGCCTTATGGTTTGGTCTACGAGGAGAGAACAGCAGTCGGTAGACGCGGATTTAGACTTTTAAAGGGTTTGTGAAAGCTAACTGCGTTTTTCAACGTTAAGTAATAAGATAAGATCATTTCCATAAATTTTAATGGTGTTTCACTTCACCCCTAAGAACGAAGAGCAGCTGCTGTTACGGAGTACATTTGTAAAATACTAAAATTACAGTCATTATAATATCGCAACTTCGTGAGTTTAACTAAGTTACGGCATGGACTTGCGTCCAACAGAAAGGAGAAAAAATGGCAACTTAAATAAATTAAAACTAATTATAACAACCAATTTGAACCAAACGCGGCCAAATTTGCGACACATCGTATGTACGATCGGATCATGATTGTATTGGTTTGAAAGTGATGTTCAAGATGAAGAAGCAGTTGTATTACTTTGCTGGTAAACAGCTAGTAAGTGTGATTTCATCACTGTTAAACTATTACCATAAGCTCATAATAAGTGTTCCATAAGTTTGTCACTGCATGGTTACTGTCTTGCTGCATGAGAGCTTGTCATGAAGTGACGTCCGTGAAACGTCATATATTCTTGTAACGCGACGCCTGGTGAGGCGCTGTCTTACCTTATATACTTATGCTATCACTATAAGACCATAAATGAGCACTTAAACTGTGTTACTTACACTGCGACAAGTTTTTCCTATAGCAGTTTGTATCAAAGGCAAATAGAAATAAAAAAAAAGTGAGTCATGTGAAAGAAGTCAGAATTATGGGGCGTGAAGGATAGTACTCAAGCCCGTCCCATAAAACCCGCATAGAAGTTAACATGTGAGCACAATGATTCGTTTTAGCCGCGTATATTCCTGGCTCTGCCTTACCATCTATCATTTCTATTTGCCTTAGGTTGAGAATTATCGAACGAGGAGCTCTATTTTCGTAAAAATCTAATCAAACTGGCGCCGTCTATCTCGAATTTAGCAAAAGAACTAAATGATAAACACAACTTCAAGGTTGAACCTCCTTCTTAGATAACCTCGTGTAAGAGATATTTCAGTCTACCAAACAGACGCGATATACTAACTTCTACAGATAAAAATGTCCGCGACTCGAGTTGCTATTGTAAGTTTCTGTATTGGTACTTGTCTTTCATCATTATTAAGAATTACCCTAAAAAATCTACGCGTAGGTGACTGGTGGTAACAAAGGAATTGGTTTCGCGATCACTAAAGGACTATGCGAGAAATTTCAAGGCGATGTTTATTTGACCGGTACAAATTTAATTTATCAAAATTAATCTTAACTGATTAAGTTTAATAGTTAACGGTACTTTATTTGCAGCTAGAGACGAAACCAGGGGTCACGAGTCGGTTAAGAAACTAGAATCAGAAGGATTTAAACCGAAGTTCCATCAATTGGATATTGATAACGAAGAAAGTATCCAAAAACTTAAACAATTTATGCAAGAAAAATACGGTGGAATTGATGTTTTAGTTAACAACGCCGGAATTGCCTTCAAAGTTGGTGCACTGTTTGTCACCTTTAAACTTAAATTCAGAAGTTAATTATATTTAAATTTAATCAAACTAGGGCTCATCTACAGCACCTGTAACTGAACAGGCTGAGAAAACAGTTGGTACAAACTACAAGTCCACTAAAAAAGTGTGCGACATTTTGTTTCCTCTTCTTAATAAACACGCCAGGTTGGTTTAATTGCACTTAATTATCTAATTAGATAATCTTAACTAACCTTATAGCTTAATATTATTTATTCCAGGGTTGTCAACGTCACAAGTTCTGAGGGAAAAGTGTCCCATATACCTAATGAGGAAATTCGAAAGCAACTCATGGACCCAAATTTAACTGAGGAAAAATTGGAGGAATTGGTTGAAAAATATTTGAGGTATAATTTAGAAACGTGTGTTGATAAGCTACTAATTGCTTGAAGGGGTTGACATTGTTAATATATTCAAAATAGTGACGTAAGAGCTGGCGTTCATGTCAAAAATGGTTGGGCTGGTTCAACTTATCGAATGTCCAAAATTGCTTTAAATGCTCTGACATTCATTCAACATCGCAAGTTGAGTGCCGATAAGGATAAAGATATTGTTATCAACGCCGTAAGTTTAAAATGGCCAAGGCTTACGTTAAGCCTTTGCGAAAAGTTATTGCTAAGCCTTTGCTAGTGCGACTTTGACCTCTCGAGTTTGATGGTCAAGAAAGTTACTAAAAGGGTCAATACGCGGCTTACGCACAAAATGAATGTATTTACATTGACAGGTTCATCCTGGTTATGTCGACACGGATATGACCAGTCATAAAGGGCCTTTGACCATTGAGCAGGGTCAGTAATATGAACTGCTATTAGCCTATTATACCTTTACAATTAAATAATTTTTTGGGTGTCGATATCATTAGGCGCTGCAGCTCCATTATATTTGGCGTTATTACCACCTAATGTGGATTCCCCTAGGGGTGAATTTGTTTGGTATGACAAAAAAGTTACTGACTGGGCAAGTTAAATTCACAAACGTATCGACACACACACACCTCTACACTCTACAGTACATCCTGAACCTTGAACAAAATTGTAATGCGATCCACATAATAATTTGAATAAATAAATAGTTATTGCAGTATGACGTAATAAAATATGAAATTTTAATATTAATATTAAACGCTGTTAAATTTGAATAAAAATCTGTCTCTTCATTGTATTATTTTTTTACATGCAATAAAAATATTAGAGCATAATTACTTATAAGCTTTAATCAGGATAGATTTAATTTTAGAAGTAGGAATGGAGAACAGAGTAATCTGGGCGCGCGTCATAGTCCCGGACCCCCTTCCAGGGGACGGGGGGGGGGTATGAAAGAAGAGGCGGGTCAACATAGCGACAGAGGTAAAATGGAATTACGTATTTTTCACCGTCCCCGTCAGCAACGTCATCAAAATGTAGTTGAAGTGAGCAGCCAATAAGATAATTTAAACTTTTCGTTACGTGTTGGAGGGAGGGACTCTATACTGGGCTATGAGTCGAAGTAAATATTAACCGTTCTCCATTCCTACTTCTAAAATTAAATCTATCCCTGCTTTAATATAATTTTTTCGTTTCCACACCATTGTTGCTTATCGTCATTTCTATTGGCTTTCAGTAGCACTTTAATTAAAATCTAATCATACAGACTATTCTAGCGACGTCTAGTTTGAAATTAACGATTGATTGATAGTCTCGTATCTGCGCAGTGTAAATGCGTTAAGAGACATCAAAGGTCTTTCATAACTCATATCGAGAAAATAATTTCGGTGTTTTTCATTTCAATTGAATCAGTATCTCAAACGCGACGCGATATACCGAGTACTAACTTGTACAGATAAAAATGTCCGCAACTCGAGTTGCTATTGTAAGTTTCGGTAATTGTAATTTAATTAATTAACACACCCCTAAATTAACCTCCACTCAATTCTCAAAGGTCAATTCTCTAACAATTTTTCTATGAATATAATTTACGCGCAGGTAACTGGTGGTAACAAAGGAATTGGTTTCGCGATCACTAAAGGATTATGCGAGAAATTTCAGGGCGATGTTTATTTGACCGGTACAAATTTAATTTATCGAAATTTATCTTTACTGATTACGTTAAGTTAACGTATCTTTATTTGCAGCTAGAGACGAAACCAGGGGTCATGAGGCGGTCAAGAAACTAGAATCAGAAGGATTTAAACCAAAGTTTCACCAATTGGATATTGATAATGAAGAAAGTATCCAAAAACTTAAACAATTTATGCAAGAAAAGTATGGTGGAATTGATGTTTTAGTTAACAACGCCGGAATTGCATTCAAAGTTAGTGTTTGTCACCTTAATTTACCACAAATTAGGAAGATAATTCTATTTAAATTTAATCCAACAACTATAGGGTTCATCTACAGCACCTGTAACTGAACAGGCTGAGAAAACAGTTGGTACAAATTACAAGTCCACTAAAAAAGTGTGCGACATTTTGTTTCCTATTCTTAAGAAACATGCCAGGTTGGTTTAATTCGCAGTTAATTGTCTAATTACACGATGTTAATTACTCTTAATAATCTTTATCTCAAGAGTCGTCAACGTTACAAGCTCAGCAGGAAAGGTGTCCCATATCCCTAGCGAAGAAATTCGCGAACAACTAACGGATTCAAAATTAACCGAGGAAAAATTGGAAAATTTGGTTGAAAAATATTTGAGGTATAAATAATGATGATGAGAAACATGATTGTGCTATTGATGAAATTTTCCAAATAGTGATGTTAGAGCTGGCGTTCATGTGAAAAACGGTTGGGCTGGTTCAACTTATGGAATGTCCAAGATATTCTTAAATGCCCTGACATTCATTCAACATCGCAAGTTTAGTCAAGATAAGGATAAAGATATCGTCATCAACGCAGTAAGTTCATAGCAACCAGGGCCTACTTCATGCCTTTGCGAGACAGCCATTGTAAGAAGACTTGGGAAGTGGATCTTAAACTTAAAGGGGCTGTCCGGAAAAGTGGGACAAACGACGGTCTTCCTGAAAGAGCATAGCATAGCACAGCGGGTGGGTGAAAAAGGAGACGGGGTGGCGCAGCCCCTTTAAATGGGTGGTTTTCCAAAAGCATTTGCAAGAACAATAACTTCTAGATAAACGTTATCTTAAGTCTTAGTTGCTGGCTGAAAAGACCTTGACCTTGAGTGTGAGATCTGAATATGTACATATAGGTGAATCTTACAGGTGCACCCTGGTTACGTCGACACAGATATGAGCAGTCATCAAGGGCCTTTGACCATTGAGCAGGGTCAGTAACATTAACTGCTATTAGCTCATTATACCCATACAATCATAAGTTTATAAGAAATGCACCATAAGTATAACGCTTCCTATACTTCGTAATGCTCGAGATTTACAGCTCGAGCTAGTTCGAGAACGACGGAAGCGAGAATTGAAGTCCTACACTCGGTGGTTAATATTGCAGGACTTCCATCTTCCTATTTAGTCTGCATTACTATGCCTTTGACAGCGCCTCACCAGGCGTCGCTTTACCTCGAATCTATGACGTATCACCTAAGTCACTTTATTTCAAGCTCTCAGTAACCAGTGACAAACTTATGGAACATATCTTATGATCTTATGAGACAATTAACTAATTTGGTTATTAATATTAATAGGCGCTGCGGCTCCATTATTTTTGGCTTTGTTGCCACCTAACGTGGATTCCCCTAGGGGTGCATTTGTTTGGTACGACAAGAAAGTTGCTGACTGGGCAAGTTAAATTCATAAATAGAATAAATGTAATGTCTATAAATTGAATAAATATCAGTCTCTTCATTGTACTATTTTTTTACACACAATAAAGAATATTAATGCCTAATTTCTCATAAGCACAACGAATATTTTTTTAACTTATTTTTAGACACCATTGTTGTTTACTTTCTTTATAAAAGAATCGCAAAATTATCTAAGACCAAGAGCATATTGACAGGGTGTAACTTCTGTTTGTTTAAAATTTCGAGCAAAGGTCGCGTTTACTAATATATGAGGAATGCATACAGCCCTTATAGGAATCATTGTGTACCCATTTTCTTAAGATACCTAGGAGGTTTTTGTGGGAAGAGTTAGACTAATAATTATTTATGATGAATTTCATCTCGCGTTGCACTTTTCGCGCTCCTTGCCTGACCTTCCAACCAAAGAAATAACAGCTAAGACGCCATCAGAATTATTAATAGGCGTGACGGATAGTAAGTTCTCAAGCCCGGTATACCCACAAACTCCGCATAGAAATTAATTAACACGTTACATATGGAGGTACAATGATTCCAATTAACTACGTGTATACCTGTTGATATCTAGAGTTCCCCACTCCTTGTTAATTTACTCTTGTATCCCATTAATAAATCAACACTGAAACAGTCTATCGAATAAACAAACGGGTTTCGCCTCAAGGTTTTATCTAAAAACGCGGCGTAGCTTTCCTGTCTCGCCTTCTTTTACAAGGTCACTGTCAAAATCAATGAGCTAACAGTTATAACCAAAACGTGCGTTGCCGTGTTTGGATCATACTTTGCCGTCGCTAAACTTAATCTTGTAATAAAGACAATGGTGAAAGTGGCTTTAGTAAGTAACTAAACTAAATAATTATTTCTATAAATGGGTATGATTTCAGTTAATTAAAATTAAATTTAATGCCACTAAGGTAACTGGTGGGAATAAAGGAATCGGATTTTCTATTGTGAAAGGACTTTGTGAAAAATTTGACGGCGATGTTATTTTGGCGGGTAAATAAATATTATAAAGTCATTCGGTTGGATATTGGGTTAGTTTTTATTTATTATTTGTTTTTAACTTTTACATATAAGCAAGGGACGAAATCAGGGGTCAAGAAGCGGTAAAAAAACTAGAGGATTTAGGACTTCACCCTAAATTTCATAAGCTGGACATAGACGACAAATCTAGTATTGAAACTATCAGGGATTATTTGAAAAAAGAATATGAGGGGTTGGATGTTCTAGTTAATAACGCTGGAATTGCATTTTCAGTAAGTTTAACATTTGTTCTAAGGAATATAACCGTTTTCATCATAAGTTTATAAGATATGTTCCATAAGTATGACACTTCGTAATGCTAGAGACTTACAGCTCGAGCTAGTTCGACAACGACAAGCGAGAATTGAATCGGTGGTTAATTTTGTAGGACTTTCATCTAGGTCCTATTTAGCCTGCATTAATAAGCCTTTGACAGCAGCGCCTCACCAGGCGTCGCTTTACCTCGAATCTATGATCTACCTCATTCACTTAATGACAAGCTCCAGTTTCTAACCAGTGACAAACTTATCATGGAACATATCTTATTAACTTATGTTGTCTATAAGTCATTTGCTATTAGATATAGTCTTAAAACGTTACTATTATCTTGACGGGTGTCAATTTTGAATATATGTCTTTTATCTACAAGGGTGCTTCGACAGTTCCAGCGATAGAGCAAGCCGAGAAAACTATTTTCACTAATTATCACTCAACTAAAAATGTTAGTGAGATATTATTTCCTATACTAAAGAAACACGCCAGGTAAGTGTACATTAGCGATAATTAAAATAAAGTGGTTAATTTGAATATTATCATGATAAACTTATAGGGTTGTCAATATAACCAGCGCCGAGGGTAAACTGACACACATCTCAAATGAAGAATTTAAAAAAGAATTGAACGATCCCGACTTAACAATTGACCAATTGGATAAGATTATGGAACGATATTTGGAGTAAAGTTATTAGATACTTATTAACGTTTCTTTTAATTAATAATATGAAACTATTAGTGACGTGAGAGCGGGAAAGCATTTGGATAAAGGATGGGCCACTACAACCTACAGAATGTCTAAAATAGCTGCTAACGCTCTTTCATTCATTTTACATCGTAAAGCCAATGAAAACCCTTCAATGGATATTGTTGTCAATGCTGTAAGGTTTTATTTTCTATCTTTAAGTAAGTTTTTAAAGTATTCTATTTTATCTGACCTAGGTTCATCCAGGATATATCGCAACTGACATGTCTAATCATGCGTTTTCGGCTTCTCCCGATGAAGGTAGGCCTTGGCGATATGTTTCATGCTCATACTCATTAACATTTACCAAAGTTATAAGTGCTAATCAATTTTTGGGGCATTTATAACTTTAGGAGCTGTAGCTCCGATATATTTGGCACTCTTACCGCCTAATGTCGAATCTCCGAGAGGAGAGTTCATTTGGAACGATACAAAGATTTCAAAGTGGGACGTTTAGAAACAAACCAAGGCTTAGAAGACAACGAACCCATTCTAAGCCTAATATCAAACCCCGAATTATATATCTATATTAGAGCTACTATTTTTGCGCAAAATTGTCTTATACTACTTGTTATATTTTCGTAAAGCCACATTTGTAAAGCTAGGCATAGTTATAATAAAAAATATTGCACTTACAATGTCTCCATTAAAAACGAAATATAAATCCATTCTTGGGAACATTTTGGCGGCAAAAAACCGCACAATAGAGCGCGACATCGCCAGTAGACTAGCAGACGACTTTTAGGATGTATTACACCGGTTTATACCACCCTTCCAGTAATATCACACCATGGAGCAATAATAATGTAAACCTATCTCTTAAATCATGACATTTTAAGGATTTATAATTTCCACTCCAATTTAACTACTCCATGGAAATAAAAAGTAGCGTATAATTCGTGTACGCTTATTTCCAGCCCGTTTAACTCTAATATTACGTCATTACCTACGAAACTCAAACGTTCTTAAACAACGTGGCTTCCCACGAACTCTTTAACCGGCAAATTAGGCTTCAAAATAAATTTTACCACAAATACTTGATTCATTTTTGGTTTTATTTCGATATAAAAATAAAATTACCCCAAAAATCATTACATGACATAAAAAATGCACGCATTAATATTTAGAATTTCCAAAAAATGGGAAATTAATAGTTAATTTTAATTAAGCTTAAAACGCGAACGCGGCAATAATTTAAAAAAAAAGGAAGTTACAAGTAAAAAAATTATGAAAAAGTGATAGAATTGAATAAGATTTGAGGCAATATAAGTTACTTGCATTTAGGCCTATATTCTTGTCATGGAAAAGTAAAAGTTTTTTTTAATCACCCTTTTCGGTCATAGCGGGAAAATGAAGCACGCATAATTCGTTACCATAGCAACACACAATAGCTCGTCCAATAAGCCTTAAATGACGAATATTTAAATGATCTTCCATACCTAAATTAACAACTCTCAAAGCTTCACCAAAATTGGTGTCCCATAGCACCAACCGATTCTAAATTAGCGAAGATCGTTAAAAACTTTAAACGCAATTAAAACGAGAGGTTTAAAAATAGACAAACCTGATTGGCTGTTACTAATATATTATTTGTTAATAAGGCGATATCGTTGCAGAGATTTGGCTAAAAATAATTATTTAATTAAGTTATAGGCCTAATTAAACCTCGTAAAGATGAACTCACTTGTCTTATGGTATGAATTAAGTGTCCCTGATTCTTTTCCCAAATGCAAACGCAATCATTGGACCCCAAACTTATTAAATAAGTTGAAGTGGTCATTAGATTTAAAACTGGTCCTTCGTGTGCGCGTATATTATAGACGCAAGTTCCCGTTACGAGATCCCAGACGCAGATCATCCCTTCTTGGCATCCGCTAGCGGCGCAGCTTGGATTTGACTGATCCATGTGCAAGGCGGACAAGGGCCCCGAATGACCATGAATAGTGTAGAGGAGTGTGCCCGAATCACAATTAAAAACCTACACAAGACAACGCGCGCGCAGTTATAGAAACTAAATAAACCACCACCAAGATGGCGGCCAAATTCTTAAGCCTTGGTTATCTCTGGATTATTTTTTAAACCAAAACTAAATAAACCACCAAGATGGCGGCCAAATTCTTAAGCCTTGGTTATCTCTTGATTATTTTTTTTTAAACCAAAACTAAATAAACAACCACCAAGATGGCGGCCAAATTCTTAAGCCTTGGTTATCTCTTGATTATTTTTTTTTTAAACCAAAACTAAATAAACCACCACCAAGATGGCGGCCAAATTCTTAAGCCTTGGTTATCTCTTGATTATTAAATCGTACTTGGGCAAAAATAAAACTTACTTTAATGAGATGATCTTGACTACCTGTGATGAGTTGATTGCCATTTACAGTCAAAACGGTGATGGGATTTGAATGAGCTCTTAAACTATTCAGCCAACCTATCTGAGGCCTGCCGGAAGAACTCTGTTTGTAACCCAATTCTAAACGTATCTCTTCATCGGGACTAAACTCGCAAACGTCTATTACTAGGAACTCAACAACTCCGTTCACTCTGGCTACGTAGAGTCTTAAAAGTAATCAAACCTTTAGGGATTCACTAACAATTAAAATATAACCAAGGCTTACCTATTTTTATCTAAATGAAGAGAAGTTACTCCGACTTTACTTTGAGTATACGCTGTTAACAGCGTTCCTGTTACCGAGTCCCATAACTGAAAACGAGCAACCAAAATTAAATTAATTAATCGTTTCATAATCCACCTTATTCCCTTTCGCCGACAGTTAGGCTTAGCTGGGGTCCTGGGGATTCATGGGGGTGCCGTGCGTAACGGGAAGAAATTCGTCTGTCGTCTGCTAAAAAAAAAAAAAAAAATCACAAAAATATGTACTGTAGCGGACGACAGACCAATTTCTTCCCGTTACTCACCCCCTAGCCTAACTTCCGTAGCTGGGGATTCATGGGGGTGCGTAACGGGAAGAAATTCGTCTGTCGTCTGCTAAAAAAAAAAAAATCACAAAAATATGTACTGTAGCGGACGACAGACCAATTTCTTCCCGTTACTCACCCCCTAGCCTAACTTCCGGTGATAGGGAATAAGGTGGATTAGTTTAGAGTGGATTTAGCGTAGTTAAACTGTCCCCTGACCTCAACACGTCCATCAGCGCAGCCTAAAATAAGCCACGGTCCTTTACAATTCATGCACCACACTGGTTGGTATTCGAAAGGCGATTCGTTAATATTTTCTTCTTTAAAAGGATAAGAGACACTGAAATTTTCACTCCGGCTTCGCTATGTCCCCGA
>JAEQBA010002038.1:206070-270044 GCA_019434445.1 Phalangium opilio | reverse complement strand
ATCTGAAAGACTCAAAACGATGACTCTGATTCCTCTGAATTTGGAATATCAGTAGAAATGATTCTAGATAATTCTCAGAGTTATTTTAAATATTTTAATGCTCAAAGCCAGGGGATAAAGAAAGGCGAAAATAATTTTAGTATGAAAATTTGATGTTTTCAGTGATAAATTAATCTCATTGGTGATAACTGATTAACTGGTACCTGAAAGCATTAGTCACTAACTAGCAATATTAGGTCTCTTATGCTTAAGCTCCCTATATTTATGTTTGTGCTTAGTGCAGATTTTAAAAATGCAACAGTTTCTTAACAATCTTAATTAAAATGAAGACTGAAGGAACAGATATTAATAAAAATGTCTTCGTGGACAAAGACTAGAAAAAGTAAATGATAAGAGAACAAAATGGAATGACCGAAGTAACAGATATTAAATTTTTTCAGTTTAAAGACACGATTATAAAACATCAATTATTTAAAAAAAAATACTTATCTTCGTTTTTTTCACCAAAATTACATTTGCCAAAAAATTTTGAATCATAAATTTTCCATTCTTTTCAAAATGGTTCGTGTCAAATCTTACTATATACAGATACATGCGACATCGTTTATATTTAAAGCTAGATTTCCAGTGTAGGCCATGATAGAAACAGTTCCTCGTTAGTGATATTTAAATTAATGCAGCTTTTAATTTGAACTACAATACGTTTTAAGACTGGAAACTAAGCCCAATAGTGAAATAAAAACACAGCCCACCATTTGTCGGCGTCCATTTACGTGTTTCGTGTTATACGTTTGCTCATAAATAGCAAGTCGAAGTCATACCAAACTAATTCAATCACAACTTTTAAAACAGTTCTCACGCACTCAATAATATACCAAACGTTTTTTTGTTAATAATATCTTTTATCCAAATTTAATGATTGATTCATAAAACATTTTAAATCGTCGACCCCAAAAATGGGACCCAATCGAATCGTGGTCGTATAAATGCAGGCGCAAAACCAACCCTAAAGTGACGTTAAAATGCCAATCATGATGAAAGATAAAATTTCTAACTTCGGTAGCATTTAGTCGTTTTAAACAACGTTTTCTCTTAAGTTCGAAAAGAGGAACCTTTAAAAATAAACCATATCCATACTCGGATATTTATTCTAATCCTTTTCATTCGAAAACTGTTAATACCAAAAAGGTTATATAGAATGAATAACCTGTCTTTCGTAAACAATGCAAATGTAATTTTGGTGAAAAAAACGAAGATAAGTATTTTTTTTTAAATAATTGATGTTTTATAATCGTGTCTTTAAACTGAAAAAATTTAATATCTGTTACTTCGGTCATTCCATTTTGTTCTCTTATCATTTACTTTTTCTAGTCTTTGTCCACGAAGACATTTTTATTAATAAGTAGGTTGAAATTATAATGAAGAAGAGAAATTGCAAAGATAAAAAATTGGTTTTAAAATTAGCAATTCACTGACTTTACAAAATATTTTTATTTTCATTTTCATCATTTCATAATAAACGCGGACCTTTTCCAAAAGGCTTAGCATGGTTAGGTAAGATTAGGTTATATTGCTTCAAGGTTTAAATTAAAGCGTTTCAAGGTTTAAATTAAAGCGCTTCAAGGTTTAAAGTAAAGTACTTAATGTTCAAATTATAGTATGCAAAACTTTAATTTACGGTGGATTATACAATAAAATATACGTTAAATTTATACTTAATAGTGTAACTATCTGTGTTTTTAATTATACACTAATGTATTCTTCACGGCAGCATACTTTTTTCCGGAAAACAGCAACGTTCTATTAATAATAACATATCCTGCACTTCTGTTTGAGAAATAAGAACTAGCTGTTTTTTTCACAGTCGTTAACATAAAAAACAATGTTTTGCTGTATATTTAAATTTAAGGTAATGTAATTTCAAAAAACAGCGACTACCTGTATGTATTAAGGCTTGTTAGAGGTTTTTCTAGATAACAGCGTTAAACAATCAAAAACATGGTAAAAACTATTGTTTCTTTGACATTAGTTTCTCAGTGTGTATGCTGCTGAGGCGGTGGTCCTGCAATATGGGCAATTCCTATGTTGCACATCATTATTCATGATTGTCTTTACAACTTTCGCAGGCGCAAGTATGGCCACATGGTACAAAAACAGTGTTTCTTCTATTGACCATGCATACCGTGCACAAATTTTCTATTTCTGGGACCTGAATGTGAAATTTTCGCATTTTTTGAGCTGCAGAAAATGTAGCCTTAATGTATACATATTACAGCATGGTAGCGATAAAAAAGCGCGTATGCAGATGAATTACAGCTTAAAATTTTTGTACGGGTAGGAAGGCTCTTCGAGCATAACGGAATAGACCATTTCCATGCATCTAAGAGGGAAAGACACGTGGGTAAAACTTTGCCTTCCATTTCTGTTTTTGGCGCCTACGCTGTTCTTTATAATTATATTTAAACCGGTTTAATCCAGGTGGATCAAACAGGACTGGATACCAGCATGCCATCCCTGGTGATGGATGATGGAATTGAAATAATTCACCGTCTGTGGACACCGGGAAGTCGGCACCTTTAGGGGAGAATCGCCAACAAGTCCTTTATTCCCACAAACTTTGTCGCCCAGTAGCCTGACCTACAGGAGTGCGCCACACTCCCGACAAGTTGTGACGTTGAGATATTTAACGTTCCAAACAGGGCTCGGGCGAATGGAGAGAAAATATTCTAAAATCTTGGGCACGACCAAGTACGAGCTTTTGAAGCAGAGCTCCACAGCGGTGGAGAGTGAAGTAAAACAGTCGGAGCAAATTTTTTCGGCTCAGTAAGTTCATGCCCAACGTAGATTACCGGTGGAAGGAGGCTGTTAGCTTTACCCGAGCCCCATATTAAAAAACGACTAGCAAAAGCGTCCCTAGTTGCAACTTTCGCCTTTAGGTGCGCCACCAGCCCAGTTTTCTTAGTAATGCTATTTCTATGGGAAAAAATTCGAAGTGGACTCGGTTTTAGAGCATTTTAAATATATTTATCGATTTTCTTTTCGTAATCAAATTTCAAATGAGGAGTCAAGTAAGTTATAACGTATATTTTGAGAGCTATTGCATAATTTTCCTTCCGTTATTTAACGAATAATCAACATTCAAAATTGCAGTTCTTTTTAAGGCAGAGAAATTAAATTTCTCGGAAAACCTAAGCCTTGGTCCAACAGCGCCACTAAATTTTAATGTAAACTTCTCTCAGACCAAGGGTTAATTCAAGTCGGTGCATTTCTCCGCTTTAAAAAGAATTCCGACTTGATTATTCGTCAAATAACGAACGGAAAATTATGAAAGAGCTCTCGAAATATAAATTAGAACATTCTTGACTTCTCATTTAAAATTCGGCCACGAAAAAATCGGTAAATATATTAAAAACCCTCTAAAACCAAGTCCACTTCCGGATTTTTTTTATTAGGCTGGAAATATATCTCCTTAATGTTGATAATTCCCTTATGCAATTAAAAGGTAACAGTTGAAGATAGAATAAATCTGAACCCATATTCGGATTCTACGCTTCAAATACTCTAAAAGTGATAATATTTATGAAATTATCTCAAATAATGAAGGTATGGTTCGAGTTCATGCTTAATGGTAAGAAAACGGATTTTCGCAGACTCCCAAAACGGGGGGGGGAGGGGTTCAAATTGCATTAATTTCTGCACCAATTGATATTTATCGCTGAAAATCTACAATTTTTTACTATTTGACCACAATTTAGTGTGCCTAAAATTTCATAATGATCGGTCCACCTGTGCTCTATCAGTCGTACATTGACCTAATAGAAAAATTCCCAATAGGCAAAAGCCGCACAAACGGTGGGATTTAAAATCGTATTTCAGATAAAATCGGTCGAATGGGACTCTATCCAATGGGAGAACACCAAGACCCTCGGGTAACGACGATTTGGTATCCCACTATTGGGAACGCGAAAATTTGGAGGACTATAAATTGAGTGTCCGAAAATTGGGACAATTTATGGTAGGGTGAGTGGAAATTAGGATGCAATGAAAACGACAGAAATGAGTGAATAGAAAATTAACGACATTGTTAAGGTCATATGGAAAAGTCTTTTCTTACATTTTACATTCGACTCTTACAACGGATAAATGTTACTATGAATGTCAAGGAACAAGATGAAATAACTATAAATACTGTTTTGCCTGACAATATCGTCTGTTACTGAACATGTGTCGATCACGCTCGATGGATGGACCTCTACTAAGGGAATTCCATTCTAGGGCGTCGTGGAACATTGGTGGTTCTCGATGTCAAAACCCGACGAATTCTACCTTTGCAATGCTCTCGCAGGCAATGCGTGTAAAGCAGGTTCATTACATGACTGATAACATTAAACGCGCTCTTTGCATAAAATTCGTCTTAAATTGCACTAATAGTCTTTGCAGTCGATGATACAAACGGACAAAGTTTGTTTTGACCAAAACTGAATGGAAAACACTAAACGGAATACTAAATTTGCTTAAGGTCAGTGGCGTAATGATCAAATTGTGTCATCTTTGTGGCTCAAGGAGTGGAATGTTTGGATTATGTTTGTATAATTAATAAGTTATTTTGTATTTTGAATGGTGCTGTTCATTTATGATCTTTGATCATAGCATGATATAATTCTACAACATTAGAATTAGCTCCAAATTTAATATAATTTTTTTGCTCCGTTTTGCATGACGAGCGAGGGCTTTATACAAAGCCTTACAGCTCCAAATTCATGGGGATAAACTAAATACCAGCAAAATATCCCACTATTTCCATGGTAATACCGGCCTACCACCGGCTTCTTCACAATTTAAACAATGCCACACTGGACGCAGTTTTTGAGGAAGCTTGTAATATTACAAGTGAAAAGCGTCAGACATACCAGGAGAAACGAATATAGATGTATTTTGGATTGCTATTGGTTCAGTTGTGTCTAACGTTTGTCTATCGGCTCCGAATTTAATTGCAAAGCTAGCAATGTGCTTATTACTCTATTTTACAATGTATGTAGTTGCACGAATTTTTATTAATTTAATCGCCATTGTAAAAAGTTTATAATCCGCTCAGAAGAGTTAGCTACGGCAAACCTGAAATTAAAATAATGAATGATTCTAAATATCTTCAATACGTACTACGAAAAAGTCCTATCAAAAGTGGATGAGAGGAAAAGTATGAAAAAAAGCCAAAAGTGACGAGCCATCAGAGTTTCGCCGTAGTTGACCGTTTTATCGGCGCAGCTATACTGGGCCTGTTCACTCCCTTAAAATAGGTCTTGTGTTAATTCGCGGTTACGCTGTTACCGTCGTCTGCTATTGTGTATGCTAGAACTTCCTCGATTTGTGTTTGTAGTCATAATAGAGTTGCTGGTAATGCTTTAAAAGGTATTTGAAGGTATAAAATGGATTTAAGTAAGGTTATCGAAGCAATAGAAGAGCACATAAAAATAGATACGTTTAAAACAAATCTCGGTAATTTAGTTATACCGCGAGCAGCTTGCATCGTGATGCGCGTGATCGAGTGGGTTATGGTTAAACCAAGGAGCATAATTGTCTGAACTACTTTCAGTCGCGAGTTTGCAAGTCCATCAGTCACTAGTAAACTAAATAGTTATTGGCGAAACTTTGATGTCCGCGTTTTTTAACACAGACTCTATGGCCATTGTCATACTTTCCCTCTCATCCACATTTGGTCCTATTCAGTCTACTTCAACATTATTTACCTGTGAACAAAGCGCAGGAATATTGTCACGGGTAAAAATGACGAGACTTTGGAGTAATGTTTAACTGAGTTTATTAGGAAATCGTATATAAACAACTAAGGTACAAAAGTACGGCGTTAGGTCTAAAGGGCGGGGGATGTTCGGTTCGACTCAGGGCTCCGTCTTTTCGACCGTAGTCTCTCTGAGCTTAACCGGGAGGGAGCTTGGCTTTTTCAGCCAGTGTCTACCCTCTATTAGCGATGGCTAAAAACGACCCCCGTTCCTTCTCTACGGCGAGCTTTTATACTCTCCGGGTATGGCAAAGACACTAGCGCCTTCTAAAATGGCGAGGCTAGCGCCATCTAGACTACCCGGCCGTGACAGCATCCCCGTAAAGACTTAGCCCCGTAGCAAACTGTATATGCAATGAAAAGTAAAAAATAAACATTTTGAATTTGAATTTGAAACACTGCGTGACGAAAAGAAAGAGCCGTCCCGGCGTAAAATTAAATGGGTCAACGTAAGCTAAAGTACAAAATGGAATCAAATAAATGTTTTAATACGAAATAAAACAAAAGGGAAAAAATAATTAAATATTCGTAAGGATGGTCGTGGCTAGGTACTTATGGAGTCCGTGGCGAGGTCCGTCAGGAGATGCTGCTGAATGAGCGAGATGGTGGAGCCGGAGACCGTGCTACAGGTTGCATCCCGGGCTAGGCGGCGGGAGAATTCGCAGAGGAGGATTCCCCCATTGTGGCAGCCATCTTGGGGTAATGTCGGCATCAAAGTCATGGAGAATTCGTCCGGGTCAAAGTCCAGGATTCCTCGGACCGCCGCTTCTTTCGTCAGGTAACGGGTGAAACAGGGGATGACGACTGGGTCAGCTGGTGTAAGGAAAGACCAGTAGCCCATGGTCCGGTGTTCGAGGTCAACGATAAACAGACTCCAGACTTCGTTCGCAAGAATCGGGAACACGAGCAGGGAGAACCCGAAAAGGTCTGGTGTTGATGCCGTGAAGTCGTCGCTGATTCGGGAGTACGACCCGTGAGGGTATACGAAGGTTGATCTCGCGGCTTGCCGTGAGATGAGGTCCAGGTACCGGGTGACGAAATCTGGGGTAACGTCGAATCGAGGTATCGCTGAATGGGCGGCAGTTGCACGGCGAAATCGGCGGCGTTCTCGTTTCACTAAATAATAAGTTAGTCCAGGGTGAAGGGGATCCGTAGATCGGTACTGTCGAATCTTCTGGGAGTCGATGATGATGTCAAGAGTAGTGTTGTGTATGGTTGCGGGTATGTGTATGAGTTTGTGAGGGGCGCTATGAAGGAGAGGGATGGTCTCTGTTGTAGACGGGTCGGCGCCTCCGTTCACCTCCGTCCGTTGGAGTTTCCCGATTGATAGTGGTTTGGATGGGAGGGAATAAGTACGGGTCCGTTGGGGATTGTTCTGGTTGCGCCAGGGAGAGGGGCTACGGTTCCGCGACGGAGCTAAGTCTGGTGCAGGGCGCCATGGGGAAGTGGAGCGGTTACCTCCCGGTGCTGGAGAAGGGCTGCGTTGGCGTTCGGGAACCGTTCTGGCTCGTGAATCACGACAGTACGATACTAAGTGATCGGTGCGACCACACGAGTAGCAGGCTGAAAATGAAGTTGTGCCCCTAGACTTACGGGTTTCCCGGCGGAGTGACTCGAAATCCTCGCGTAGTGATCGGAGCTCGTGCCGAATTTCGTGGTACGGGTCCTCCTCCCGATTAAGTAAGGCGACGTGGAGGCCGCTTGCGATCCTGTTGCCTGAGCGTTCAGGACCGTGGTGAGTAGGTCCATCAACCGAGTTTCGTTCGGGTTGACTTCCATAAGTGGCACTGTGGAAATGAGCCGGAGCTTCTCAAGAAAGTCTGCCGACGAGGTGGGACAGGTCAGGATGAGCCTTTACCGTAACTGGGGTAGTAGACCACGAAGCAAGTGGTTTACTTTCTCGTTTTCTTCCATAGCTGGGTTTGCCAGTGAGCATAATGATAGCATTGATCGATAATACGTAATGGGGTCTTGTCCAGGTGTTTGTCTATGGGCCATTAGTTCATTAAAAATGGCCATCCCTGACCGGACGAATTCGGAGGAGAGGTCCGCCTTCCATTCGGCCCAGGTTCGTGCGACTCCGTTGAGATTGCGTAATCGGGTCGAACACCAGGTCAGAGCCTTTCCCTGTAAGGTTGTTGGGAGGAGGCCAATGCGGTCAGCATCTGATTGGCGGGTGGTACTTTGCTCGAACAAAGGTAAAAAATCCGTGACGTCTTGCGAGTCAGGGTTGAATTTTGGAACGTCGGGTTTGTGGACATTGAGAGCTTGCAGGGCCGCCGCGACTGCGGCTGCGATATCGGCGGGGCTGGCCATGGGGACTGCCGTTGGGCGAATCTGCTGTTGGCGACGGGGAATTATATTCAGACCGGAGAACTCGGGAGGTTGCCCTCGACGAGAACGGCGGGTACTTGCGTTGACGGGAGCGGGAGAATTAACGTCGTGTAGCCGGGGAATTAAAACTAAGGTTTCTAGTCAAGAAACTGACACTTTCTTAGTTTAATATTTAGTCTTTTATTTATTTAAAGAAACAGGGAGCCCAAAGACTTAACGTCTTTGCAGCTTGGGCTCCAAATACCAGAATGCCCTCCTTAAGTTTCACACTAAAACATCTTAGCATACAGTTGAAGAGAGCAACCGATAGGCGATACAAAAGGATGCGAAAAAGAGTGGGGACATTCGGCTCTTTTGAAAAAAGGCCACGAGAAAGCAATTTAGAAAATGGGACCAAGTGTACCCCAGTAACAAAATCGACGTTGGACCGACGCAGTCGGTTCGAGGTCCAACCAACACTGACGTAAAAGCGTCTGTAAACTTTCATTTCGACCGTCGAAATGTCCTATCCGTTTAAGCGTCGGCCCGACTTCAGGTCATACAAATTTTGCCAGCACTTTAACCGACTCTAAAAAGTAAGCGTGTCCAGCTCTTACCTTATCACACAAGAAGTCGGCTTTGTTATCTGGTTATGGTCGTATTATTAATCTAATTGCTGTCGGCTTTATCGACTGTTATTTGTCGGATTTAGGGCTTGTTTGTGGTCGGCTTTATGGCTTGTTTGTGGTCGGCTTTACGACGAGATTATGGTAGGCTTTACGACTTGTTTATGGTCGGCTTTATGGCTCTTTAATGGTTGGCTTTATGGATTGTTTATGGTCGGCTTTATAGATTGTTTATGGTCGGCTTTATGGATTGTTTATGGTCGGCTTTATGGATTGTTTATGGTCGGCTTTTGGCTTGTTTATGGTCGGATTTAAAGCTTATTTATGGTCGGCTTCTAAACACCACTTTCATCTGGTATTCTGTCCATCCCACATGGACACCAGTGTGTACTTACTGGCTTCTACTCCTTCATCATCGTTAAGGTTAGCGATCGGCTAGGGTTACAAGAAACTTCTAGCCTCCCTATGGTGCAGTTTCCACCAAGGGTTCACGCAATTGAGCTGTTCTTATCCATTACTAAGATTCGAAACCTTATGTACCGATTTGAGTAAGACAACAATGGGCGTATGCTTCATTTCAAACGTCAATATTAGTCAAGTCTCTCAAGAATGTTCAATAGTTATTTTTTAAACGATGTAACGCGCAATAAGGTTAATAATTATCGAAGAAAATATATAATATTAATTATATTTATTTTAATGTTTAAGATAATAAACACACTAGTGCACATTGATAAAAACGCATTTTAGTTGGTAAGGAGTCGAGCAGCCAACATAATCCTTCATTACATTAACCGACTTAAAATGTAACTATCAGACTACTCTATTCTATTGTTCTCAAGGCCGACTGCAAAGCGGAGTTAGCAACTGAAGTTGGATAAGAGCCGGATTTCTGTTGTAAGTGCCAACTAGACCATAAACCGACGAATCTTCCTCGAACCGACTCAAACGCGGAAGCTTCATTATAACGAAATTTGAAATGTTTAGTATTGATCGGTAGGTAGTCGGATATGCCGACCTCTCGACCCTTGTTGTTAATTTGATAAAAACCCATGTTAGTTGGTAAGGAGTTGAGCAGCCGACCTAAACTAAAGCGTGCAAAATTAGAAGTGTATCAGCTTCCTCGTGGGAATGAGTTGCTACTGAAATATTCACAGGAGTGTTGCCTAATAGTGACTGTACCGTAAGATACAAATAGTTTCTTGACAACGTTTGAAACACTTCTACTGTGTGCAATTGCGAATTCAGCCAGGTATGAGTCAGTTCGGACTTTGTGCGTATTGATGAAAATAAGTCCTTGAATTTTATGTGAGAGATGTTTGTGTTATCATTTATGTGATAGTAGGTGGATTTACCTTCAACTCGCTTGTTTCTGGTTTGCTCTTTGAGGGAAGATTCTTTGTAGGTGTCAAAGATTAATCTTATTTCATCGTAGCCAACAGACATCTCCGCGAGATCCTTGTGTTAAATCCCTCGGATAGTTTTCTCTTTTTATAAAACGTTTTTAGCACTTTAAACCCAAAAGGGGACCTAATGACAAAAAATGTGCATACTGTTAAAAGGTTGCCGTACAGGCCACAGGCCCAGTTATATCTTAAACACAATAAAATTGAGAAAGCTCCCTTTTCGCACACATGTGTTGATTTTAATTTTCCGTTGACGATTCAATACAAAAGAGAGTAAAAGCTCCTATTTCCACATCTGTATCTTTTTTAACGATAAGAAAATAATAAAACCTTTACGCTTGCCTGTAACCTATTAACTTAAAAGGTAGAGAAGCTACCCTAATATCTGTATGTTGAACCATGTAAAATGTAGGGGAAACCAATTTTAAAAACTGTACAACCTTATGGGCTATAATGCCCAAAAAGAATCACTCTTCTCCGAACTATGCTAGAGAGCAGATCAGAAAAAGACTAGCTAAAATTCTGTAGTAAATAAAGATATTTAAAACTTGCGATACTTGTAAAATTAATTCGTAGCCTTAAGTATAGCTACTAGTTCGGCGACTATAGCGACGCAGGATTGGAAATACTACTGAAAGTATCCTTTTTGAAAGCCTTTCTAAAAGTCTTTAGGAAGGCAATGGAAGTCTCCAAATGAGACATGGTTGGTCTCCAAAAGAGACAGTCTCCAAATGAGACATGGTTGGTCTCCAAAAGAGACAGTCTCCAAATGAGACATGGTTGGTCTCCAAAAGAGACAGTCTCCAAATGAGACATGGTGGTCTCCAAAAGAGACAGTCTCCAAATGAGACATGGTTGGTCTCCAATAGAGACAGTCTCCAAATGAGACATGGTTGGTCTCCAAAAGAGACAGTCTCCAAATGAGACATGGTTGGTCTCCAAAAGAGACAGTCTCCAAATGAGACATGGTTGGTCTCCAAAAGAGACAGTCTCCAAATGAGACATGGTGGTCTCCAAAAGAGACAGTCTCCAAATGAGACATGGTTGGTCTCCAATAGAGACAGTCTCCAAATGAGACATGGTTGGTCTCCAAAAGAGACAGTCTCCAATTGAGACATGGTTGGTCTCCAAAAGAGACAGTCTCCAAATGACACATGGTGGTCTCCAAAAGAGACAGTCTCCAAATGAGACATGGTTTGTCTCCAAAAGAGACAGTCTCCAAATGAGACATGGTTGGTCTCCAAAAGAGACAGTCTCCAAATGAGACATGGTTGGTCTCCAAATGAGACATGGTTGGTCTCCAAAAGAGACAGTCTCCAAATGAGACATGGTTGGTCTCCAAATGAGACATGGTTGGTCTCCAAAAGAGACAGTCTCCAAATGAGACATGGTTGGTCTCCAAAAGAGACAGTCTCCAATTGAGACATGGTTGGTCTCCAAAAGAGACAGTCTCCAAATGAGACATGGTTGGTCTCCAAAAGAGACAGTCTCCAAATGAGACATGGTTGGTCTCCAAAAGAGACAGTCTCCAAATAAGACATGGTTGGTCTCCAAAAGAGACAATGGTAGGCCTCCAAAAGAGACAATGGTTGGTCTCCAAAAGAGACAATGGTAGGTCTCCAAAAGAGACAAGGGTAGGTCTCCAAAAGAGACAAGGGTAGGTCTCCAAAAGAGACAAGGGTAGGTCTCCAAAAGAGACAAGGGTAGGTCTCCGAATGAGACAAGGGTAGGTCTCCAAAAGAGACAAGGGTAGGTCTCCGAATGAGACAATTGGGAAGGTCTACTAAATAGACATAAGGTGGGCTTCCAAAAGAAGCCAAATAAAATAACATAAAATAAATTCCGTAACTGAAAATCATACAACTGCCGCATTTGCTGGACCGATCAGGACTCATTAATAAAAATCCACGACATTTTGGTGCCTCAACCCGGGACTAGACGTCCAGGGACTTAAAACTTACAACCGTGGAAACTAAAAAGAGCTAGCATGGACAACTACTCAAGCGACGAGGAGCAGACGCTGGAGAGCCTACGGGCCCAGGAGAGAAGGCGGCAGAACGAACTAAGGAAACTGGAGGTGATACGGAGATGTGCTAGAGAGAGCGTGGCTACTCTCATCGGAGAACAGGGAGTGTTGTTGAGTGGTGATAAAATTCGGGCGATGAAATAGACGATAAAGTGACTTTGTTGAACCAACGCGAGGAAGAACTCGTATTGGACGAAAAGATAAGAAACTTTATCGACGATGTTGAGGCATTATCAAACGAGGTGATCGCCGCGAGAAAAATCCGCGATGAAATAACGCTCACTCGGTCGGCAACGCGCCGTAAACGGCAACGCGACTCTTCACCGATTGGGAACAATCGCGTATCGGGACATGGTTCCGTTTCCGGTTGCCAATCGGGGTCGTGCATTGCCATCAGAAGAACAAATACCAAATTCAACTCTTTCTGGAGCAGATTTAAAGCTGTTGTGGATGATGATGAAACCATCCCAAAGGTAGAGAAATTTAATTACTTAGTTTCATATCAAGAAGGTGAAGCAAAAGGTGCAGTTAAAAACTATAACGCTTCAGATGAAGCTTATGATGAAATAGTTAAAGACTTAAAAAACAGATTTGGCAGGTCAGATTTAATAATGCTAACTCATATGAACAATTTGATTAACTTAACACCTGTCAAATCAACTAGAGATATTAAGGCCTTACGCCAACTTTTAGAAATTTGTGAAGTAAATTTAATGAGTTTAAAGGGTTTGGGTATGGACACGGCCTCCAAAAACACGTGTTTGGCCCCCTCGATTCTGCAAAGCATTCCGGAAGATATCCGTTTAGAGTACAGTCGTACACGCGTTTCGGACGATGATTCGAACGCGGAAACACTGGTAGACTTTTTAAGAAAGGATGTGGAAAGCAGAGAAAAGGCTAATATTTTGGGAACCAACCTTTTCGGAGCCTCCTCGTCAGGGAGCAAATGGTCAGAGAGAGATAAATACCCCGTAAAACACCTAACTGGTATGCCTATACGCGTAACGGACGCGGAGCTGCTGTTTCTTCAGCATCGTACTATTTACGCAAACAAAAAAAGCGGGTTATTGCATCTTTTGCAAAAATGATAAACATACATCGGTCAACTGCACTGTCCATTCCCTAAAAGACAAAAAGGATTTGATAAGGGCATCGATGCGATGCTTTAATTGTCTGCGAATGGGACATTCTCTATCTGAGTGCAGATCATATTTGCAAGGCTGCATGTTATGCAAGGGAAAACACAATCGAGCCACATGCCCCCAAAATAACTCAAACAAGGGACCAAAGAATACCGTTATGGCGGGTTTAAAAAATCAATCAAACGCCGCGATAGGGAGTGGAAATGCTACAGTCCATTCAGTATATTCCAATCGCAACGTTTTGTTAAAAACTGCACAGGCCATAGTCAGGAACCCCCACCCGGAAGAAGCCACGAAGAAAAGGCAAGCGCGCTGTTTGTTAGACGACGGCAGCGACGCTACTTTCATTAGGCAAGATGCTTCACGAGCTTTAAACTTACCAGTGGTTGGAATTGTAAGCCTAACAATAAATAGTTTTGGAAATAACGATCAAGAAGCTGTCAAAAGAAGGTAAGTGAAACTAACCTTAGAAAACAAGAATAACCAAAATAAGGCAGTAGAATAAGCAAGGAGATAGAGAAACACACGAATAGCCAAGGTATGACATTAGCCGACGAACCCGAAGAGTCCGCGAGAAGCGGGTCGGACATTGGTATACTAATAGGAAGCGACTATTATTGGGAAATCGCCACGGGCAATATCGAAAGAATGGGCAAATCTCTAGTTGCACAAGAAACAACATTTGGATGGGTTTTGCAAGGCCCACAATCTTCTCCTTCTTTACCACAAGAATATTGACATGCAACGTCTATGCGTGTTGGAATAGAAGAGAAGAAAGTATCCGACACGTTAAAGTCATTTTGGGAACTAGAATCACTCGGGATAGATGCAAAGAAAGACGAAAAACCCCATAGTGACGACTTTATGACTTTATTTGAACAAACTACTACATTCTTAGACAATAGATACCAAGTTAAATTACCATTCATAACAGAAAAAACCGTCCTTCCTAATAACAAAAGTGTAGCCTACAAACACATGAAAAGCCTAGTGCAAAGATTTAATAGAGACCCAGTTTACTTTCAAGATTACAAGGATGTAATTAACGAACAGTTAAAAAATAGGATCTTAGAAAGGGTAGAGACAATTGAATCAATTCCTGGAACATACTATATGCCACACCAAGGGGTAACTAGGGTATCTAGCACAACTCGCTTGCGTGTCGTATGTGATGCATCCTCACACCAGAAGGGGTACCGTCTTTAAACGACTGCTTGTCGGCGGGACCCAACCTGAACCCAGACCTTCTTCTCCTATTACTAAGATTCAGAAATCATAAGATCGCGAAAACCGCAGATATCGAAAAAGCATTCCTTCAAGTGAGAATAGACCCAGAAGATCGGGACTCGTTAAGAATGTTATGGATCTCAGAGTTAGACACAAATGAATTCCAAGAATTACACCTGACCCGAGGCCCATTTGGGGTGACATCATCTCCCTTCCTCCTAGCCGCGACAATCAAAGGTCACCTTAAAAAATATGACAGCGGAAGAAAGGAAATAATAGTTCTAGGAAGAGATCTATACGTAGATGACTTGTGTAGTGGCGACAGTGATCCTAAAGTTGCCTTAGACCTTTCACTAAATATCAATAGTGTCATGAAAGAAGCCGGAATGACATTGAGAAAATGGAACACTAACTCAAAAGAACTAAAACGCATGTGGGGTCATAAAGGCTTATCAAGCGAAGGTGTCACGTTTGAAGGGGAGGCGGGGGAGAAAGATTTCAAGATCCTTGGGCTACTCTGGAAGCCAGAAGAAGATTACTTCACCTTTAATCTACAAAATTTAATTCATTTTCTCGAAGGAATAAAGAACAACAAAGCGCGGTAGGCCTAATTTTTGACCCTATCGGTGTACTAAGCCCGTACACCCTCAGGGCAAAACTTTTATTTCAATGCTTGTGGGAACAAGGCTTCGAATGGGATCAGGAACTTCCCCAAGAAATAAGCGAGCAGTTCAGACAATGGTGTAAAGAGCTTCCCGAATTGCGACACATCAAACTTCCCCGTCGCTATTTCAATGAAACGGAAAATGTTGAAACCAGTGAATTACATTGTTTCTGTGATAGTAGCATCAAGGCATATGCCTGCGTTATTTACATACGCTATACATCGAAAGATCATGAAATACATACATTATTTGTAACTGCCAAGGCTAGAGTGGCTCCTTTAAAACGACTAACCTTACCAAGATTAGAACTAATGGCTTGCTTGCTTGGTTGTCGTTTGGTAAAGAACATAAAGAGCGTATTTCAAACCGACGCATTGAAGGTGCGAATGTGGACCGATTCGATGATAGCGTTGCACTGGTTAAAGGGTTCAGCAAAATCATGGAAGCCCTTCGTTTCAAACCGAGTAGCTGAAATACAGCAAGCATCCGACCCCTTAGATTGGATGCATTGCCCAGGGGAAAATAACCCTGCAGACTTGCCCACACGAGGCCTATCAGCCACAACCCTAAAAGAAAACGAACTCTGGTGGCACGGACCCCCCTGGCTGAGACAGGAGGAAGAAAACTGGCCCGAACAAAGCACCGTAGTCCTTAGGGCAAAAGACAACATTGAAGTAGAAAGGAGGAAACTAGTACTAAGCGTGAGCGTGAATTGTAAAGAAAGACTTTGCATTCAAAACCTCATAGACTTAAATAAATATAGCAAATTAGACACGGTTCCAAGGATTACGGCTTGGATGTACCGATTTGTTGCTAATTGCAAGAAGAGAGATACAAGGCAAGGCGCCCTAACAGCATCTGAATTACTAAACGCGGAACACAAATGGATACAATCAGAACAAATAGAAGACTTTCAAGACGAAATAACGTCACTCAAAAACAAAACCAACATAAAAATAACGTCAAACATATTAACTCTAAAACCCTTTCTTAACGCGGAAGATATTCTACGCGTGGGTGGGAGGTTAGAAAAATCAAGCTTAACCTTTGAGGAGAAGCATCCAGCTATCCTAAACAAGAAGATACGCTTTACAGAACTTATAGTTTGGCGAAGCCACGAAGACGTTTTTCACAGCGGTGTGACTGCAACATTCACTCAATTACGATCTCGTTATTGGGTTCCCGCTGGTCGACAATTAGTGAAATCCTTATTGAAAAAATGCCACCTATGTAAAAAACTTAGCTGCAAAGCAGGCGAACTTTCCACCGCACCTTTGCCAAGGGAAAGAATTGACCAAGTTCCACCCTTTCAAGTAGTTGGCATCGATTTTGCAGGACCTTTGTATGTAAAAACTAATCAAACGTCCGAAAAGGCATACATCTGCTTAATCACGTGCGCGGTAACACGAGCCATTCACCTAGAGCTTGTAGGCTCTTTGACAACGGAGGACTTTCTGTTAGCCTTCAGAAGAATGATAGGCAGGCGTGGTTTACCAAGTGATATTTACACTGACAACGCAAAAACATTCACAAAAGCGAATGCAGACCTAAAAACCATATGGAAAAATCTAGACATACCTGAACTGAAAGATTTTTTTGGCAAAAGGGGTATCACATGGAGATTCATAGCGGATAGAGGTGCCTGGTGGGGTGGTTTTTGGGAGCGAATGGTGAGGACAACGAAAAGGCTCTTAAACAAGACGGCCCAAGGGCTCGTAATAGTAGCCATATCGTACGAGTGAATAGCCCCTCTATACCCTACCCTAATGAGTGGATAACCCCTCTATACCTTACCCTAATGAGTGATTAGCGCTATCTTTTACAATGCTTAAATGATTTACCGTGCATAAAATCAGAGTGAATAGCCCCTCGATTCCCCACTCTAAACAGTGATTAAATTATAACCGTATAAATATACTTATGCTGTAATTCTAACATTCCGGCGAATCGAAGAACAGATAATTTTTAGTGATAATCCCCTCGATGAGTTTACAACATAGACTTATGCCGATGCACACTTATCGCATCTTATAAATTTCTAACAAGGACTTATGCCCAGAAACTTTTGAAAGAGAAAGTTTAGTTATAGTGATTACGCATTTTAGTGATTATCCCCTCGAATTACCTTTAGCAATGCTAAAATGATCAAACGCATAACGCTCATTTAACACTATGTTAGCTCTATCTAAACCCACATTTGAATTAACCGCCAAAACGTTCCAGTCAAATATAACATAGATGACGATAGCTACCGAACGAGAACGAAACACATGAGGAGCGCGGTAGAAAAATCGTTATCTATTTAATTAGCACATACATATATATATATATTGTTGATGAGGAGGGTACGCGCCCTAGCACCGATGCCAAAGGCATATTGTGCATCCTCGTAATCAGGCCTTGAATAGGCCTGTAGCTGCAGCGTAGCGAAGAATTCGCTCCACCGTGAGAGAGGAGACCCTCGAGGGTTCCAGGGTGTGTGAATCAAAATATTCTAATCTAAGCGAGGCGAAGTAGTCGCACTCGCAAAGTACGTGGGCGGATGTTTCTTCCATCTCCTGACACGACCTACAGAGAGGGTCGTCGGCAAAACCCATCAGATGGAGGTGCCTATTAAGCCGGCAATGCCCGGTCAAAAGACCGGTGGCCAGCCTAATATCCCATCTGCCGAGCGAAATTAGGTCCCTAGCACGAGACCTGCAGGGACCATTGACAAACAACTTTGTCTGTCTCTGGCCCTCCATGCTGTGCCAGAGCTGATTTTGTATGACAGTCAACCTGTCATGCAGACACCGTTTGACGTGCCTGTAGGGGATGGGGACGGCCGGCTCCGGCCCCAAGAGCTTGGCCTCCGCACCCCTTTTCGCAAATCTATCGGCTTGCTCATTGCCATAATATCCGCTATGCCCTGGCACCCAGTACAGCAGAACCCTGTTGCAGGATGCCAGTCGCGCTAGCAGGTCGAGGCAGCTACGCACCAGTTGAGAAGAAATCTGACACTGGTTCAGAGCGTTCAGGGCAGCCTGACTGTCAGAATAAATTCTCACAGTCCGTCCGGTATACCCTTTGTTAATACAGTAATCTGCGCAATAACAGATCGCGGCAATTTCAGCCTGGAACACACTAGCGAAGGTGCCCAGGCAAGCAGAAAAGCCGACCCTTGTGGTTTGACAGTAATAGCCGGCGCCAGCGCCGGAATCAGTCTTGGAGCCATCGGTGAACCAAATGGTTTCACCCCCAGTGCCAAAAGGCAGCAGGTTAGTCCACTCTGCCCGACTGGGGAAGTGGATGCTGAATGGCTTAGTGAAATCAAAACTGGTAACGGTTTTGTCAGAGCACATCGTAAGCGACGGCTCAAGTGCGGCGTACTCCCGAAAGAGCTTCGTATGGCTGTAATCCCAAAGTCTTGGAACCCAACAGCCACTAATGTTGAGCCTGTAGGCTCCCATGACAGCCTCCTCCTCAATGAAGAGATGAAGAGGAAGCATGTCAAGGAGCACCTCCAGGGAAGCAGTTGGGGTCGATCTCATGGCCCCCGTAACACCAATGCAGGCAAGCCTTTGAAGCTTGCGCAGGGCAGCCTGCACCGTCTTAAGCCGGACCCTTGTCCACCAGACAAGTGCCCCGTAAGATAGTATGGGTCTGATGATCCCAGTATAGAGCCAGTGTACAGCCTTGGGGTTGAGGCCCCAAGTCTGGCCGACAGAGCTCCTGGTCCTCCAGAAGAGCATCTTGGCCTTCTTAATACACCGATCAAGATGCGGCTTCCATGTGAGTCTACAATCAAAAGTCACCCCCAGGTATTTCACCTCGGAGGACTTTGTCAGGACCTGGCCAAAGAAAGAGATATCATTGAACAGATCCTTAGTATTCTTCCTCGTAAAAGGAACAAGGACAGTTTTATCAGGATTAACGGTGAGGTTAACCGCCTGACACCATTGCTCCACGCTAGAGAGAGCAGATCTCATAAGCGCGGTAACAGTATCCGGGAACTTCCCCGTAAAGACTAGCACATACATAGAAAGAAAATAAATATAAAAACCCCAAACATACAATTCCATAAGTATCCGACCCCACAGATAAAAATTCAAAAGTTTCCGACCCCACAGATTAAGAGGTACCCCACCCCATATCACCCCGACATTTTAGAGATAAAAATAAATAATAAAAAACTCGGAGTTTCTATCAAGTCTCTATGGTTAAGTGGTTAAAACGTTTGTATACTACGCCAGCGACCCGGGTTCGAATCCCGGGTCTGACCTGAAAAAATTTTAATTATAATTAAATCTCTAACCGAGCCCAGTAACCCCTATGGGTGGGTTGTGGTAATATAAAGTCCCTTTTAAGCTAAAATCTGACGATAACGAAGCGACAACCCCGGCCACTACTACTACTACTACTACTACGGACGGACGGCTCGGGTCAAACTAAGAGCCTATCGTATACTACGATATGGCTAAAAAGGCCCTTGGCCATTCATCCTGCAACTTTCAAGAACTACAAACAATATTAGTCGAAGTTGAAGCGGTAATAAATTCGCGCCCCATCACCTTTGACAATACAAGCGTCGACGAGCCTTCCCATGAGGTCCCTTACCCCCTCGCATCTGCTTATAGGAAGGAAACTCACGAGCTTACCTCCACAAAAGGCAAAACCAACCGATTTCACGACCTGCTCCCAAGAGGCTACGATATAGACTGGCCTTAATGGACCATCTCAGTAAGAGGTGGAAAAACGAATATTTGTTAGATTTGCGATCTGCCCATCACAGCAAACTTGCGAAAAACGAAACTATAATGAAAGTCGGGGACGTCGTTCTAATACACGACGACAAATTACAAAAACAAATGTGGAAGATGGGTGTTGTGAATGAAACTCAAATTGGCCGTGATGGCAAGGTACGGGCTTGCATAGTGCGAACCGCGAACGGAAATCTTTTACGGAGGCCAGTCCAATTACTCTACCCCTTAGAAATCTCTGATAATTAAATAAAAGCATTTAAATATTGAAAACATTTAAATCACATAAGCAAATGTAAAATTAAGATTTATTGAATACATTTAACAAAGGTGATTAAACCTAACTAAATACGGTTAAACGGGACAAAGTTATGCATAAGAAAACAAAAACAATATAAGAAATACTACGAATTTCGCGGGGGAGTGTTAAATCCTTCGGATAGTTTTCTCTTTTTATAAAAAGTTTTTAGCACTTTAAACCCAAAAGGGGACCTAATGACACAAAATGTGCATACTGTTAAAAAGTCGACGTACAGGCCCAGTTATATCTTAAACACAATGAAATTGAGAAAGCTCCCTTTTCGCACACATGTGTTGATTTTAGGTTTCCGTTGACGATTCAATACAAAAGAGAGTAAAAGCTCCTATTTCCACATCTGTATCTTTTTTAAAGATAAGAAAATAATAAAACCTTCACGCTTGCCTGTAACCTATTAACTTAAAAGGTAGAGAAGCTACCCTAATAGCTGTAAAATGTAGGGGAAACCAATTTTAAAAACTGTACAACCTTATGGGCTATAATGCCCAAAAAGAATCACTCTTCTCCGAACTTTGCTAGAGAGCAGATCAGAAAAAGACTAGCTAAAATTCTGTAGTAAATAAAGATATTTAAAACTTGCGATACTTGTGAAATTAATTCGTAGCCTTAAGTATAGCTACTAGTTCGGCGACTATAGCGACGCAGGATTAGAAATACTACTGAAAGTATCCTTTTTGAAAGCCTTTCTAAAAGTCTTTAGCAAGGCAATGGTAGTCTCCAAATGAGACATGGTTGGTCTCCAAAAGAGACAGTCTCCAAATGAGACATGGTTGGTCTCCGAAAGAGACAGTCTCCAAATGAGACATGGTTGGTCTCCAAAAGAGACAGTCTCCAAATGAGACATGGTTGGTCTCCAAAAGAGACTGTCTCCAAATGAGACATGGTTGGTCTCCAAGAGAGACAGTCTCCAAATGAGACATGGTTGGTCTCCAAAAGAGACTGTCTCCAAATGAGACATGGTTGGTCTCCAAAAGAGACAGTCTCCAAATGAGACATGGTTGGTCTCCAAAAGAGACAGTCTCCAAATGAGACATGGTTGGTCTCCAAATGAGACAATGGTAGGTCTCCAAAAGAGACAATGGTAGGTCTCCAAAAGACACAATGGTAGGTCTCCAAAAGAGGCAATGGTAGGTCTCCAAAAGAGACAAGGGTAGGTCTCCATAAGAGACAAGGTCTCCGAATGAGACAATTGGGAAGGTCTACTAAATAGACATAGGGTGGGCTTCCAAAAGAAGCCAAATAAAATAACATAAAATAAATTCCGTAACTGAAAATCATACAACTGCCGCATTTGCTGGACCGATCAGGACTCATTAACAAAAATCCACGACACCTTGCAAGTCTTTATTTTCTCTGTTTTCTTTAATGATTGCACCACCGCCATACCATCTATTAGAAGCACGTTATTGGTAATTCCTGATTTTTCTTGCTCTTTCAAACATTGTAGAGGTGTTTTCTGGCAAGAAGAGCAACCTCTTCCTTTGTATTTCTTGGCTCTTTCAATTCTTCTTTGATCATTTCTAAAGTGAAAGATTCTAACACATGAAAAATTTCCCTTTATCATTTGGCAACAGAAGAGAGCCGTCACTAGCAAAAAGTCCACGGGGAATAGCGGCGCCCCAAACTCAAACCTTACTATGCAGTCCTTCAAGTCCAAGTCTCGTGTTTTAGCAACAATTATGAATCGTTGTAAAAGGTCACGTTCCTCAGTAACTTTTAAGATTTTTTCTCTCACGCAAACCGATCGACTAGCGTTGTCTTTCTTGAATGTGCCAAGATTATTTCTTTTCATTGGAGCCCGAACACTTAGTTTTCCATCATTTAGACGTTCAGATACGAACAATTCAAACTTTTCTTGCCCAATTTTATCTCTCATCAAGATATCGTGAGTAGTGGCTGGATCCATTACTTTATGAGTCATGAGGTTTTGCAAGTCTGAATTTTGGGATAGGAAAGCATCACCATGAGGCTCAAATACGTTTTGTAGTTTGAAAACGTTTTCATCAATCCGTTTCGACTATCTGGCAGAGCTTTCATGATGCTTATTTTCTTTAGCACTATCAGCTATTCCAAAACCAGACTCAAAATCAGAAACCAAGTCAGTAAGCATTGGAGATATTGTAAAGAAACTTTGAAGGACATCGGTATTCTGAGTTATTGAGGTGATCCCTCCGCTTACTTTAAGGCGACGGTTTTCGTGCTCAATCGCGTGATCGGAGCCAATTGAAGTAAAAGGAACATTACTTTTGCTAACCCTGCCATACCCATTTCTTAGTTCTTGCCAAACCTTAGGATGTTTGGTTTCAGTTTCCTGCATAGTGTAAAGGTATAACGGTAATAATCTCGCATAGTTCAAATGATCATGGGCGAAAAAATATTTTATGACATTTTGGGTTGATTTCAGGTGCAATTCAAGATCAGCTTTGCGAGTTGCGCGTATATAATTCATGATTGATAAAAATTGCCTCATGTAATTGAGAAGAAATTCTGCAACTGGATTCGAATCGCTTTTTGAAGTGGCTATTTCCTGTAAAATAGTGTTCTTCATAGAGAGAGAAGCTATTGTTGACATCAACGACTCGCAACAACCATTTTCCTTCTTTGTTCTTTGGTACGCAGATCTAATTTCAGACGCCAAATTGCTGATGGTTTCAGACTCAGCTGGATCGTTTTTCAATAACTTAAATATGTATAATTCGTAGAGAGCGAGCGTCGTTGTGGTATGAGCTTCTATACATCGGTACAAATGCCGTCCAGTTAGAACACGAGTAACTGTAGCGGCAGAGTACATTCCCGATTCCACCCATGCTTGATCAATTCCACTTCCTTCAACATATTTTCCAAGTGCAGCGAAAGCCCAAAAAACCACGTGCAACTCACCAGGCCGAAATATAAATTGTTCTCTGATGTCTTCTCGCGAAACCCACAGTTTCATTGCCATATCATATAATTGTAAGTAGAGTGTTATGACAGTTAAAGCGTTCGTTCCAATGGCCGCAAAATTTACGCGTTGGGCCATCAAAAGCCCCTTGTAAAACGTTGTGTAGTCCGTTGGTGATGACGTTAGAAGAGGTGCTAACAGTGCTACGTTACAGATATTTCGCTGTTCGCAAATCAAAGAATTAAATGAAGACGAAGTACCTAACCCACCAGCTACATTATTAACTACAGAGCCCAAAATCCAAGCAATGTCTTCTTTCAAAATCATTGAATCGGTGAACTTGTTTTTGGAAATCTTTCCGCTCTTACGTCAGGATTCTTGCAGAAATCATTGCATTCAATTTCCGGGATAGATTCTCCATCTTTTGAAATCATCAGTTTTCCAATGATTGGTGGTTTATCTAAATCCTTAGCTTGAAATGCTGCTATCGCAGTCCCGTGAAATGAATCTTGGCCGGACGGTGAGGAAATAAGAAAATCTATATTGTCCATGGCAAACCAAGTGAATTTATCCTTCACTAACCACGTTGGTAGGCATACTCCACCATGTATTGCCATTTCTCGCCATATAGTAGAGGCCATTTCTTTTTCCAATGTAATCAACTTATTGTAGCTAATTGATAATCCTAAATCATGGAGTTTGTTAACAATTAGTTTTGAACGTGTGTTTTTGTGAACATCAAGTGCTAAACCGACAGCTAGCGGCGGATCTGGTTGTGCGATAAACCCACGTTCATTTTGCGTCGAAGGCTTATATGTGATTTGTCTGGATGTTTTTATGACTCGCAGTAAGTGATGCACCAGTGATGAGACTCCAAGATCAATTGAATGTTTTCGTCGTTCAGTTTCAATCCCACGCGTACCACAGACTATGACTTTGCAAAACTCAGTAAGGAGTTTAGGTTCTTGAAAATTAGAAAAATCACCTTCAAATTTCCATTTAGTAACGTTAGTGGCTTCTTTACGAAGAATAGTTGCAGCTTTTTTTAATACATCTAAATCACCTTCTAAAGTACTTCAACTTTCAACACGAATTCCTGGACGTGTTTGGTAACTTGAATGACGATTAGGCGAATGAAAACCACCCAAGATACTAGCAAAGAAATTCTCGTTACACCTTCTAAATTCGGAATAAATTCAAGGAACAGTTGTCAGCCCGTTTCAAGTAAGGATCCATGGTGGTTATGTAAAGAAGGAAAATTAAGGTAACAGAGTTTTTCCGGCTTTAACCCGACCAATAATATGCCAGTTTTATCTGTCGAGATCGTCCATTCTCAACCCTCGCTCTAACAATATAATCTATCATAGTCTTCAAGACATTAAAAAGTGTTTAGGTGACTGGGAGGGAAGCCGTGATCTAGTCTTCCTTTGTGATCCTGTAACAAACTTTGCAATTACTACTTTAGCACTGGACCATCAGATGCAACAGAATTTTAAACTTAAACTGAACTTCAACTAGCCTAATCCTACGGATATTTAGTAGCTTCATTCATAGCTCAAAGTGATTGGGCATTATTGTTTTTCCAATATGAGGTTCTTCAAGGTTAGACGACCACTGTAAGTGTTTATCTCCACATATATATATTTTTTCTGCTAAGCTGCTAAAGAACAATAATATTAGAAAATTATTATTGTCGCTTTTCTTTATATTATCGCGTAGAATGTAATCGTGTTGCGTTTGTTTTTGCACCCAATTAGGGCCTAATTGCTTTCTTTTGCCATTTTTAACTAGCTTTTAAACCGTCATTTTTATGGATTCTGAAATTAAATAATAAACCCTGATTCATTCAAATATCATTTTGTTTTTTAACAAGATCCACGAACACCACTCTGAATCGCGCTTCTGCGTAATGAGTTTTTACCTTTAAAAGGGTTATGGAACATTTCTAAATATTTAAGGTTCAAATTTCAAGATTGTTTTCATGTATTTTATGTGTAGTTGATTGAAGTTTTTAAATAATTCTAGCTTCACTCTAAAGAGGAAATCCTTTTATACATCTACTCACTTTTAATCTTCTCTTTGGAACACGGTGGCTTTGTTATTTGACACCGGTGGTTAATTACATTTAACATAGTGTAAACACGGGTTTAAAAGTAGATTGCAGTGTTAAATTTAACATAGTCGATAAATTTTATTTTTGAAAATACACGCAATATTGTTTTAAAACTGAAATCATTTTGGTTTCTTGAAAACCGAGTCATATTCAGACGCCAAGTAATAAGACAATGTCCAGGGGGTCGTTACCCAAGGACGTGAGGTCAAAGTTACAGTGCGTACCCTGCGATTAAGTTGAGTGTCTGGCACCTCGACGAAACCACCTGATTATATAATACAAACTTAAATCATAGAAAGTGTTGGTCTCGATTAGCTAGACCACCCTGTATGACATCATTGTGAGCCAACCAATAACGAAGGATTTTTAATCTTATCACCTATTGTCATTTGTTGTTTTGAATCAGTTTTAGGTACTTCAGGGCGTAACGTTACGGCGGCAATCAGAAACTAAGGTAAGTTAAAAATTGGTTATAATTTAAGAATTAATTTTGTTTTAATTTCACGAAATTATGAAATATTACTGTAAAAAGTTTTATTCCCATGAGCTCTGTTTTCTATAACTCATTTACCCTTAGTGCAATACACAAAGCACAGTATACCAAGTAATTATTTTAGGCGTAGATATAGTTTACAAACATGGAGGATTCATACCATTTACACCTGGAGGCCAAAACCCTTCTGTTTTAGTTCTTCACGTAGCCTGGCTTTTTGGGTAAATGGTATGAATCCTCCATGTGTGTATACTCTCTGTAGTAAATGTTAATTTCAACTCAGAGTTTGGATAGTTTTAAATACTTTAAAGAGCAATTAAAAAGTTAGATAGAAATTGTAAACATTTCTAAAGCGTAAAATTAAATGGACACTATGGATGGAACAAATCTGTAGTTCGAGTCTTTTTCTCCATAAATAGTGCCGCATCAAGAAAGATTAATGAAATTGCAATATATAATTTTACAAAACATAGCACATATTTTGATTCAAATACATTTCTTTTGAAAATTAAATGATTGATTTAATCCTACCCCTTTAATTGAGGGGTCGAACAGTCTTGTATCTTTTGCAACTATATTTATCAATGCAATATTTTTAGAAAACCAGATAATAGTACTTTAAAGGTATCAAAATCAAATGGTTGGATCTCCATCTTTTCGAGAAGACTTCATTGCAGTGTTATCCTGATTTTTTTCTAAAGTATCTTGAGGTCGAGTTCGGTTCAAAAATGGCCAGCGTGAAAGAGGAAGATTGGCATCGGACATAGCTAACTCGGAGAGGTAAAAACCAAAGTCAAGACTACCTTCTTACTGATGAGATTTTAAAAACAAACTCTTCTTTTAGAATGAAGAAGGATCTAAATGTGGAGCAGCTGATATTTTAGCAACAAGGTGTCTGCTTGAAATGAAAGTTATTTAATAAATTTATTTTCCGGGCGCATTTAGGGTTTAAATAATTTGTAAATTTAACGTCTTATTCTAGGAGAGCGGTAGCTCTCTTAGATAAGACTTCATATTGCTCTTAATGTATAAGGAGGGTTTTTTGTTTGGATGTAGTTTTTTTTGTATTGTACTAATTGGTCCTAAAAATTTCCACAGAACTACCCGTACAAAAATTTTAAGCTGTAATTCATCTGCATACGCGCTTTTTTATCGCTACCACGCTGTAATAGGTATAAATTAAGGCTACATTTTCTGCAGCTCGAAAAACGCGAAAATTTCACAGAAATTCCAGAACTGCAAATTGTCTGCCGTTTCTACATTTTCTGTTTATTATCTGTTAATTGTCTGTATTGGCAGAAATATGCAGCGCGATTCTGCAAACGCGATGCAAAAGTAGAAATAACAGCTGCTAGTTTAAAACTGTAATTTGACCACAGTTATAGACATGTTACAGTTCTGCAAAAGTGATGGAAAAGTAGAAATCCAGCTGCCAATTTAAAACTGCAATTTGACTATATTTATTGACATGTTACAGGTCTGCAAAAGTGATGAAAAAGTAGAAATACCAGCTGCTAGTTTAAAACTGCAACTTGACCACATTTATAGACATGTTACAGGCCTGCAAATGTGATGGAAAAGTAGAAATCCAGATGCCATTTTAAAACTGTAATATGACCATATTTATAGACATGTTACAGGTCTGCAAAACTTATGGAAAAGTAGATATTCAGCTGCCAATTTAAAACTGTAATTTGACCATTTTTATAGACATGTTACAGGTGTGCAAAAGCGATAGAAAAGTAGAAATACCAGATGCTAGTTTAAAACTGTAATTTGACTACATGTATAGACATGTTACAAGTCTGAAAAAGTGATGGAAAAGTAGAAATCCAGCTGCCAATTTAAAACTGCAATTTGACCATATTTATAGACATGTTACAAGTCTGAAAAAGTGATGGAAAAGTAGAAATTCAGCTGCCAATTTAAAACTGTAATTTGACCATATTTATAGACATGTTACAAGTCTGAAAAAGCGATGGAAAAGTAGAAATCCAGCTGCCTATTTAAAACTGTAATTTGACCATATTTATAGACATGTTACAAGTCTGAAAAAGCGATGGAAAAGTAGAAATCCAGCTGCCTATTTAAAACTGTAATTTGACCATTTATATAGACATGTTACAGGTCTGCAAAAGTGATGGAAAAGTAGATATTCAGCTGCCAATTTAAAACTGTAATTTGACCATTTTTATAGACATGTTACAGGTTTGCAAAAGCGATAGAAAAGTAGAAATACCAGATGCTAGTTTAAAACTGTAATTTGACTACATGTATAGACATGTTACAAGTCTGAAAAAGTGATGGAAAAGTAGAAATCCAGCTGTTAATTTAAAACTGCAATTTGACCATATTTATAGACATGTTACAAGTCTGAAAAAGCGATGGAAAAGTAGAAATCCAGCTGCCTATTTAAAACTGTAATTTGACCATTTATATAGACATGTTACAGGTCTGCAAAAGTGATGGAAAAGTAGATATCCAGCTGCCAATTTAAAACTGTAATTTGACCATTTATATAGACATGTTACAGGTCTGCAAAAGTGATGGAAAAGTAGATATTCAGCTGCCAATTTAAAACTGTAATTTGACCATTTTTATAGACATGTTACAGGTGTGCAAAAGCGATAGAAAAGTAGAAATACCAGATGCTAGTTTAAAACTTTAATTTGACTACATGTATAGACATGTTACAAGTCTGAAAAAGTGATGGAAAAGTAGAAATCCAGCTGCCAATTTAAAACTGTAATTTGACCATATTTATAGACATGTTACAAGTCTGAAAAAGCGATGGAAAAGTAGAAATCCAGCTGCCTATTTAAAACTGTAATTTGACCATTTATATAGACATGTTACAGGTCTGCAAAAGTGATGGAAAAGTAGATATCCAGCTGCCAATTTAAAACTGCAATTTGACCACATTTATACACATGTTACAGGTCTGCAAAAGTTATGGGAAAGTTGAAATCTAGCTTCCAATTTAAAACTGTAACTATTCAACATTTATAGACATATTGCAGGTATTCAAAAGTAGAATTTCCTACTTTTGAATACCTGCAATATCTCTCTAAATGTGGTTAAATTACAGTTTTAAATTGGCAGCTGAATTTCTACTTTTCCATCACTTTTGCAGACCTGTAACATGTCTATAAAAATGGTCAATTTAGGTCAAATTAAAGTTTTAAATTGGCAGCTGTATTTCTACTGTTCCATCACTTTTGCAGACCTGTAACATGTCTTTAAATGTAGTCAAATTGCAGTTTTAAATTAGCAGCTAGATTTCTACTTTTCAATCACTCTTTCAGACCTGTAACTAAGGTTTCCCACAGTTCAGTTCAAACAGTTCAGTTTTCGGTTCAGTTCAGTTATTTTCGGTTTCAGTTTAGGGACTAAACTGATTTGATTGCTTCAGTTCAGTTTCAGTTTGCACATCTCCAAACTGATCAGTTTTCAGTTCGGTTCAGTTTATTTCTTAAACTGAACTGATAAAAACTGAACTGAAGAGATAGTTAAGTACTCTTTCGATCTATCGCGAGAAACGATATCAATACGTTCCCGCAAACATTAGTAGAACAATAGAAAACTGGCATCGTTTAGTATTGCATGCTGTATGATATTTTGGGGGATGTGTCGCGTAAAGTTACCTTATTAGTGTCGCGTAGAGTTAAATTATTTTTGTCGCGTATATTTCATCATTTATGTCGCGTATATTTAATTACGCATAATATAATATTAATTATTTATTAGTATTTATATTAATAATAATTAATATTATATTAAATAAATTAATATTAAATTTTATTTATATTAATATTAATTAATTATATTAATTTAAGTCCCGTGATTAGCTGGAACCCTCTGCAGAGAGACACAGGCTAAAAGAATACCAATAATTAGTAACTAAAAAGGGTATCATAATTAGTTAACTAGTCAAAGGTTAATTGCTAATTGTTAATAATTAGTAGTTAGTGAAATAAACATGACTTTTAAGGTATGGCACTTGACGATTCCAAAATAGTAGTAGTTGAAAATGTTAGCGGTTAATAGTTACAATCTGGGGATTTTGGGCCTCTGACACCGTATTTTTCTTCTTGATAATCTCTGAAGGAGTTTTCGGTTCAGTTCAGTTATAACTGAAAACTGAACTGATCAGTTCGGTTTCCTGGCTGAACCGAACTGATAATTTCAGTTCAGTTTCAGTTCTTGAAAATCATAACTGAAACGTTTCAGTTCAGTTTCAGTTTTAGTCCAAAACCGATTTGAACCGAACTGTGGGAAACCTTACCTGTAACATGCCTATAAATGTGGCCAAATTGCAGTTTTAAATTAGCAGCTGGATTTCTACTTTTCTATCACTTTTGCAGACCTGTAACATGTCTATAAAAAAGGTCCAATTACAGTTCTAAATTGGCAGCTACATTTCTGCTTTTCCATCACTTTTGCAGATCTGTAACATGTCTATAAATGTGGTAGAATTGCAGTTTTAAATTAGCAGCTGGATTTCTACTTTTCTATCACTTTTGCAGACCTGTAACATGTCTATTAAAACGGTCAAATTACAGTTCTAAATTAGCAGCTGGATTTCTACTTTTCGAACACTTTTGCAGACCTGTATCATATCTATAAAAACGGTCAAATTACAGTTTTAAACTAACAGCTGGTATTTCTACTTTTGCTTAGCGTTTGCAGAATTGCGCTGCATATTTCTGCCAGGCTAGACAGTTAACAGTTAACAAACAGAAAATAAAGAAACGGCAGTCAATTTGCAGTTCTAGAATTGCTGTGAAATTTTCCCGTTTTTTGAGCTGCAGAAATGTAGCCTTAATGTATACCTATTACAGCGTGGTAGCGATAAAAAAGCGCGTATGCAGATGAATTACAGCTTAAAATTTTTGTACGGGAAGTCAACTTCGAGCACACCCTAAATTATTATCTGCTTCTGTTAGGCATTAATATTACTGCTTTTATTTTTCTAAAATTTGAATAAAGAATTGGTTAGGCCTAAAAAGGCATCTTAAAAAAGCTTTACTCATTCATCTTAATAAAATCTTTTGATCTAATACTGTCACGTCTCGATCCTAAAAATATTTAAACCACCATAAAAGATAGAAAATTGAAACATTTTTTGGTCATAAATGGGCCAGTATTGTATATACAGTTATCATAAGTATATCAGATATGTTTCAATAAGTATGACACTGCCTATACTTCGTAATGCTAGAGACTTACTGAGAGCTAGTTCGAGAATGACGCGAGAATTGAATACACTCGGTTTTGCAGTCCAACTTCCTATTTAGCCTTATTAAGCCTTTGACAATGGCTCAACAGGCGTCGCTTTACGAGAATATGACGTTTCACCTACACCACTTCATGAAGTAACCAGTGACAAACTTATGGAACACATCTTACGAACTTATGCAGTTATGTTTAAGGTGTATCCAATACTAACAACATAAGGATTCCAAGCTTTCAAAGGTGTTGGCAGTCAAGTTCTATAGATTCAAAACCTAATAAAATAAGAGTTACTTCTATTTGAGGTAAAAAGTCGTAGAAAAACAATTTTTCATCCAAAAAAAGTAAATAAAATTAATTTCAGTTTATTTTAGTGATTTTATTCCAGTTTTTGAGACCAGACCTAGCTTTCGGTGTGTGTGTGCATGTGTGTGTTTGTGGCCCCGGGTACGCGAAAAACAAGCGTGGATAGCAACCGATTAAGACAAGATCTACTATCACCATGGCGCTCGAAATGTGAAGGAAATTGCGAACCAAAGTACTTTAGCGCTATCATATAAGTTTACAGCAGTTTTCCTGGTTGCGGATAGACGTAAAACAAGCCTGTCGGGACCCTTCCCTTCAGTTGTAATCGGTTTTTAGCTATAAGTTTGAAAGAATTTTTCGATTACGTTCTGTGAGTGTGTATGTTGTGGATGTTAGATAGACGAAAAGACCTTCTTATCTAGATGTGGTGAGAACTTAATGTACATGTACCTAAACAGTTGGACCATCTCAGATATTACTTTAGCAAGTCAGAAAAGCGTGTATTCAGATGAATTACAGCTTAATATTTTTGTAAGAGATGAGTACAAGTTGGGAATCCAAAATAAACCTCTCCAAGTCGAGACGCAATTTAGAGGCTATTTTTAAATATTAAAATAAATATAAATGATATTTATTAATTTAATCGTCATTAATTTACCTTAATTCTAGTTAAATCGTTTTAAGAAACTTTATTCCTAAAATCATTTAAACATAGCTATTGTTGACGTTTGAACTCAAGCGTAAGCCTCTTTAATTTTTTTTGGAAATTTAGGGTATATAAGGCTACTGATTCACAATAATTGATAGGAAAACCCGGAATGACTCTGCAAAGCATATGAAACGCGCCTGCAATGATCCTGCAAAGAATCTGAAATGCACCTGCAATTATCCTACAAAGTATCTGAAACGCACCTGCAATGACCCTACAAAGAATCTGAAATCCACCTGCAATGATCCTGCGATGTATCTGAAATGCACCTGCAATGATCCTGCGAAGTATCTGAAACGCGTCTGCAATTATTCCACAAAGTATCTATATCGCGCCTGCAATTATCCTTCAAAGTATCTGAAACGCGGCTGCAATGATCCTACAAAGTATCTGAAACGCGGCTGCAATGATCCTACAAAGTATCTGAAACGCACCTGCAATTATCCTACAAAGTATATGAAAAGAGCCTTCAATTAATCTAAAAAGTATCTGAAACGCGCCTG
The DNA here is from genome assembly GCA_019434445.1 of Phalangium opilio. Classification (NCBI taxonomy): domain Eukaryota; kingdom Metazoa; phylum Arthropoda; class Arachnida; order Opiliones; family Phalangiidae; genus Phalangium; species Phalangium opilio. The sequence continues at coordinate 237,547 of JAEQBA010002038.1, read as the reverse complement.
CAATTATCCTACAAAGTATCCGAAATACGCCTGCAATGATCCTAAAAAGTATCTGAAACGCGCCTGCAATGATCCAAAAAAGTATATGAAAAGCGCCTGCAATATTCCTACAAAATATATGAAAAGCGCCTGCAATTATCCTACAAAGTATATGAAAAGCGCCTGCAATTATCCTACGAAGTATCTGAAATGCTCCTGCAATCATCCTAAAAATTTCTGAAAAGTACCTGCAATTATCCTACAAAGTATCTGAAACGCGCCTGTAATTATCCTAAGAAGTATCTGAAGTGCGGCTGCAATGAACCTAAAAATTATCTGAAAAGCACCTGCCATTATCCTTAAAAAGTATCTGAAACGCGCCTGCAATTTTCCTACAAAGTATATGAAACGCTCCTGAAATTATCCTGAAAAGTGTCTGAAATGCGCCTGCAATTATCCTACAAAGTATCTGAAACGCAACTGCAATTATCCGACAAAGTATATGAAAAGAGCCTGCAATTATCCTAAAAAGTATCTGAAACGCGCCTGCAATTATCCTAAAAAGCATCTGAAAAGCACCTGCAATTATCGTACAAATTAAAGTATCTGAAACGCGCCTGTAATGGTCCGTAAAAGTATCTGAAACGCGCCAGTAATGATCCTGAAAAGTATCTGAAACGCGCCTGCAATTATCCTACAAAGTATCCGAAATACGCCTGCAATGATCCTAAAAAGTATCTGAAACGCGCCTGCAATGATCCAAAAAAGTATATGAAAAGCGCCTGCAATATTCCTACAAAATATATGAAAAGCGCCTGCAATTATCCTACAAAGTATATGAAAAGCGCCTGCAATTATCCTACGAAGTATCTGAAATGCTCCTGCAATTATCCTAAAAATTTCTGAAAAGTACCTGCAATTATCCTACAAAGTATCTGAAACGCGCCTGTAATTATCCTACGAAGTATCTGAAATGCTCCTGCAATCATCCTAAAAATTTCTGAAAAGTACCTGCAATTATCCTACAAAGTATCTGAAACGCGCCTGTAATTATCCTACGAAGTATCTGAAGTGCGGCTGCAATGAACCTAAAAATTATCTGAAAAGCACCTGCCATTATCCTTAAAAAGTATCTGAAACGCGCCTGCAATTTTCCTACAAAGTATATGAAACGCTCCTGAAATTATCCTGAAAAGTGTCTGAAATGCGCCTGCAATTATCCTACAAAGTATCTGAAACGCGCCTGTAATTATCCTACAAAGTATATGAAAAGCAACTGCAATTATCCTACAAAGTATATGAAAAGAGCCTGCAATTATCCTAAAAAGTATCTGAAACGCGCCTGCAATTATCCTAAAAAGCATCTGAAAAGCACCAGCAATTATCGTACAAATTAAAGTATCTGAAACGCGCCTGTAATGGTCCGTAAAAGTATCTGAAACGCGCCAGTAATGATCCTGAAAAGTATCTGAAACGCGCCTGCTATTTTCCTACAAAGTATATGAAAAGCGCCTGCATTTATCCTGCAAAGTATCTGACATGCGCCTGCAACTATCCTAAAAATTATCTGACATGCGCCTGCAACTATCCTTAAAATTATCTGAAACACGGCTGCAATGATCCTGCAAAGTATTTGAAACGCGGCTGCAGTTATCCTACAAAGTATCTGAAACTCGGCTGCAATGACCCTGCAAAGTATCTGAAATGCGCCTGCAATAATCCTGAAAAGTATCTGACAAGCACCTGCAATTATCCTACAAAGTATCTGAAACGCGCCTGTAATTATCCTACAAAGTATATGAAAAGCGCCTGCAATTATCCTACAAAGTATATGAAAAGAGCCTGTAATTATCCTAAAAAGTATCTGAAACGCGCCTGCCATTATCCTAAAAAGTATCTGAAAAGCACCTGTAATTATCGTATCTGAAACGCGCCTGTAATGGTCCTTAAAAGTATCTGAAACGCGCCTGTAATGGTCCTTAAAAGTATCTGAAACGCGCCAGTAATGATCCTGAAAAGTATCTGCAACGCGCCTGCAATTTTCCTACGAAGTATATGAAAAGCGCCTGCATTTATCCTGCAAAGTATCTGACATGCGCCTGAAACTATCCTAAAAACTATCTGACATGCGCCTGCAACTATCCTAAAAATTGTCTGAAACGCGGCTGCAATGATCCTGCAAATCATCTGAAACGCGGCTGCAATTATCCTACAAAGTATCTGAAACGCGCCTGCAATGATCCAAAAAAGTATCTAAAACGCGCCTGCAATTTTCCTACAAAGTATATGAAACGCGCCGGCAATGATCCTGAAAAGTATATGAAACGCGCCTGTAATGGTCCTGAAAATTATATGAAACGCTCCTGCAATTTTCTTACAAAGTATCTGAAACGCGCCTGTAATGATCCTGAAAAGTATCTGAAACGCGTCTGTGATGATCCTGAAAAGTATCTGAAACGCGCCTGTGATGATCCTGAAAAGTATCTGAAACGCGTCTGCAATTATCGTAAAAAGTATCCGAAACACGCCTGCAATTATCCTACAAACTTAGCAATTTCTGACTGTAACATGCATACAATATATTTGGAAGGTACAGTACTTGTAATGAGCCTACAAACATCCTGATTTCTTACGGGAGTTACTATTTCCCCTCTGTTTTCTAGCTGTAAGGTAACTATTTTATGACTCTAGAGTTGCTAAATTTTGTATACTGTTGTACTGAGTTTTCCAACGGAAGATATTTTTTCTGCAAAACGTCTAAAATGTTCTGCATTGCTCTCTGGAATCACCTTAATTTTGTCTGAAATTGAACATTTTTCAGGTTTATTCCAGTATTTTTCCAGAATATTCCAGTTTATTTGCAATATATTGCAGATTCTAAAAAATCTAATTAACAGCAAAAATGCAGCCGTAAATTTTTGTACGGGTTCAATTCGGGCCATCAATATGTGGTTAAAATTGTTTATTTTACAAAAAATAAAGTTGCTAAGGGTGGTTTTAATTTCCATAAAACTAATCAGCCCTTTTGGTGAAAAATTTAAAATTTTCCCATAGAAATAACATGGAGTTTTTCTCAAATTTAGCCATTTTGTGGCCACCCTTTTGAAATGATATATTCGTTTGTTACGTTTGGGAACGGTTTTAAATCAAAATATAAACCTTTTTGTAGGACTGTTTTTAAGGTGCTAAATTTCATGTTTTTTTAATCATGCTTTGACTTACGTTGTTGCACCCTTTATGTCATACTATTGGACTTACGGCGTTTTACTGGGGATAAAGCCGAGAAGAAAGCCACTCTTGCACTTACGCTGTCTTACCGCGGACTTTATCTGATTTACTCTCTTTCGTTGCAAAAACTGAATGATTTTACGTAATTAAACTAGATTAACGATTACAGGTAATTAAGCTAGTTTAACGATTACAGGTAATTAAGCTAGATTAGCAATTACAGATAATTAAGCTAGATTAGCGATTGCAGCTAATTAAGCTAGATTAGCGATTACAAATAATTAAGCTAGATTAGCGATTACAAATAATTAAGCTAGATTAGCGACTACAAATTATTAAGCTAGATTAGCGATTACAGGAAATTAAGCTAGATTAACGATTACAGGTAATTAAGCTAGATTAACGATTACAGGTAATTAAGCTCGATTAACGATTACAGGTAATAAAACTAGATTAACGATTACAGGTAATTAAGCTAGTTTAACGATTACAGGTAATTAAGCTAGATTAGCGATTACAGGTAATTAAGCTAGATTAGTGATTACAAATAATTAAGCTAGATTAGCGATTACAGGTAATTAAGCTATATTAGCGATTACAAATAATTAAGCTAGATTAGCGATTACAAATAATTAAGCTAGATTAGCGATTACAGCTAATTAAGCTAGATTAGCGATTACAAATAATTAAGCTAGATTAGCGATTACAAATAATTAAGCTAGATTAGCGATTACAAATAATTAAGCTAGATTAGCGATTACAAATAATTAAGCTAGATTAGCGATTACAGCTAATTAAGCTTTATTAGCGATTACAGCTAATTAAGCTTTATTAGCGATTACAGCTAATTAAGCTTTATTAGCGATCACAGCTAATTAAGCTTTATTAGCGATTACAACTAATTAAGCTACATTAGCGATTACAGCTAATTAAGCTAGACTAGCGATTACAGCTAATTAAGCTAGACTAGCGATTACAGCTAATTAAGCTGGATTAGCGACTATAGGTAATTAAGCTGGATTAGCTATTACTGCTAATTAAGCTAGATTAGCGATTACAGCTAATTAAGCTAGATTAGCGATTACAGCCAATTAAGCTAGATTAGCGATTACATTTAATTAAGCTAGATTAGCGATTACAGCTAATTAAGCTAGATTAGCGATTACAGCTAATTAAGCTAGATTAGCGATTGCAGCTAATTAGGCTAGATTAGCGATTTCAGCTAATTAAGCTAGATTAGCGATTACAGCTAATTAAGCTAGATTAGCGATTACAGCTAATTAAGCTAGATTAGCGATTGCAGCTAATTAAGCTAGATTAGCGATTACAGCTCAAGTAGTGAGGATTGAAGTTATGTAATAGATGCTTGGTCAGTTCAAAACCTTTAGCTAATGAAAGTGCAACGCTCTAAAACGTTTTCTCTCCTAAGGTGTCTAAACTATTTTAATTCATATTAAGACTGAAGTAACAGATATTAATAAAAACTGTCTTTTTCGACAAAGACGGGAAAAAGTAAGAGATAAGTGTAGAAAATTAAATGCCTGAAGTAACAGATATTCAATTTTCACTTTTGAACACATGATTATAAAACATCAATTATTTGAAAAAATTCTTATCTTAGTTTTTTTCACCAAAAATTTCATATGCGAAAAATATTTTCCATCATTACTTAGCCTAGTATTTTACTCCCAATATTAGCTCTAGAAAAAGGCTTCTTCAAGAATTTCTTAAGGGATACTAGCTTGATACTACGTTTTACCAGGGAGGAGAGACTTGAGACTCAAGTCTCTCCTCCCTGGTTATACTATCGACTGACATGGTCTTTAAGAAGGTTCAAATACTAGCATATCTGAAAAAAATTGAGATTTATGAGTTTAATTTTTATATTTTTAAATGAGAAATATTGCGAAGCGGAAAGTAGCATAGGCAGTTTGATTGTGATGTTGATATTAGTGTCGAAAAGTACTGTAGATTCATCGTGATCTTTAGAGAGCTATACATTACGTCAATTTTTGAAGCTTCGAAAACTATGAAATTAACGATCACTTCTTGTTTTAATACGGTTTTTACTTTATCAGCTATAAATGTTTTTCTGTCCATTTTATTCTCCTTATAGAGCTCAACCTCATTGGAAATACTTGAGAGAAGAAAATGGAAAACGCGTATTATTTTTAAAATGATATACAAGTGTCATATTAAAATATTTTTACTAAAGTAATTTTGGTTAAAAAAACTAAGATAAAAATTTTTTCAAATAATTGATGTTTTATAATCATGTGTTCAAAAGTGAAAATTGAATATCTGTTACTTCAGGCATTTAATTTTCTACACTTATCTCTTACTTTGTCCCGTCTTTGTCTACAAAGACGGTTTTTATTAATTGTCATTACGCAGTATTAAATTTGGCTGAACGGTGTTTCTGTTCACCAATACGAACTTAAAATGTGTTCCAAACCGAAGAAAGCCAGATTGAGCGATAAGGAAAGTCTAAACAACGTCGTAGAATCGGAATCCGAAACTGAACCGGAAAACTCCAACACTTCAGCTAGAGCTATGGTTAATGGCAGAGTTAGTTGAAGTAATGGTTGAGATATAGTAGCGAAAACAATGAATATTATTGAAACAAACTTAATATGAATAAAACATAATGACTTAATCGTGACATAATGATGAATTTCAATTTCATCATCTGTCGGCAACTATACCTTTTCTGTTTTCGGTTTTTGATGTCGAGGTTATAACTATTCTATCTAAAAAACTATTCCTTAACCAATGATTCAAAGAACTATGATTTAAGCTGACCATTTGCACAATGTTAATACCATTGCATTACCTCAGATGAAGGCAGTGAGAGTCCGTCTACTGACGAGTCCGAAGACAACGAAACTGCAACCGCTCCTTATTCTAACACTTTGATGTACGACTCAAAATTGTATTTCAGCAACCCAAACATGAAAAAAAAATTGGAAAAAATAAATATTTCAAGCAAATTGCAAGTAAGACTAAATTTGAGTTATTGCAAATAGATGCCCTCATTCGACCATCGACTTACGAATTGGCAAAATTTGCCTATAAATGCTTTAAAAACGAAAGTAAAGATAATTTGCCAAGAGGTTGGAAAATGTTATCAACTGCCTCTAATAGCGAAAACGGTTATTTTGCAATTGCATTTATAAACATTGAGAAACTTCAAGTAGTTATCGCGCATCGCGGTACTAAAAACACCAACGAGGAACCGTACAAAACTCACTTACAAACTATATACGAACGATGCCACAAGCAAGTCCATTCTGCGGACACTTTCGCGTACGAGGTCATCAAAGAACTTGAGGAATTTAAAGGGGAATTACCAGCGCGCTTCCAATTATTTTTCACTGGACATGGTTTCGGCGGATGGTTGGCTCAAATCGCGGCTTTTAGTGCCCAGTACTTAGTTAGAATAAGGGATAAGTTTCTAAGACGCGAGAATGCTGATGACGGCTACTTGGTTCACACTGAGGTCTTTGATAGCGTCGGTTGTTTGGATATGTTACTCAAATTGGTTGATGATCTCGATATCCGTTATGAAGACAAGAAAGTTGACCTGAATAACTTGGACATCATCAACTTTGTTGTCTCACCAAATGTAATTAACTGTTTAAACAAACATATTGGGAATGTTGTTCTTATAACTGAAACTGATTCCAACAATTTTACTTTGACTGATCAGTACTATAAAGATTCCAGTAGTTTACAACTCATTTTAGACTACCTGTCATCTAGTGAGAGTCGTAAGGGATTGGCCAATAAATGCTATGGGCGAATGTGACACATTACTTTTGCCCCAGTTTAAATGGCTTGATAAAGGCGCAATTCCAGATACTAAAACCCAAGCTTTCGTTAACGTCCAGAGACAAAGTCTAGGTTATTTTCCAGTGAGGTATCAAACGAAACCATTTAAAGCAAACACGTGTAACCCCAGTGTCTTAACTTTGCCCGAACAGAAGTTTTTAAAGCACTTTCAATGGATACGAGGTGTTCCCAATTACTTTATACCAAAAACATTGTTTAAAGATATTCTGGAACAAGACCAAATAGACCCTAGTTACGTACTTGAACAATTGCAATACTTAGAAGTCAAATCTGGTAAAGTTAAGTCACTGTGTGACAGTGGAAGTAGTTTAGGACAATTAGTGTCTTTTGTTAACAGATTACTTGAATTTTTCCCTAAATTGATTGATGAAGCTGAAAAATCTTTGACATTTCATGAGGTTCAAAAATTCGCTTATAAAAATGAATCAATCGGGTACAGTAAAAAGTTGGAAAAAATGACCGATTGTTTCAGCAAAAAATGCGAACTTAGTAAAGATGTCAAGAAATTTGTTAAAAAAGATTTAGAAATTTTACATATTCTTACATCGACTGATTGCGATACCGACCTTGTTACCGCGATGATAAACAAGTTGCTTAAAAGGCATGCACACTATTTAGTTTTGCGGTTACAGAATGTACTAGCTTTAAATAAGTCAGTTAGTTTAAAAGAAGTCCTAATATCGCAGGCCTTTGGAGAAGTACTTTTAGTTTTAGATTGTGGTCTGAACCGAGTTAATTCGGACGAAGATGAAGTTAAAGAATTTAAGAAACTCGTAAAAGTCTTGATTGATCCAATAATTAAACCAAACGTCAAACTTATCATAATTAGTAAAATTGGAACCGATATAACCATCTATTTGGAAAAGTTAACTAAGAAGAAACTTAAAGGTGCCGTTAAAATTGTTGACTTTGAAGGTTTCAAATGGACTGACTTGACATCAAACGCCCAAGAAATCATTTTGCCAAAAAACATAGTGACATTTCAAGGCTCCGATGAACAAATATCTTTGAAAAATCTTCTGGGTGAAAACGATGTAAGTAAAGATATCATTGGCAATTCATCCATAACTTCATTAATAAAAGGCAGACTTATAGAAATCGGAAATCAAGTCCCTGACTTGGGAAAAATCGCGAATTGTTACGTCCCGCGAGTTTTTCTATTAGAATTCCAGTTTAATGCCAATGTTTTGTTGGACATAGAAAATACCAGAGATATTATAGCAATTAAGGGAAATTATACAGTCTATGGCGATTTAAAACGTTTTGGTGTTAAAAAAGAATTAGTGCAAATGTGCGATGAGGATAATTTTAATGTCGAGCGTGGTAGGATTTTCATACTTGGTGAAAATGATAGCGGACATTTCTGTAAATTACTTGAACAAGTCGGGATTTCGAGAATCGCAGAAAATGTTCATTGGTTAACGCTTGAATCGAATATTTTAAAATGGAAAGAAACCCATGGTTCTGTAGATTTTATTAAACAAGATCTGAATCATAATGAGGACGTGATAACGGTGTTTGATAAACTGTACAATAACACGGATAATAGGAAAACTCATAATTGGGAGGAATGTGAAATAGAAAATGCTCGGAAATGAATTAAATCGCTGGTCATTTCAGACAAAAGCCAGAATGGGTAAAACAACCACGTTAACTAGTTTAAGCCTCAAGATTAAGTCAAATAATCCTAGCTTATGGGTGGTTAGAATTAAACTGAATGATTGCACCGAGGTTTTTAAAGAAGTATGCAAGAATTTTGACCCTGAAAAATTTGGCAAACCCAATGTATCAAACGTGGTTGATTTCTTATTCGATAAAATTATGAATTGTAACGACAATACAAAACTCACAACCACATTAGAGAAAAACATATTTAAACGAAAATTAATTTATACCGGTGGTTTGGTTCTGTTAATCGATGCATTTGATGAAATCTGCCCCAATTTTGAAAGCGTGTTTATCGAATTACTTAGCGTCTTAATGAAAACCAAGGTCACGAACATTTTCGTAACCTCAAGACCTTTCTCAAAAGACCAAATTGAAAAGGTGCTAAAAACGCACTGTTTTGCAATGCGGGAATTTACGATGGAGGATCAAGTCAAATTTATAGTGAATACTTGGCTTAAAAATGCTAATATTGTGGCAAGTTATGATTTGAAGAATAAAGCCAAGAAATTGATAGACGTTTTTAGAACATCCATTGAAGCCTATGAATCTGTTGAAGACAATGAATCCGCCGACGAGGAGACAAACTTTGCTGGCGTTCCATTGCAATGTCGGCTGTTAGCCGAAGTATATGAAGACACGGATATTAATAATATAACAGATAAAATATCCTTGGTTAGTTTATACGAAGCGTTTGAGCAGAAGAAGATCGAAGTTTACGAGAATGAAAAACGTACGAGTACCCGCGGTAATATCAATTTGGACAACGGTGAGAACCTGGCCCTTGAACAGTTACGCCAATTTCATGGACAGTTGGCTCTTGAGATGGTTTACAAAACTGAAGATTCAGCCCCGATTGAAATGCAAGACTTTCAACCAAAAATCAAGAAGATACTCTATGTTATAGCCTTAAAGATGGGATTGGTTGTCAGAGTTAAAACCCCAATTGAATTCGTCCATCGTACCTTCGCGGAGTATTTTGTCGCCAAATTTTTCATTAATGCTCTAGAGAAACCACACATCCCCGAAAGAATCGTTAAAGCTATCATGACAGAAATTTTGCTTGAGAGCAGATATAATGTGGTTCGAGAATTTTTCAATGGAAATTTAAAGAATTTGAAAGATTACAGTTCTATTGTTGAGAATTTCAATGCCACATTATCGAAAATGTTTCAAGGAAATTGCATTAATGTTTACTGGTACCCTAAAGGAAATGAAAAAACCGCTTTCCATGTGGCCATAGATCAGAACCTTGAAGAAGTATTTAAATTTCTCGTGGATGTTTGTTGATACAAATCTGAAGCCGAGGCTTATTTCAATAACTCGACTGATGGTTTGTATTTTCTAACACCGACCATGCTTGCCTTGAAGAAAAATAAATCGGACAGCAAGGAACTCCTGGACTATCTGCTTGGAAAAATTTTTGGATCATCAAATGAGGTTCAACGTATGTTTTTATCTGGAAACATGATTAATAAGAATTATCGGGAAATTTTTACGAATTACATGGAAGAACACGCGGGCGATGTAATGAAGTCGACATTGGTTAAGCTACGAGAGAAAATGAATATGACAACTGTATTGTTTGATGCAGCTCAACGTGGTAACGTAAAGGACTTACAATACATTTTTGAACAAGCTGGCGATAATGATAGTCGCCACTTTTTAATGTTAGCCGTGAAGGATGGTTCTTTATTTGATGATAACTCAACAGCATTGAATATCGTGGTTAGCAGGGGACGATTAGAAGCTGCCAAGTTTCTCATGGAGCAAGAACCATCCGCCGTAAAGTTTCTATTCAGTCGGCCTGGCAATAATCTGCTTGACCACGCGATGAATTCGGGTAGCGAAGAGATGGTTCAACTGATTTTTTCTAGACTCTCTGAGAGCAATCGCATATTTCATGACTAGGTAACAATAACAGAAATCATTAACAATAACCGAGATGACATGCTCTCGATTTTATTGAACCTTGGATTAGACACGACCACTTTCAGCAAACATGACCCATACGATTATGATAGCTTATTGGGATATGCAGTTAGGAAAGGAAAAATTAAAATTGTGGAGACGATTCTTAGACACGGTGTCGATGTGAAGTTGTGAACAGACGTCAGGAAAATTCGGGAAGCACCGTCTTACACCGGTCCGTTTTCTCAAAAAATCCTGAGGGAGTTTCATTATTGTTGAAACACGGAGCTCTTGTGAACGCGGTAGACAAAAGTGGAAACACTCCATTACACAAGGCTGCAATAAACACCGAACGTAGTTCACCACGTATAATAAACTTAATCTTAAATGGTGGAGGACACCTTGACGCAATGAATCACAGAAATCAAACTCCGTTTGAAGTTGCACTAAGTATGAAAAATACCGAAGCTCTCGTGGCACTATTGCCACTGCAGCCTTTTGTTACATCGTTGGATCATGATTCGCGCAACTTCTTCTAGGCTAAATCGTTAGAACTCAAGTTAGGCCTAACGAAAGAGAAATTACAATCTCTTGGTCTTGAAATTGACGAAGGTGGCAGATTTAAACATCGCGACATCGAAGAACAGTTCGACAGCCTTGCGATAAGCGCTGATTATTTTGTGGCCGAATATTTAATCAATGGAATAAAGGATATTCATCATGAAGATTATTTTGTTCTTAACCTTATGATTGATGTCATAGTTAAAGATGAATTTGTTCTTGTGAAGAAATTCTTCAATCAATTAATATGTCGTCACGATTTTGAAGAGGAAAGTCTGCACCGCATTGGTGGCTTTCTGCATCTAATCTATTTACAACCAAGTACATTTAATATGTACAGTCCCGGACAAAAGTTTCTGGACATTTTCATTTGGCTGTCATTTTGTTCCTATTTGAGCTAGAGTAACAAAATAGGACTTTCTAAATAGGTTTACTTCTCAAAAGTATTTTAAAATTACAAATGACACTGTGGCGCTAATAGGGCGTAAGCCATACCCCAGTAGCACAAGCCTTCCGCATAACAGTCGGTTAAAGGTCGAATAGTCGGTTTACGGTCCATTCAGCTGTACCATGTTTATTCCGACTCATGAAGCCGACTACTTCTTTTAGTTGGCAATGCCGACATCTATCTGACAGTTGGAACAGAGATGGTTTAAAGTAGGCTTGCCTACCGTCTAGAAAATTCCAACTTATTTTTTGCCAATTGATTACCGACTCTCTCGCGCTAGTCGGTATTGTGACGTCTAAGAAGAGTAAAATTAATAGCAAAGTTATGCTTAGGCCGTTTAGTAACCGACATTTATCCGACAGTTGGAACAGAGATGGTTTAAAGTAGGCTTGCCTACCGTCTAAAAAATTCCAACTTATTTTTTGCCAATAGATTACCGACTCTCTCGCGCTAGTCGGTATTGTGACGTTTAAGAAGAGTAAAATTAAAAGCAAAGTTATGCTTAGGCCGTTTAGTTACCGACATTTATCCGACAGTTGGAACTGAGATGGTTTAAAGTAGGCTTGCCTACTGTCTAGAAAATTCCAGCACATTTTTTGCCAATTGATTACCAACTCCCTCGCGCTAGTCGTTATTGTGAGTTTAAGAAGAGTAAAATTACGAGTTGGGAAAACCAAAATATTACCTCTCCGAGTCAAGAGGTCTACTACAACAAACTTATTTACCTAGATATGGAATTATTTCTCTTTTTTGAAGTAAAAATTTACGAAATATTGAAGCAGTATTCCAAGCATAGCGACATTTTACATCCAATAAGGATAAATCTTGGACATATGGAAATCAGTCGATGGGGAAAAGAACAGGAATTGAAGTCTACGCTTCAGCTGTTTACCCTATATTCTGATAGCTACATTCACAACTGGTTTTCAGTGTAAACACTATCGTCTCGTCTCACCAACAATATTCTTAGTTTGCCAACATGGGCGTTAACGTTAAATAACACTAAATCTCAATTGTAGCTAGACGCACTGATAGTCAATGCGCACCATACAGAGAATAAAAACTCTGTAGCTACTACCCGTTTAACACTAGCCCTTTTACTATTCTAAATTTCAAATTTCCACCATGATCTTTTCTTCTATTATAAAATCTTAACCTGACTATTTAAGAGTGTATTTAACTTTCGGCTCACTCTGAACCGTTGATGTCTCTTCATTTCAGACACGAAAATCAAAACCCAAAGTTTACTTCACCTCAGGCCTCAATTATTTACTCTTTGTTTCACTAAGCCTATTGCGGATAATACTTAATATACCTGCCGGAGCCTAGGTCTTAGCTTTCTTCATGTAATCACTAAATCAAGGATTATTCTATATACATATGTAGTATAGCTAAGGTAATATATAAACATCCATTTCAAATAACAATATTTAAAAAAATCTTTGGAATATCAAAATTAAACGGAGCTTTATAGCTACAAAAGTACTAAATGCATCATAATTACGACAAATGTTTCCACATATTCATTTTATATTATGGGAAAAGGGAATATTAAGGTTCTGTAGGATTTCTTTACACATCAAAACAAAACGAACTTCTATCGCAGCGCACTAGAGTAACAACGGACGGCCAAAGACAGACAAACACATAGAATGCTGTTTTACCCTTTCCATATTAATTTTGTGTTGAGAGACATGATTATCTTAAATACTAAAATAGATACAATTATTATAATAAATTTTCTTCGTTAGTTATTCACCTTATTCAGCGTTACATCCTTTTTAGAAAGAATAATTAAACATTCTTGAGAGACTTGACTAATATTAACGTTTGAATTGAAGGATACGGCTGTTGTTTCGCCTTACTCAAATAGGTAGTATATAACGGTATCGAATCGCAGGTATGGATAAGAACAGCGCAATTGCATGAACCTTTGGTGGAAGCCCCGCCATTGGGAGGCCAGACGTTTCTCGTAACCCTGGCCGATCGCCGCGTATGTCTTAACCTTAAGGATGATGATGGAGTAGAAGCCAGGTGTACAGACTGGTGTCCATGTGGGTTGGACAAAATCAAAGACCAGAAGATGGTGGTGTTAGAAGCCAGGTGTACAGACTGGTGTCCATAAGGGATGGACAAAATCAAAGACCAGAAGATGGTGCTGTTAGAAGCCAGGTGTACAGACTGGTGTCCATGTGGTCTGGACAAAACAAAGACCAGAAGATGGTGTTGTTAGAAGCCAGTTGTACAGACTGGTTTCCATGTGGGATGGGCAATGATCAAAAGATGGTGGTGATTAGAAGCCAGTGTGTACAGACTGGTGTCCATGTGGGATGGACAAAGAACAGAGGTTGGTGGTGTTAGACAGGCAATGGAGTGTAATACAATTTCCGAGAAATGCGGTCCGGAAATTGAGAACACGTTTGCTCCGATTTGCAAACTGCGAACGCGGTCACGTGGGTATAACAACAGACAGACACACACACACACAGACAGACACGTCGAAATTAGAACCTCTCCGTGACATACGTCACTCGGAGAGGTAAAAAGCAAAGTTATTCTTAGGCCATTTAGTAACCGACATTTATCCGACAGTGGGAACTGTGGTGGTTTGAAGTAGGCTTGCCTACCGTCTAGAAAATTCCAACACATTTTTTGTCAATTGATTACCAACTCCCTCGCGCTAGTCGTTATTGTGACGTTTAAGAAGAGTAAAATTAAAAGCAAAGTTATTCTTAGGCCGTTTAGTAACCGACATTTATCCGACAGTTGGAACTGTGGTGGTTTGAAGTAGGCTTGCCTACCGTCCTAAACATGTAACCCATTTTAGCCAATTGATTACCAACTCCTTTCCGCTACCCGGTATGGTCACGTTTTAAAAGAGTAAAATGAAAAACGAAGTTGTTGTATAGGCCTTCTTTTTCCGTGGGACCGTTTTTTTGACTTTTACTATTCCGCATATGCCACCAAATTTTTTTTGTTATATATTTAACTTATACTATATTTCGACCGACAAGCAGAAGTTGATAATACTATATTTTTGGAAACACTAGAAACATAACGTTACAAAAAAACTGCAAAGCAAGAAAACACATCTGATTTTCTAGTTTGAATTTTCCAACCTGTAATTTCTTGGGTCAGGTGACACGCCTCTGTTCTATTGGCGTAACTAAGGTAACGCCATGCACGTCATCATCGAAGAGGGCGCTGCTAGTGCGAAAGCAAGTCAGCCTTTCCAGTATCTCTGACGCGGCTGGGTCGTTAGAAGGTTTAAACGAGACTTTTGTGGTCGAAAATGATTAGTTCTAGGCTTGCTAACTTTTAATTTCATCGCTAAGGTTCTTTGTCACACTATATAAACTAGAAACGTCTTCGTTTGTCACGTAAGGTTTGAATTTTGTTATTGAATTATCAATTTATCTTAGAGCCAGTTTTATGCATAAGCCTTTGCTTTTTTACCTAGCTTCTCATCTGCTGGGAACCACACCCATAGAAAGTGAAACCAAAACTTAAACGTTTATGTATACCTTCAGTTTCTTTGTTTGATTATAAAAGAAGCAAGTGTTTTGGGGTGCTTGGAGTTCAAAAACCTTATATATTAAGTATTTTAAAGATTTTTGGTTGTGAAAATAATACTGAATTCCAAAATAGATCTCAATTTGTTTTAATTTGAGAATTTTTATGCGGTTTCAAACATTTTAAGAGAAAAATGTGTCAAGTAATACCCTTTAGAATTGTATGTTTTTCTTTTTCCTTAAAAAATCTGTAAGTGTCTATTTTTCATTAAGATTTTTGTAATTTAAGAGATAGTAATTGGCCAAATCGAACATATTAACAATGAATATTAATAAATGCTTTAATTGATGTAAATATTATACTCGCCCTGAAAAATTTTACTTTTTGTTAAAACCAATTAGCTAGGCAGCTAATATTTTCATTCGACTAGTCGTGTCATATAGAATACATTGTTTAATATTTGAAATTGTTATAATTGACCTGCATGTTACTTGAAATATAAAAAGTACAAGTTCTTAAGTGTTGTTCATTGAAAATGTATTAAAGAAATTTCAATACTAGGTATCAGTATCCTTTACTATAAGCGAATGAAGCCTCGAGTTAAGGCTTGATCGTCGCAAAACCATAGGGCCTCGAGTTAATGTTTGATCGTCGCAAAAGCGTCGGACCTCTTGCTGACAGGCGGTTAAGTCGACTCTCAAACGTGTTGGATGAGGGTCGTATTTCATTCGTGTCGTAACAGTCGGTAAACCAGTGGGCCGTAGTCCCACCGGGCGGACATTTTGATTCTCAAACCCTTACTCTACCAGCCCTTTACCGACGATTTACCGTTCCTATACTAAAAAGCCGCGAAATCGTCGGATTGAGCGCGGCTTTAGGTAGGCATAATGACGCCGACCTGTAGTCGGCCAACAGTCGTTTTATAGTCGCCTCATAACAGTCTGAAAACCGGTGGGCCGTCGTCCCGCCGGGCGGACATTTCGACTCTCAAACCCTTACTCTACCAGCCCTTTACCGACGATTTACCGTTCCTATACTAAAAAGCCGCGAAATCGTCGGATTGAGCGCGGCTTTAGGTAGACATAATGACGCCGACATATGGTCGGCCAACAGTCGTTTTATGGTAGCCTCAAAACAGTAGGAAAACCGGCGGACATTTCGACTTTCAAACCATTACTCTCCCGACTTATTAGTAACTTTTTACCAACTCGTCGGTAACACACAAAGCCGACCATGTAGGCCCTACGTCGGCAGTGCTACTGGGGTAGCGGAAATAGTAAAGCCCCCCCGATAATGACGTCACGAAATAATGCTTCAAATGGATCAACAATGCTATCGTTGCACGCGTCTTGTCACGTAGAATCCGAAACTGTTTTCAAATTGTAAATCGGTTCCGAAAATCAAAAGTTATGACAAAAAATATGACGATCAAAACATTGGCAAATAAGCCTAACGATTATTTATTTCTTCTATATCAACTTAGCTCAGTAGTAAAACATTACGATCAGAAAAACAGGATGTTCAAGCCATAGCATAGTTTTACTCTGAAATTATAGAAATGAGGTTTTAAGAATTACGTTCAAGCCATAGCATAGTTTTACTCTGAAATTATAGAAATGAGGTTTTAAGAATTACGTTCAGTAATTTTTTTATTTATTAGTTAATTGCCAGTAGGGTCTCGATTTTAAAAGGACAATAGGGTTCCAACTTAGAAATAACGGTTTTGGATGGCTCTTTGGAAAGTAGAAATTTTGGATTTGTGTGCAGGGTGGTGTTAAGTCTGTGAATTTGGAATAATAAGCAAGTTGTGATTGCTAAAGTGGAAGGATTTTTGACATTAAGAATTTTGCAAATATTCTATAATGCGCGAAGTTTGCGTTTTGGGTTGAATTCTTCTTTGGCTTTTCTGTAGTAAATGTTTTAAGCTCTTAAAGAATAAAATATTTTGTGTAGCTTCTGGGTGGGTGGGTTTTCGATGATTAATGTTTTTGTGTCTTTTCGGTAAATAATGTTTGGGTGTCTTTTCGGTATAAAATGTTTTGTTGGATTTTGTAAGGAAATGTTTTGAGTGCTTGGAGAATAAATATCGTGGCAGAACTCCAGTTTGCAGAATAGGTGACGTGTCTACCATGGAAATGTAGCGGAGAATCGGGAATGAAGATTCACGATGACATGAATTAGAGAAGAATGTAACAACGACAAATTCTTGAAGAAGGATGCGAATATTAATTCTCATTGTGAAATGGATGGTAATCTCCGAAGATAATGGTTCGAATTATTATATTATTTAAATTAAAAAGACTCACTTGTCCTAATGACATGAAAATATTGATATTCGAATACTTCTCCTTTTGTCTGGTAGTTTAATTTTTCCACCACTTTTGAAATTAGACAACGATCTCTTTAAATTTTAGAATGCCATATATTTTTTGTTAAATTTAAGGTTAATTATAGAACGTTGTATTTAAAAAAGTAGTCTTCAAATAATGAATGAAATGGATTTTTAATGTGTATATAAAAAACAATATAAGTAGTTCACTGGAATTTACACAGTCATCAAATATAATAATAATAATAATAATAATAATATAATAATAATAATAATAATAATAATAATAATAGGGGCTGGGCTTAATGAAACGAGAAAAAATACCTTTTGTATTTTATTTCCGAGTAGGTAGGCTGCCTTGTTTTTTAAGCTTGCAGCATGGCAATCACTTAATTCATCAGCCACGCCAAAGTGTATAATCACGGTAAACAAGTGCCTGCCTACGTTGGAGATGATGTTACGATTTACGTGTATTCACTAATGAAAATATTCAGGAATTTTATCATGAATGTTTGCAAAAATTTAATCATGAATATTTTTGAAAATTTGATCATGAACATTTTTAAGAATCTCATCATGAATATTTTCAAGAATTTAATCATGAAAATTTAGAAAAATCAGTCATGATAACTAAGAAAAATCTATCATGAATATTTCGAAAAATCCATGTTGAATATTTGAAAAAAAATTCTTCATGAATATATAGAGAAAAAATGCATTGAGAATATTTGGAAAAAAATACATCTTGAATATTTTCAAATTATATCGAATGGTTTTATACATGTTAAGCCTAAAAGTGTCTGACCTTTCCTAGACGTCCTTAAGATTTAAATTGAAATTCCCAATGTAAAAAAACTCGATGTCTTAGATTAGTGGTGTCTTTGAAATTTGAGTAACAAATGGTATATAGGGCATAGAACATGGGTTTGATTTATTGGTCTTCCAGTGCTAATTTCTGTATTGGTATACTTACGACGGTTTATTTACTTATGCAAAAAACGCGATATAGGATTGATTGACGTATGAACAGCTGGTAGTGTGTTCAAAACTTTTCAATATCTCGATTTACATATTAGAACTGAAAAATTGCTTTTAGGTTTTATCGATTCACACGGGTATACGGACTAAACCCTTCCAAGACAAAGAACCCCAGGCATAATCTCCCATTACTGAAATTGTACAAAATCCCCCATCCCCAGACAAAATCCTCGATTGTTAACTCTATCCGAGAAAAGTGAAAAATCCCCCGATAATTATCCCCATCATAGAAAAAATACAATATCAATATAATCCGAAACACTGCAGCAATTCGGTAGTGCAATAGATCAGGCGTTGGACTATTTCTAATTAATTCGTTGACTTTCATTCATTTCAAGGGAAAAAAAGGTTCAACCACTGAAAGAAGACTTGTGGGAGTTTTAGAATTACCAGAAGTGAGATGAGACCAGAAGTACTGAGCTAACCAAATTCTTCACTCGGCGAAAGTGAATATTCTTGATAACACAAAAACGGTTGGCCCTCTAGTAGCGGTTTCTGAATTTTCCCTCCAAAACGTGAGACGCTCGTGGAGGTAGACGGCCGAACTAGATTCAAGGAGCCGGGTCCGTGTTTCGCCGCTTTATGTTGAGGAGAAGGGGGTAGGCAATGTTTTTGGAACTCGACCAATTTTTTCTCTCCAGTTTTAGCGCGTGGGAAGCGGCATAAATTTCTCAAATTTGTTCACTAGTGCCAGGATCTATTACCAATGCTAGAGCCCTTCACTTCTAGTCTCATCTCACTTCTGGAATTACTCATACCATTCACGGGATCTCAGGAAACTCTTTGCCAAATTTCAACCTTCTGTTTTGGATAAAGAATGCGCGCGAGGAAATTTGTTTTCACGCTATAGGATTGGCAACCCCTTATCTCCGACAGTAGCTTATTCTGTATATACTCTATTTTCAGCTTCGGTTGTAAGCACGCGCAAAGCTAGGCCTCTATGTTTTGTAGCTTTGTGCGTGCTGACAAGAGATGAAGAAAGAAAAAGGATTATAAATATCCGCGAGATGTTTATCTCAAATGCACGGACCTGTAGGCTTTAGTTTCAAATACGTGCATAGTCGTATGTAATCAATTGGTGGGTCCTTCAAACATCATCAAGGAACGTTGTGCTATTAAAAATAGCGAAAATTATTTCTTGAGATTCCCAAAAGATTTAGAAACGTAATAAATATTTATAATACTAACTCTAACATCCTTCTCTAATAGTCTAAATTAGTATTACTTGAAATTTTAAAAGTCATTGGATCGACTATGAAGTCGACACTCGACAGTCTGGGCACTTCAACTTTTTTCAAAGCCTACTAGAATTTCCGCCCATACATTTGAGCTAAAACTCGCGGATATTTTAACTCCAGTGAATCATTATTTTCTTCGTCTCTTGTCATCACGCACAAAGCTACGTTACATTGAGACTCAGCTTTGCGCGTGCTGACAACCCAAGCTGAATCAGATTATACAGAATAAACTGTCGTCAGAAATAGGGGAGTTGCCTATCCTATATCGTGAAAATAAATTTCCTCACGCGGATTTTTTTATCCATGCTCCTATGGTACCCAGTAGGATAAAAACCCTTGGAAGGAAAAACAGACTGAGATCCGCCTTTTTACATAAATTGAAATTGATTTTTAAAATTTTTAGCGGTAGAACTTTTGGTAAACATTATATTTTACAATATTTACATAGAAATATACGAAAAGGTTTCCTCTAAAATAGCAAAAATAGCGCTTAATAAAAATTATAATATTTGAAAAATGGTAAAACCATTCATAATTTGATATCGCAGCTTTTTGAAGATCATTTCATCACCTAAAAGAGAAATTATGAAAGGCATCATATAAATTCTATTATTTGAGTTGTAAAAAATGGCATTCTTTAACTTCCGTTTTAAGACTTTTACCCTACTAAACCGCATAAAGCCTTTCGAGTGCTCGAGTGGATGGGCATAAATTGGTGCACATCCATCCTCTAAAAAATTACCTGCCCATCGTGTCCGACGACGAAACGTTTATCATTCGTAAAGACTACACATTCTAACTGCTCGAGTGTCTAATTTGTGTGCTCTGTTCCAGGGTTGTTTGATTTAAATCAGTTTGATTTAAATCAAGCGATTTGTTTAAAAAAATCATTTGATTAAAATCAAGAATATATTTTTATTTTTAAAAAATGTTTTCTAAGATTCCAAGAAGTAGGCTTAGAAACTCGAGAAGAAACTTAACTAGAAAAGACCTATAATTAAAAACAATCATAGTGTTGTTATATTTCAGTTTAATTTTTCCCAGAACTTCAGTTTGTCTTGCTGGATAGGCTAAGAAATGAAATAGCGGTCAAGCTAGTCTTTTATACATGCATTTGAATAGCAACAATATCCAATAGCTGCTTAAATGTCATGATTATTTTGCATGGGGTTAATTTTGACTCAAGACGTTTCATGTTGGTAATTTACTATCTAGTAGTTCAATAAACATCAAAAAAATCAATTACAATATAAAAATCCGATTTAAATAAAAAAAATCGATTTTTTTTTGTTTATTTGAAAAAATCGAAAAACAAGTTGGGAAAACCAAAATATTACCTCTCCGAGGAGGACTACTTACAAACTTACTTACCCAGATATGGAAATGTTTCTTTTTTTAAGAACAAATACTGAAGTTAAAATTTATGAAATATTAAAGCAGTATACAAAGCATAGCAAATATACTGTAAATCAGACGACATTTTACATCCAATAAGGATATACTTGTACACATTAAAATCATCCGATGGGGGAAAAACGGGAAATGAAGAGCTAAAACTTTGGAGGGATATTACCTTTACGTTTTTGTAAAGGCCCAATTTTCTACTCCTCAACTGTATACCCTCTATGTTCAAAGCCATATTCACAACAGGGTTTCACCTCAACGATTTTCTTAGTTTGTCAACATGACTGTTAACGTTACATAACACCAAAGCTTATTTGTGGCTACACACACTGAAAGGAAATGCGCACCATAAAAAGCGTGAAAACACGAAGCTATAATCCAATTACGATCAGACCTTTCACTGGTCTGGGCTGCGTCCAGCAGAGCTCCCCAAAATGACAGCGGATTTTGGAAAACGTTTACCGGTGAGATCTGTCGTCATAGCTTTTCTCCGGTCATCGGTGTTTTAAAAATGACGCTAGCGCAATAAAGCGTGCAAGGTACCAAGGCTTAACAAAAATTGTATGATAACATATTTAAAGAGATAGATAACAACAACTTTTACAATTAAAATTAGAAAGTAACATGTCTCTTAAAATTCTCGCGTGATCAACTGGTTTCACGCCAATTAAATAGCTATAGTCCCATCAGAATCAGCAAGAGCTATTTGTATTAATTCCTCCATGTTTTTTCACCAAGCTGAGAACTACGCGTTTTACGTCACGTCTTCCAAAAACCCGACTATTTTCTTTGAAGCACCGTGACGTCAAATTCTAAAACAAAATCCCGTCCTGTAGGACACTGCTAACAGCGCTGAGCTCTGCTGAACACGGCCCAGATATCCACCATGATTTTAAAATCTAAGCCTAATTATTTAAAAGTGTATTAACTTTCGGCTCACTCTGAACCGTTAATGTCTCTGCATTACAGAGACGAAAACCAAACCCAAGCGTTTACTTTTTGGTTCACTAGGCCTATTGACAAATAAAAGTTCAATTGACCAATATCGTTGCGTTCTTCTTGAAATGACTCTAGAAAGGATTATGCTATAAACAGATGTAGTATAGCTTAAGTAATATATAAACATCCATTTCAAATAACAATATTAAAAGACATCCTTGGAATATCAAAATGAAATAGAGCTTTAAAGCTACAAAAGTATTAAATGCATCGTAATTACGAAAAAGATTTCCACATATTCACTTTATATTATGGAAAAAGTGAATATTAAGGTTCTGTAGGATTTCTTAACACATCAAAACAAAGCGAACTGCTAACTCGGCGCACTAGTGTGACAACGGACAGACACACACAGACAGAAAAATAGACTGCTTTTTAACTCTTTCCGTATTAATTTTGAGTTGAGAAACAAGATTATCTTAAATATTAAAATAAATATAATTAATATTAAATATTTTCTTCGTTAGTTTTTCGCCTTATTGAGCGTTACATCGTCTTGATAAAGAACAATTAAACATTCTTGAGAGACTTGACTAATATTGGCGTTTAAAATGAAGCATACGCCGGTTGCTTCACCTTATTCAAATAGGTAGTATATAAGGATTTCGAATCGCAGCTATGGATAAGAACAGCGCAATTGCGTGAACCTTTGGTGGAAGCCCCGCCATTGGGAGGCCGGACGTTTCTCGTAACCCTGGCCGATCGCCGCGTATGTCTTAACCTTAAGGATGATGATGGAGTAGAAGCCAGGTGTGCAGACTGGTGTCCATGTGGGATGGACAAAAACAATGACCAGAAGATGGTGGTGTAGAAGCCAGGTGTGCAGACTGGTGTCCATGTGGGATGGACAAAAACAATGACCAGAAGATGGTGGTGTAGAAGCCAGGTGTGCAGACTGGTGTCCATGTGGGATGGACAAAAACAATGACCAGAAGATGGTGGTGTAGAAGCCAGGTGTGCAGACTGGTGTCCATGTGGGATGGACAAAAACAATGACCAGAAGATGGTGGTGTAGAAGCCAGGTGTGCAGACTGGTGTCCATGTGGGATGGACAAAAACAATGACCAGAAGATGGTGGTGTAGAAGCCAGGTGTGCAGACTGGTGTCCATGTGGGATGGACAAAAACAATGACCAGAAGATGGTGGTGTAGAAGCCAGGTGTGCAGACTGGTGTCCATGTGGGATGGACAAAAACAAAGACCAGAAGATGGTGGTGTAGAAGCCAGGTGTACAGACTGGTGTCCATGTGAGATGGACAAAAACAAAGACCAGAAGATGGTGGTGTTAGAAGCCAGTAAGTACAGACTGGTGTCTATGTGGGATAGACAAAAGCAACGCCCAGAAGGTGGTGGTGTTAGAAGCCAGTTAAAACAGATTGGTGTTCATGTGGAATGGACAATTAACTAGTCAGATGAAGTAACAGTGGCCAGTTGAATGGTGGATAGCCTCAAGTTTTGAATTTTCCTGGAACTGTGAATGCGGTCCGGAAATGGCGAACACATTTGCTTCGATTCGGAAACTGCGAACGCGGTCCCCTGGGGTGTAAGTCAATAACAACAGCCTGACACACACACACACACACACACACAGACATGCCTGTCGATTTTAGAACCTCTCCGTGACATACGTCACTCGGAGAGGTAAAAATCAACAACCCTGCTCTGTTCCAAATTGAAGCCTCTTTAGACTTTTAGAGAAATGAAACTTCACGTTTCTTAAGTGCCACGCGAAGCGCTCAAAAAGACCCTGTCTCACCAAAGTTCATCTTACGGTTTTAAACTTATTTGAAGTTGCTCACAAGTATCACGCTTAAAAAACTTCTCGGTAGGTCAAATCTTTGGTCGTCCTATTCTTTGCCTATCACCTCCATCCTTAAATTAAGTTTTTAAGAATGTCTATTTTCAACCAAAAACTAATTTATACCTTCCACTCGACGAAAAAATATTTTCACCTATTCCAAGTTTACTATATAAAAGAGACCGCAAACCACTCTTTTTATCACTTAATTTTAATATTCTCCTAACAAGTAAAATGGCTGATAGAGTTTTAATTCGTCGTCAAGTTGTTGAACTTCATGAGCAAGGTTTTTGGAGTCGCGAAATCGCTCGGCAGTTAAATGTTTCACCTACGACAGTAGCTACTTGGATTGACCGTGACAGAAATAACGAGTTTAACGGTAGAGCTGATAGGCAAAGTGTAGGACGACCAAGGGCTTTAACCAATAGAGAAGTTCGACTAATTGGTAGGACAAGCAGGGCACAGCCATTTCTAACAGCGCGGCTTGTTAGAACGGAACTTGAGCTGCAGACAAGTGTGAGGACCGTACGAAGAGCCTTGGCAAGTCAAGGCCTTCATGGAAGGATCGCGTGTCCTAAAGAAAAGTTGAGCGCCATGAACCGACGCTCGTTTACATTTAAATTGGACACTAGAGCAGTGGGAAAGAGTAGTTTTCACGGACGAGAAAAGTTTCGTCGTCGACATAATGGGCAGGTAATTTCATTTATTGAGAGGAAGCAATGAGATGAATGACACAATAAGATCAACATAGTCTATTAATATAATTATCAGTGAACTTGAGTATTCAAATATTTTTATTTCTTTAATGTTATAAAGATATGGGTGAGGAGACCTGCCTGCACGCGCTACAATTAGCCTTACATCGGCGAGGTCCAACGCAGCGGCCGTTTCTCAATCAACGTTTGGGGCTGGCTATCGGCAACGAATTCCGGGTGTTTGGTTCATATCGAAGGACGGAACAATGCCCAACGATATGTCCAACTCCTGGAGAACGATTGCTTTCCTAGCATATGGGAAAGGTTCCCCGATGGGAACTTCACCTTTATGCACGACCGAACTCCGATCCACACGGCAAGAGTGACTACTCAAGCTCTGGAAAGGCTTAGAGCGGTTCATGGTTTAACGGTAAATATCTTGTCACTGTAGTTAACAATGTTATTCATTAAACTGATTTAATCTCTATTTTATACGTTGCAACCGTTAATTTCTCATGAAGGTGATGAATTGGCCTTCAAAAGGCTGTGACATGTCAACGTCAGGAACGCTGCTGAGTTGTTGGATGCGGTACAAAATGCTTGGCGCGATCTCAAGTTGAATGTGGAACTATTCCAGGTGTATCATCATTCAATGGCTAGTAGAGTTCGGGAGGTTTACGAAAACCAGGGATATTGGTCACATTATTAGACCGTTAACTTCGTCATGTAAAAACTTTAATTGGTTTTGTGTATTTTTTAGAGTATGTTTAGATCTAATATTAGATTTGATTAAAATTTTCTTAAAATCGTGTATTATAAATATCGTAGGAATTATTTCTAACGGATAATTATTGGTTTAAGTGGAAAGGTGTCCACACATGTAAATACTGAAATAATAACTGGCGATGTCAACTGTTTTTTCATTGATCAAGTTTTAATAAAAAAAAGCATTAAGTATGATCGTATAGTTCTTTTAAAATTCATTACACAAGTTGTCCTGTGATTTTATTTAAAACCTAATTCCTTCCAATAACCGAAATGGCGACATTGAACTGCACGCAAACCTCTATCGCGTTTTTAGCAAAAGTAAATAAACCGTCAAAGGTATGCTACAACCGGAAACTATCCTCGAAAACCAACAAATCAAACCCGTGTCTTAAGTGTTCTCTAAACCATTTATTACTCAAACTTGAAGGACACCACTAATCTAAGACAACAAGTTTAATTTTAAACTCGAAATTTAAATTTAAATCACAAAGACGCCTATTCAAACCTCAGTAACTTGTATGCTTAACATCTATAGTTACAATTTGACTGATAATCTACTCCGAGTCCAAACAGCTTTACCTAGAGGTATGAAATTTTGCAGGGACGGTACTTAAAGGCAGGAGTCGGGCTCTTAGATTTTTTTCAATTCCTCATCATCTTGAAAAATGAAGGCGTCTACGTGTTTCAACCGAATCTATAACATTTAAAACACTGGTTCCCAATTTCCGTAAGACTGACTTCATGTCTTTTGAAGCTCGATTTACCACCTTCGTTAAAAATGGCGGCCTGAAATGTAATAATAAATCTCGATGGGCAACGCCGGTTGGTTTTTTTTTCCTGCTCTGTAAATACTAAAGCTTGAAGATGAATTTTTTATTCTAAATATTCAAGTTGGAATTCTCCTAAATATTCAAGTTGGAATTCTCCTAAATATTCAAGTTGGAATTCTCCTAAATATTCAAGTTGGAATTCTCCTAAATATTCAAGTTGGAATTCTCCTAAATATTCAAGTTGGAATTCTCCTAAATATTCAAGTTGGAATTCTCCTAAATATTCAAGTTGGAATTCTCCTAAATATTCAAGTTGGAATTCTCCTAAATATTCAAGTTGGAATTCTCCTAAATATTCAAGTTGGAATTCTCCTAATTATTCAAGTTGGAATTCTCCTAAATATTCAAGTTGGAATTCTCCTAAATATTCAAGTTGGAATTCTCCTAAATATTCAAGTTGGAATTCTCCTAAATATTCAAGTTGGAATTCTCCTAAATATTCAAGTTGGAATTCTCCTAAATATTCAAGTTGGAATTCTCCTAAA
Organism: Phalangium opilio; assembly: GCA_019434445.1. NCBI lineage: Eukaryota > Metazoa > Arthropoda > Arachnida > Opiliones > Phalangiidae > Phalangium > Phalangium opilio. The sequence continues at coordinate 210,807 of JAEQBA010002038.1, read as the reverse complement.
TATTCAAGTTGGAATTCTCCTAAATATTCAAGTTGGAATTCTCCTAAATATTCAAGATGAATTCTTTTCTAAATATTCATGATATAATTTCAGTAAAACATCATCTGCGAAAAAATACATAAATAAAATAAAATTTCTATCCGAACAATCTTGGAGAAGCTTCAAGCTTTGACAGGGCAAGAAAATGGTATTTAACTCTATACATGGGCGCCCGTTAAATTTCTCATTTCAAGTAAAAAATCCAAGGCGTCTTAGATTATTGTGTAAATCTAAGTGTTCCTCTATCCATATAGATTATGAAGCGTCCAAACATTAATTACCGAGCGTCAAATAAGTTTTGTTACACCTGTATTTTAGTCATGCCACCTATTTTTCTCCATAAACTATCTCTGTTATACCTGTATTATAGTCATGTCACCTATTTTGCTCCATAAACTATCTCTGTTACACCTGTATTTTAGTCATGCCACCTATTTTGCTCCATAAACTATCTCTGTTACACCTGTATTTTAGTCATGCCACCTATTTTGCTCCATAAACTATCTCTGTTACACCTGTATTTTAGTCATGCCACCTATTTTGCTCCTTAAACTTTCTCAAAGTATATTCTTGAAACACTGTCCATCATCCAATACCGCGGCTCGTCCAACTTTTAATAGCGATTCAACAGATAACGCCGTCTGCCGTAAAATATCCGTCAAAAGAATTATCCTCAAATATCCACCCACTGTATTAGCAACTAGGAAATTATAAAAAATCATTAAACATATCCAAATCTCAAAATATTTAGACGTTTTCAAACCGCCACCAACAACCTTCCATTTCTGAAGACTGAGTCTAATTCATAAGTTCTCATTTCTCATATGCCAGTGTGGAACTAAAAATTCTCGGGTTGGAACATCTTGTTTTTCTCATCGTAATATTTAATACGGAGCTAAGTTGATATAGATAAAATTAATAATTGTTAGGCTTATTTGCTATTGTTTTGAACGTCACGTTATTTGTCATAACTTTTAATTTTCTGAACCGATTTAGAATTTGAAAACAGTTTCGGATTCTACGTGGCAAGACGCGTGCAACGATAGCATTGTTGATCCATTTGAAGCATTATTTCGTAACGTCATTATCGGGGGGCTTTACTATTTCCGCTATAGCTAACGCCCTATTAGCGCCACAGTGTTATTTGTAATTTTAAAATAATTGTAAGAAGTAAACCTATTTAGGAAGTCCTATTTTGTTACTCTAGCTCAAATAGGAACAAAATGGCAGCCAAATGAAAATGTCCAGAAACTTTTGTCCGGGACTGTACCTGTTAATATTATATAAAAAGGACTTGGTTTGCCCAAGCCAAAAAAACAAAACGATAAGAGTTTTTTCCAGTTGACTGAAGCTCGGATATTTTATTTTTCTATATAATTTTAAAGACAATCCGTATTTTACTACTCTTTAGAATTTAATTCAATCTCCTGATTTTACTGGTAATGGATTTATTCCCTATAAATTAATTGAAATAAAAAACTACTTATCTCAGATTTTTCATGATAAAATTTTACGAAAATGGAATTGTTGTTGAAAAATCTGAGATAAGTAATTTTTTATTTCAATTAATTTATAGGAAATAAATCCATTACCAGTAAAATCAGGAGATTGAATTAAATTCTAAAGAGTAGTAAAATACGGATTGTCTTTAAAATTATATAGAAAAATAAAATATCCGAGCTTCAGTCAACTGGAAAAAACTCTTATCGTTTTGTTTTTTTGGCTTGGGCAAACCAAGTCCTTTTTATATAATATCTGTTCCTTCAGTCTGCATTTGTATTAATCTATCATAAAACAATTTTTTGCCTGAAATGCGAAATTTTTCACTTCTAGGGCGATGTTAAAAATGGCTCTACACTTCTACTAATTCTTATAAGATACGGCTCACAATTCGTTTTAGAACCCGAGCTTTATGGTCAACTTCAAAACCAACATCCTGCCACGATTTTTAAACTATAAAGCCGTATCTTATACAGTCCACTTTACGATTGCAATTATCCATGACATTGCGTTCACTGCCCTTGTACGTGAGTGGCACCGTGGCCAGTTATTTTTATTAAAATACCTAGGACACAGGTCCAGTTTTAAAAAAATCCTTATTTCCAACACTGATCCATCTATCCTTCAAGCTTTTACAATCGCCCATTGTCTGCCTAAGCATGGATTTATAATAGAAGCTTACGCTTCCTTGATATTACACTCACCTTAAAACGCGCACAACATTTATTCCTCGTCTGAAATAGTACCAGCCTGGCAAGCGCGTTTGTGACGTAGAATTTGAGGCAAATTCAGAGGGGGGGTTGAAGTTTTTCACGTGATCGAGTAGTAATTTTTAATAGCGCGCGCGCACGCGCGCCGAAAGAAAAAGTTTGCCTCAATTTCTACGTCATCAGGCCCCCCAGTCCCCACCCGCGCGAATTTTTATGACATAAATGTGTTTAAAATCAAAATGCCCTACTGAAGGCTACAGTGAAATATCCATGAAGCGTAAGCTTCTATTATACATCCATGGCCTAAGTAAAGCAACTTAAGCCTTGGTCGAAACTAACATCTAAAATATAAATTAAAAAGGTATCTTAAGTATAGAATTTCAACCGAGACACATAATTAAACGGAAATTAGACCCGCCAGAGAAATTTTTAATAAATATAGTGTTATATTTATTGAAAAATATCAAGTTAAAGTTTCAAGGCGGTGAAATGGCAAATTAGCGTCGTCTACTGTAGAGTAATGAACAACTAGCGTCGTCTGCTGTAGAATAATCTTTTCAGGTACTTACATTTTTAATTAAATTAACATACTTAGACTTAATTAATTTTGATGAAACTTGAAAAAGGCACATCTTGAATAGTTACTGGTTAATTTGAAAGTATTCCGAAACGTAACTTCGCTTTAGTTTTTAAATGATTCGATGTGCAGGAGCACCAAAAACCCCATGTTATTCCTATGGGAAAATCGGCGAAAATCTGTGAATTTTCATTAAACATTACGGGAGGGTGTGGGATCTTATCTAGAAGGGCCTACCGGCCCTCTAGAATTTGATTACCATGGAAATATACTGGATTTGTTGCTCAGTTGTTTATCATGTTTTAAAGACACTCCGTTATTTGTTCTTCATCTTACATCTCTCAACCAATATAACCAAACGGTACTATATTTAACCATCGATGAAGAATACATCGAACTTTCTAACATCATATTAAACTCTCTTCAAAATTGCACTCCACACGACAGGAAGACAATTCTAGAGGCAACTTTATATCAAGACTACGCTATACAAGGACGAATTAAATCTCTGACAAAATTGATAGAGAACTTTGATTTTCTCAAAGAAATTCGTATGGAATTTAAAAAAGTTCACAGACCCTGCTTAAATTAAATGACGTGGCGATTAATGGTAAACTGGAACAATTGAAAGATACTCTTCAAGAGGCTAACACGGAGATGCGTCAAAGGCTACCATTGGCGTCGGAAGAAACGAGGGACTTTAGTGAGATTTTCTTTGATTAAACGTATTACACTGCATTAAATCTGGCAGTTGACGGGGGACATTTTGAATCTGTCACTTACCTTATAGAAAACGGGTTCCCATTGAACCCACCGTATTCCGTTGAATGGTTCGTTTATAATAAGGATGAATATAGGAATAACTTTCGCACGACGAAAACTATCATACCACCTTTGTTGAACGCCGTGAAAAACGAGAACATCAATATGATTAAATTTCTTCTAGAAAATGGGGCCATTATGAATGACTACTATGCTTGTTTGTTTCCACTGAAAGTCGCGGTTTATTTCAAATTTAGCGAAATTGTGGAATTCCTGCTTAACTATGACAAAAACATTGGAGGTCTAGATGATTGCCTTCTTTTGGCGTTAAAAAAATGTTACTCTGATATCATTAATAAGTTACTAAATGCCGGTGTCAACGTTAACTATAAAAACAAAAACAATTTTACACCACTCCATTACGCCATGATTAACAGAAATAAAGACGCGGTATCGGTGATTTTGCAAAAAGGTGTCACAATTAACGTGCAAGATTCTATTGGCCAGTTTCCGCTTCATGTAGCGGTTCAAAGAACTAGCGTCGAAGTGGTTCGTTTACTGTTGGATAAAGGTGCGCAAGTCAACGCGGTTGACCACTTCAGAGACACACCGTTGCATGTCGCAGTTAAAAGGAATAGTTCCGATGTGATTGCTTGTTTGATTGAAAAAGGAGCCGATATTGAGGCTATGAATGCGAAAGGCAAAACGCGTTTAGATATAAAACCAAGCATAATTCGGTACAAGATGAGTCAGAGTCAATCTTTGTCTGTAGAATCGGGCGACATTAGCACATGTCAAATATTGGCAACTCAGGAGTTGTATCCTTAAGGTTAAAGGCCATTAACGGCCCTATATTGTTCAAATATCTTTCACAGCTTGTTGTTGGTTGTGAAGACCTTTAAAATTAAATTCCCTTTAATTGCCTCTCAAAAAATAGATTGTGAAATGTTCCTAATTTTAGGCGAATTTCTCGTAAATTAACGTTAACTAACGCCAAAATTACTTATTTAAATTTAATCATTTCAGAGTAACCCAAAAAATAATATTTTTAAATTTCTATTGAAACTGAAGGTTTATTAAAATTAGTTTTATGATTTTAAATCATTTTGTTTTCCTCATTGAAGTAATGTTAAACCTTTTTACACCTAA
>JAEQBA010002038.1:181419-204293 GCA_019434445.1 Phalangium opilio | reverse complement strand
ACAAAAAAACGTTTCAAAACACAATGTCAAAGAGCGTTGATAGCTAAAACTAAGACTTTAGCAAACAAAAACAAATCAAAGTGCAAAAGGTACTATATAAATAAAAAACAGCTCTTTCAGAAGAAAAATCGAGTGATGGACTTAATCGCAAGTCTTTATTGACAAGTAACGTCGTGTCCAAAAAACTTTCTCTCGCGCGCGACGGCTTGTTTAACATTAGCTACACCAAAATTCGTTCTACTGAGTACCCATTAAAAATGAATACGTATTAGGTTTAATAAAAAACATAGGTCGTGAAAATAACAGAATTAATCTACTAAACGTAGGGTTATTCATACTGGAGGGGATTTGAACACCGCATAAAGGGTTAGTGTCACTAAGAATGTTTAATATCAAATAAGACGTTAATGCCATGGAATCTCTAAACCGCTGTCACTGTATTACTTTGAAGATTTATCGAACGTTTTCACCGGAGGTGCCAGACAATTTTACCCTTTGGTGGCTCCAAAAAGCCAATCTATTTATGGCATCAAGACCAAAGTCACATTGAAGGTTACAGAATGAAAGCTCACTCAACCACGTTTTTTTGTCATTATGGGCCCCATGACAGGCTTCAATTGTTTACTATTCAGGCAACTATACTTCAACGCGAACCTTGTAGGGTATCAGGCCATAGAATGGGGGAACCATGGAATTTGTGGTTGATTTCATGGCACCTTCTTCCCCGAAATGCTCTTCTGTTTCGTTCGTGCATTGTGGCACTTAATGGGAGGGTGAAGAGGAAAAACCAAGTCATTCGTTTCATCCATTCTTTTACTAATTATAAGACCTATATGCATAGTTAATCATTCAGGAAATATCTCCGAGCTATTATAAAGATCAAATAGTTTCACATTTCACTGTTAAACGCAGCGCCTCCAACCAAGCGAACAAAATACTCCTAGCATACTCTTTGTCGCGCGTTACGTTTTTGACATCCCGCGCATTGTTTATCACTTCTCGCGTTATAATTGCTCTCGAAAATAGCGCGTGCCACATGTGTTTGGTTCGCAGTAAGGCAGGGCGTGACAAGATATTATTGATGCGCAGCTATTAACCATGAAATCTGAATCTACAACTTAGAATTTTGTAATAAGTCGGAGATATTTTCTGAACGGTTGACTATTTAGATTGGTCTTATAATTAATGGAAGATTCGATAAAAATGCACTTGATCTTCCTCTTTACCCTCCTGTTAACACCCTTGATCTGAAAGTTGGTGCGCTGGAAAGTTCAGAAGTATAACGAATTTGATTAGAATTTATGTCTTCACGATGACTAAGAAATTGGTGGCTCTATAATAATAGAGAGAGAGCACACCATATCTTGCAACGTCACGGGTCTCTATCTCTTACGTCGGTGTCATCCCCTCTACCGAGGGAGCACAGTACTCGCTCATGAAAACGCTCCACCAGTAGAGGGGTTGCACGACGGCGCTTGTTCTTTCCCTCCCTGGCCATTGCTGTCTCCCTATATGTCGTGTTAACAATACATTCTAGGTGTTCAGTTATGGCCTATAATTCAATCGCCTAAGAGATTTGTAACGGATTAGTTACCCTTCTTCAGTAATTCATATTATTGTCACGCATACCAGTTTATTTTATGTTTTTGCATATCAATTCAATTTAATTGAAAACCTTTTTTGTTTACCCCTTTAAAATATCATTTGAAATCTTGTTTACATCCATGGCTGGATTACCCCAAAAGAGCTGGTTACCCTTTGCGCGAGCCGGAACGAATGCCCTGTGTCAACCAGAACGACCCGCCACTCTTTTAACGGCAAATTAAACCAGAACCTCCTGCGACCCCTGTAAACCGAATCGAATCACGAGCTCTCTGAGTGCCAGGTGAATACGAGCTCAGACGAATACTAAGAACAACATCACCTGACCCGGCTCAAACGATGAGAGGTTTTAAGAGGAAGAAAGGTTACCAGATAGGAGATTCTAGCAAAAGTAGATAGGGGGAAAGTAAAGCACTTGGAAGATCCCCGCGCCATGAAAACCTAGAAACCCCCTTTCCTCTCTCTCACAGTTCCTACCCCCTCGCGTAGGAGAGGCATTGCACATTGCCAGTGCCTATTTGCAACTGAAAAATAGTTCTGTAAACAGTTTTAAAAGGACTCCTACTAGCCAAGGCTTAACAAGATTGCATACGGATATACGGTAAAGCAACATCTGTGAGTGGATACGTTAAAATTAATAAATGATCTTTTTACCACGGACGATACTGGAAGTAGAATTAGAATATTTAACTGTATGAAAGGTAATGGATCCATGAATGAACTGTTATATGATATGATTTGTGATCTTCTTAAGTCAAAACATGAAGAAGATAGTGGTGGTTATTCTGCATTTCTTTTTGCCTGGACTATTAAAGGATAAAAATCAGCGCCCCGAATTTTTAAACGATGTAACACTTGGTCGATTTGAATTTTCCTTTAGAGCAGACAATTTCACCGGCTACTGTCCGGGGCGCTGCCGTCGCTATGAACTACCTCTCAAAAAAAATCGATAAGGGGTTGGGGTGTTTTCTCAAACGTCATTGGCTAACTCGCATAGGGGTAAGGGAGAGGAGAGAGAGCTTCTAAACTTAGAGGAAACCCACAGTCAAAGGTGGGGGACCATCCTCGAGCTTTACTTTCCCCCTATCTACTTTTGATTCTAGTATTTTTACCCTCTGAGGGACCAGGCTGGTCAACGACGGATGCGCGCCTAAGACTTCGTGCCCGCTAGATCTATCTATGATAGACGTTGAACAAACTTAAGTGCCGAGAAATCTAACTCCACCACCCGAAGACCGTGCCCAGGACATTACCGTCTCATATAAACTATACGGAAACGACTTCTAAGACCGCGCCGAGAAACCCCTGTCTTCGTGGGCCAAGATTTGCCACCCAAGATAAACTATATGTGCGCAAATGGTTCGAGCAGTGCCGTCCGCGAGATTACGCTCTAAACAATTTAATCTAAAACAATGTGCGCGTAGGACCACCTACCACAAGTTCCGTAAAAGCCGGCGTCATTAACGTAACTCCCGTAAAACAAGGGTATCCAGCCATTCCCCCCTTCTATGTAATGTGTATTATAGTCATTTAACATATGATGCATAATTATCTTATCATTAATTGCGTTTTATTATTAGTATCGCGTTGCCATTAATTCTTGTTCTAAAGGGATTGTCTTAATAAATACAGTATAAAGTCATATCGGCCCGTTGTCCATATTCTTTACCAATGATGACACTCTTTAATTATTCCCCTAGACAACTTAACCAACATTAAACTAAATTCATAAACCCTCTAAAGAAAAGTCTCTCAGATCACACATGCAAGTTCCCTAAGAGAATTTACACTGGTATTGTGTTCTACAATCCTCAAGTCACGAGTCATCCCATTAAGGTTCTCCTGGACTTGGAAACATCAGAACAAACAATAAGAATAAATGGTCCGGTCTTTGAAGTGTATTGTTGCCATCAAACCTTTCTCAAGCCTTAACTTGAGCGTCAACGTCTTCATTTTGACCAAATCAGGTAGACATAAGTAAGGAGTCTAACTTTTTCTCGAGTCTTCTTCACCAGTGTCGGATTTGGAGGGAGATGTTGCAGATATTAACCGCAACACGATAATTCGCAGAAAATGCTCTGCCGCTTTTCGGGTCCCGTTTGGGGATACATCACTTCCAAAGGACTTGGGAGTTTGACTCACTTTGATGGACATCTGAACTGTGAATAATATATAGATATTTTAGAGCATAGTTTGTCCCTCATGTCGTAGACAATTATTTTTCGGATTGTCTCTTCACGTTCCAGCAAGATACTTCCAGGATACATACGTCACGCGCAACGGTGGCATACTTTTCTGTCAGGCATCCTGAATTGGAGATTTTACCATGGCCAACGAGTTCCCCAGATATGTCACCTATTGAAAACTTATTGGCGAATATGAAAATAGGTTTGGCCGCTATGGATATTACTCCAAAGATCCAGAATATCTATGGGCCATGGTGTTGGTTCCGTGGGACGAAATAGGAGAAAGGTCAAATTGTTACGAAGACCTGTTCTCGTCCATGCCAAGGAGATTGCAAAAGGTGATAGACGTCAATGGTAAAATGGCTTCGCTAATTGAAGTTAAACGCGACTTGACACAAAGGCATTGATGTATAATTTCAATTAACATAAAAGAAACCAAAGAAATACCAGTGACATCTCGAAGCTATTTTAATTTCTCACATTTGCCTTGACATTTATTTAATACAGATAAATGTATCGAAGACTTTTTGTTATTATTATTACGTTATTATTCAATTACGTTTTATTAATTGTATTTAATTTAATATTTCGTCATCTTTCCATTGACGTCTATCACCTTTTGCAATCTCCTTGGCATGGACGCAAACAGTTCTTCGGAATAATTTGGCCTTTCTCCTATTTCGTCCCACGTAGCCCGCACCATGTCCCATAGCTGATCGGGATCGTTTGGAGTAATATCCATAGCGGCCACACCTTTTTTCATTTCCGCCCATACGTTTTCAATGGGTGACATATCTGGTGAACAAGTTGGCCATTGTAAAAGTTCCAATTCAGGATGCCGATCAGAAAAGTATGCCATCGTTGCGCGTGAAGTATGTATCCTGGAATTATCTTGCTGGAACGTAAAGAGGCCATCCGGAAAATAATGGTCTAGGACATGAAGGAAAAAACTATGCTCTATGATATCTATATATTTTGCAGAGTTCCGATGTCCATCAATGCGAGTCAAACTCCCAAGTCCTTCGGAAGTTATGTATCCCCAAACGGGAACCGAAAAGCGGCCACTCATTTTCTGCGAATTAACGTTTTGCGGTTCATATCTGCAACCTCTTTCCCTCCAAACCCGACACTGATGATCAAGACTCGAGCAAAAGGTAGACTCATCACTTATGACTACTTGATTCCATTCATTACCCCAATGTTGATACGTTTGCGCAAAATGAAGACGTTGACGCTCATGTTCAGGCTTAAGGAAAGGTTTGTTGGCAGCAATACGACTTCGTAGACCGGACATACGAATTCTTCTTCTTATGGTTTGTTCTGATGCTTCCAAGTCCAGGAGAACCTTAATAGGACGACTCGTGACTTGAGGATTGTTGAACACAATAGCTGAAATGATTTCATCATCTTGCTGGGTAGTCACTCTTGGCGCCCCTTCTCGTGGTTTATCAGTTAAACGTCCATCTTCAGCATGAGCGGCTATCCAATATCGAACAGTTGGTTGAGAACAATTAAGTAGATCAGCTATTTGTGGGACACTTCGACCGGTTTCATGCAGCGCGATCAACCTCGCTCGATCTTGGCTACTTAGACGTGGCATTATGAATGTTATATCACTTTCATCAGCTGTAGCTTTTATAGTAAGCCTGGCAATAGTAAAAACAACCGCTGTTTAATAACCTTTGGAGTTGCATCATTTGCACCTTAAACCTTTTTTATTTATATATTCTAGTGGGAATAGTTATAAGAAAACGATAGTAAAGCGTGTAGCGCCCTAGATGTTCCGTAGTTTAAATTCGTTAAAGGCCGAGTTACGGCGAAAAGGGTTCTAATCACACTGAAAACCGAGCATCGAACTAACAATGGGCGACCGTGCTGCAAAATTTGAGGGGTATTAGTCATTCTGAAGAAGAACAATAGAGCGTAACTTGGTCCCGTCCCGAATTTTCGCTCAGTCTCGATGAAAAACGATTGTTCAGTTTGACTAGAACCGCTTTGCATGCTTTTCAGTTTGACTAGAACCGCTTTGCATGCTTTTCAGTTTGCCTAGAACACCTCAAATTTTGCAGCACGGTCGCCCATTGTTAGTTCGATGCTCGGTTTTCAGTGTGACTAGAACCCTTTTCGCCGTAAATCCGCCTTTAAATTTAACTTTCTCAAATACGTGTATACGTGTTAAGAGCAGTTTATTATCAAGGACATGGAACCGAAACCAACACTTTCCTCAAGCTTCAACAAGAGCAGAAACGTCGTCATTTTGCCGGATATTCCACTGGTGGAATAAATGGAGTCAAGTCGTCATACGTGGCGAATCTATACTTGCTCCTCAATTCCTAATCACTAATGTAAGGTTTTCGAGGTAGAGATGCTGCAGGTGTTAACCACAAGACGTTTATTCTCAAAAACGACGTAATTCGAGGATACGTAATACTTCCGTAGAGGTAGAGGTATAGTTGGCATTGCATTAATAGCGTTTTAAATCGGACAAATATATACGTAGAACATCATTGACTACGATTATTTACACATATCATTGACAACTATTCTCCGGATTTACGTTTCACAATGGCCTACCTTTCTGAACGTTATCCAGATATGTGACCCATTAAAACGGTTTGGAAGAAAACAGTCAAAGGTGTGGAAACTTCAACTCGTGACTTGAGGATTGTTGAACACAATAGCTGTAACACCAGTGTAACATCTCTTAGGGAACTTGCATGTGTGATCTGAGAGACTTTTCTTTAGAGGGTTTATGAATTTAGTTTAATGTTGGTTAAGTTGTCTAGGGGAATAATTAAAGAGTGTCATCATTGGTTAATAATATGGACAACGGGCCGATATGACTTTATACTGTATTTATTAAGACAATCCCTTTAGGACAAGACTTAATGGTAACGTGATACTAATAATAAAACGCAATTAATGATAAGATAATTATGCATCATATGTTAAATGACTATAATACACATTACATAGAAGGGGGGAATGGCTGGATACCCTTGTTTTACGGGAGTTACGTTAATGACGCCGGCTTTTACGGAACTTGTGGTAGGTGGTCCTACGCGCACATTGTTTTAGATTAAATTGTTTAGAGCGTAATCTCGCGGACGGCACTGCTCGAACCATTTGCGCACATATAGTTTATCTTGGGTGGCAAATCTTGGCCCACGAAGACAGGGGTTTCTCGGCGCGGTCTTAGAAGTCGTTTCCGTATAGTTTATATGAGACGGTAATGTCCTGGGCACGGTCTTCGGGTGGTGGAGTTAGATTTCTCGGCACTTAAGTTTGTTCAACGTCTATCATAGATAGATCTAGCGGGCACGAAGTCTTACGCGCATCCGTCGTTGACCAGCCTGGTCCCTCAGAGGGTAAAAATACTAGAATCAAAAGTAGATAGGGGGAAAGTAAAGCTCGAGGATGGTCCCCCACCTTTGACTGTGGGTTTCCTCTAAGTTTAGAAGCTCTCTCTCCTCTCCCTTACCCCCTATGCGAGTTAGCCAATGACGTTTGAGAAAACACCCCAACCCCTTATCGATTTTTTTGAGAGGTAGTTCATAGCGACGGCAGCGCCCCGGGACAGTAGCCGTTGAAATTGTCTGCTCTAAAGGAAAATTCAAATCGACCAAGTGTTACATCGTTTAAAAATTCGGGGCGCTGATTTTTATCCTTTAATAGTCCAGGCAAAAAGAAATGCAGAATAACCACCACTATCTTCTTCATGTTTTGACTTAAGAAGATCACAAATCATATCATATAACAGTTCATTCATGGATCCATTACCTTTCATACAGTTAAATATTCTAATTCTACTTCCGGTATCGTCCGTGGTAAAAAGATCATTTATTAATTTTAACGTATCCACTCACAGATGTTGCTTTACCGTATATCCGTATGCAATCTTGTTAAGCTTTGGCTAGTAGGAGTCCTTTTAAAACTGTTTACAGAACTATTTTTCAGTTGCAAATAGGCACTGGCAATGTGCAATGCCTCTCCTACGCGAGAGGGTAGGAACTGTGAGAGAGAGGAAAGGGGGTTTCTAGGTTTTCATGGCGCGGGGGATCTTCCAAGTGCTTTACTTTCCCCCCTATCTACTTTTGCTAGAATCTCCTATCTGGTAACCTTTCTTCCTCTTAAAACCTCTCATCGTTTGAGCCGGGTCAGGTGATGTTGTTCTTAGTATTCGTCTGAGCTCGTATTCACCTGGCACTCAGAGAGCTCGTGATTCGATTCGGTTTACAGGGGTCGCAGGAGGTTCTGGTTTAATTTGCCGTTAAAAGAGTGGCGGGTCGTTCTGGTTGACACAGGGCATTCGTTCCGGCTCGCGCAAAGGGTAACCAGCTCTTTTGGGGTAATCCAGCCATGGATGTAAACAAGATTTCAAATGATATTTTAAAGGGGTAAACAAAAAAGGTTTTCAATTAAATTGAATTGATATGCAAAAACATAAAATAAACTGGTATGCGTGACAATAATATGAATTACTGAAGAAGGGTAACTAATCCGTTACAAATCTCTTAGGCGATTGAATTATAGGCCATAACTGAACACCTAGAATGTATTGTTAACACGACATATAGGGAGACACCAATGGCCAGGGAGGGAAAGAACAAGCGCCGTCGTGCAACCCCTCTACTGGTGGAGCGTTTTCATGAGCGAGTACTGTGCTCCCTCGGTAGAGGGGATGACACCGACGTAAGAGATAGAGACCCGTGACGTTGCAAGATATGGTGTGCTCTCTCTCTATTATTATAGAGCCACCAATTTCTTAGTCATCGTGAAGACATAAATTCTAATCAAATTCGTTATACTTCTGAACTTTCCAGCGCACCAACTTTCAGATCAAGGGTGTTAACAGGAGGGTAAAGAGGAAGATCAAGTGCATTTTTATCGAATCTTCCATTAATTATAAGACCAATCTAAATAGTCAACCGTTCAGAAAATATCTCCGACTTATTACAAAATTCTAAGTTGTAGATTCAGATTTCATGGTTAAATAGCTGCGCATCAATAATATCTTGTCACGCCCTGCCTTACTGCGAACCAAACACATGTGGCACGCGCTATTTTCGAGAGCAATTATAACGCGAGAAGTGATAAACAATGCGCGGGATGTCAAAAACGTAGCGCGCGACAAAGAGTATGCTAGGAGTATTTTGTTCGCTTGGTTGAAGGCGCTGCGTTTAACAGTGAAATGTGAAACTATTTTGATCTTTATAATAGCTCGGAGATATTTCCTGAATGATTAACTATGCATATAGGTCTTATAATTAGTAAAAGAATGGATGAAACGAATGACTTGGTTTTTCCTCTTCACCCTCCCATTAAGTGCCACAATGCACGAACGAAACAGAAGAGCATTTCGGGGAAGAAGGTGCCATGAAATCAACCACAAGTTCCATGGTTCCCCCATTCTATGGCCTGATACCCTACAAGGTTCGCGTTGAAGTATAGTTGCCTGAATAGTAAACAATTGAAGCCAGTCATGGGGCCCACAATGACAAAATAAACGTGGTTGAGTGAGCTTTCATTCTGTAACCTTCAATGTGACTTTGGTCTTGATGCCATAAATAGATTGGCTTTTTGGAGCCACCAAAGGGTAAAATTGTCTGGCACCTCCGGTGAAAACGTTCGATAAATCTTCAAAGTAATACAGTGACAGCGGTTTAGAGATTCCATGGCATTAACGTCTTATTTGATATTAAACATTCTTAGTGACACTAACCCTTTATGCGGTGTTCAAATCCCCTCCAGTATGAATAACCCTACGTTTAGTAGATTAATTCTGTTATTTTCACGACCTATGTTTTTTATTAAACCAAATACGTATTCATTTTTAATGGGTACTCAGTGAGAACGAATTTTGGTGTAGCTAATTGTTAAACAAGCCGTCGCGCGAGAGAAAGTTTTTTTTGGACACGACTGTTCGTGGTTTTTTCGTGTCTCTAACACTTGGGTATATTTGTGGTGTTTTTTTTTATACTATTCAATCTCACGTGTTAAGAGCACTTAATATCAACAAACGTTGCGTAATCTTGTAAATTATGTGATTTTTGCGTGTTTCTAACACTAGGGTATATTTCCGGTGTTTTTTTATACTATTCAATCACGTGTTAAGAGCAACAAAAGTTGCGTAATCTTGTAAATACACCAATAAATAAATTTCCAATGGTCGAGGTAAATTTTAGAGAGCATCACGGGAAAAGAGGGAGCATTGTGATTGGTTCGCGTAGTTGCGCACAGAGACGATTTTTTCAATGTAGTTATCGTCACTAGATGGCGGTATTATTTTAACGTAAATTCCGTGACAATTAAATAATAATTTATTAAACGACACCAATAAAAAATAAAAGGGACCGAAAACGAACCCACTAAATAATAAAATTTAATTAAAAATAATTTTTTATAATTGAGACTGGAAAGTAATTTTAATCTTGGGCATTTGTACTAGATGGCGCTACCGTGATTTTCAAAATCCCTTACTTCGCGTATGTATATGGCCGGTTTGTTTATTTTGTTTTTAGGTCTAATTTGCGTCTTTGTAACACTTGGGTATAGGCTACAGCGTCCTATCCGTTACTTAATCATTATCCAATGCGCAAGTGGTGTTCTTCGTTTCAATCTATGTTACACTCGCTCTCGTATTACGTGATAAAAAAAACTTGTCATGGCTTGGCCTAGCTAGGAGCTCACAAGAGGGAAAAAATAGGCCTTTACAGAAAATCCGTATGTTGCCGGAGGAAAAAGCAGAGACGAAGGCTATTCTTCCCTCCCGCGAAAAGAAAATGTTGCCGGGGGAAAAGCAGAGATGAAGGGCGTTCGTACCCTCCCGCGAAATAATTTATAGAAAGGCCTATTACACCCGCCACATGTTTTTTTCAGGTTTTTTGGAGAGAGTGTGAAATCATAAACTTCCTTTTATTCCCCCCTTTTTCTTTTTCTCTAGCATTCCAGAAATAAAAAGAGATTGGATAGTTGAAATATTGACGTAATAAGTGATATATCCTATATTTTTGAATTGTTTTAGTTTTAAAATAAAAAATGACGCTTATTTTATATAAATTCGGGATTAAATATTTCGTCCAGACTAATTCGTTTTGCTGTAAGAGCATATTTTATATTTTAAACCCTATTTCGAGATTTGTCCGACACC
The DNA here is from genome assembly GCA_019434445.1 of Phalangium opilio. NCBI lineage: Eukaryota > Metazoa > Arthropoda > Arachnida > Opiliones > Phalangiidae > Phalangium > Phalangium opilio. Next base: position 193,355 of record JAEQBA010002038.1, on the reverse strand, counting down.
TTGGCTGCCTCGTGAAAGTAATTTTTTTCTTAGTCAATATTAGTCGTCCGTGAATACACGAGAGACATACACCTTTCTTACTTTCCCTATTACTGCCAGAAGAGGAGTTTGTTGGTTGACCTTCAAAAGCTTTTCAAGAGAGGCCAATCCCTAAAAGGTGCGGCTTTTATCGATTATCGCTGCTAACACATGTTTTTTAAGAAAGACCACCTCAAGAGTAGACGTCAGGGTTGCAATATTGGGCTGGAAACCCGCCAATTGGGCTTCTTCTCAAAAATATTGGCTTAAATAAAAGGGTTGGCTGTTGGCTGGAAATTGGGCTTGTCGGGGTTTTGAGCGGCTTATAATTCGTCAATTCATGATTAAATAAAATGGTTTCATTTTGTCTTGAGTTTTAAAAATGGTGTCAGTATAGAATATGAATTGTAATTTCTAAATGAAAAACTAATTTCAAAGTTTCACTATAAAATTTTGGCTTGTTTTTGGGCTGGATAGCCTAGATCTTAGGCAGTTTTTGGGCTTTTTTCGAAATACCGATTGGCGGTTTTTTGGGCTTGTTTCCAATTTGATTTTGGCGGGTTGAAGGTTTTCAATCTGGCATCCCTGGTAGACGTTTTCCGCGCTTTGCTACGCGTTAAGTCGGGTCGTTTCTCGAATTCTCCGCGGCGTCATTTTCACTTCATTTCGATTTTCATCCTTTCGGCGCAAATTGTCCGCGTGCTTCAGCGAAATAAAATCGGGCCTTCGGCTTATTAGGCTAGAATTATTTCAAATTGCATTTCTTTGCCGTTTCCCGAACATATTAAGAAGGTTGACTAAAACAAAGCGAATTAAAGTAAGAATTTTTTGATTGCATAACTAATTTTGGTTTAAACAATATTTAAATCGTTTCATATTCATTCTTATAGCGCAATACACTTTGATCGTCATTATTTCGTCGCAAATTGTCCGCGTGCTTCGGGCCTTGGCTTATAAGGCTAGATTTTCAAGCCAATTTTAAATTGAATTTCTTGGCCGTTTCCCGTACATTTTAAGAAGGTTGATTGAAGCAAAGGGAATTAAAGTAAGACTTGTTTATTGCATAAACAATTTTGGTTTAAACAATATTTAATTCATTTCATTACTCATATAGCGCAATATTTTTTCGAAGAGATGGATTTTTTCTAAAAGCCTACTGTACTACTTTATATCGGAGGTCAGTTATTAGATTTTTGGTTTTCTAGCTAATTAAAATAGGAATTCTTTGCCTGTATTTAAATCTGGTCGTTTGTATTTAGTACTCTCAAATTCAGCATTCTGCTTTTAAATTAACAAAAGCGAGACAACAAGCCGCTCGCACCAAACTTTAACGTAGCCAGCTTATTGGTAACGACAACACCAAACTTCTGGATTTGGATGTGAAGTTAAAGTAAGTGATGAAATTTATTTGACAAAAATAGCACTGTGGTAAAAGATTTTCATCTGCGCTAGCGTACAATTGTATACCAGCTCGGCTTAAGAATTGGATAGCGTCGCTCGGTTTTGCTTTTGACCCAATTTTTCTATATTTTTTTCCCAAGTCATTATCTGTATTATCAACCCGGTTTGCAAAGTAATCCAACTTATTGAATTCCCTACGGACGGAAGCTAGGCTCATCTTGGGATTCATAGGCCGCGTTCAATAGAGCTCACTGGTGTTTCACTGTACGGCAATTTACTGACGTCACGCTGATCAGCGATGTGACACTGAGCTCAGGAATATAAAGTTTGTTTCTTGACGCGTTGAGGAAGAGGTGCTAGTTTACGATGGAGGGGACTCGGGAGTACGGGAAGAAATTTGTCTGTCATCTGCTACAGTACGTTTTATTTCCTTTCCTAGCCAACGACAGACACATTTTTTCCCCGTTACTCCCCTCCATGAATCCCGCTCAAAGCGTAACTTCCAGCGATAGGGAATAAGATGGATTTTTCTGTTTTTTCAACAAAGAATGCCCAGACTTTCTAAACCAACTCCTTTAATGTTAACCCATTTTGCTAAGCCTTTTATTGTTTTGTCAACCCGTTTTGATAAGCCCTTTCTGTTTCGTCAACTCAATGTTGCAGGAAAACCTTTGCTAAGCTTCGCACCAGTTAACCCTAACTCGAAAATCCCCTCGCCGCTTTAAGCCTAACGCGAGCGTCACTCTCATTGACACTCTTTTTTGTCAGAAGTGTTGTGCGGATACGATTACCAGTAATAGAGTAATCTATCCCTATCCTAAGTAATCGGTAATCGAATCCTTGAAAAAGGTGACTAATCGAATAATCGATTACTTTGTGTAGTAATCGTTAATCGGACCTTCGAAAGTAACTGGATCCGCACAATTTCACTAGTTTCCAGACCTTTTGTGGGTGTAGGTCATGAAACGTGTATTCTTAGTCCATTATACCTTGAATGCTATGCATAGTTTTCGCTAAAGAGGGTTCTGTCCATTCCCCCCCCCTCAATTCATCCCCTCGTGTAGTGCTGCTACCATCACTAATGTTATGGATTGGACTATAAGGTTTGTTTTTTTTATTTTTAAATTATATTTGTATTTAATTAGCTTAAAGTTTAGACATATTATAAAACATTTAGGTGCTTTCTTTTGAGACTGGTTTCGTAATTTTACAGCCGCTATACTGTAAGCTGTGAAGTTTCAAAGTTTTTTACCGCCTTAACATTAAGTGCACTCTTAAGTTTCAGGTACCGTACTATTCACTAATAAGTTTTCCCTTATGGCCAAGGCTTAATGTTAAGACGGTTAAAAAACTTTGAAACTTCGCAGAGTACAATATAGCGGCTGTAAAATTATGAAATCTGCCTCAAAAGAAAGCGCCTAAATGGTTTATAATCTAAACTTTAAGCCAATTAAATTAAAATATAATTTTAAAGTAAGAAAACAAACCTTTGTCCATAACATTACTAACTGTCCACCAGAAGAGGTTGGCAGCACTACACTGGGAGGGGAATATGGAATGAATTTGGGGGAGGGGAGGGATTAAACGGAACCACCTTGGTGACGCTTGTATATAAAATTTAGGTACCTACAGTATACTGCGGCTCTGATGTACAAAGTATCAAACAGGCAAAGAGTTCGGAATGTTACAGCAGCGCTAGCGAAACATTTGGCTGATGTACAACCAACTGAAACATTAGCGGCGAACCAATTTGTCGAGCCATTAGCGAACCAATTTGTCGAGCCATTAGCGAACCAATTTGTCGAGCCATTAGCGAACCAATTTGTCGAGCCATTAGCGAACCAATTTGTCGAGCCATTAGCGAACCAATTTGTCGAGCCATTAGCGAACCAATTTGTCGAGCCATTAGCGAACCAATTTGTCGAGCCTTTAGCGAACCAATTTGTCGAGCCTTTAGCGAACCAATTTGTCGAGCCTTTAGCGAACCAATTGGTTGAAACGGATGGTATAACAGGTATAGAACATAGTGATGAGTCAGATAACGAAGGAAATGTTTACGGTTATGAATCCAACACTAGTGAAAACTCATCTAGTGATGAAGAGAAAAATGATGAGGGGCTAAAACGTGATTTAAAAGACTGGGTTTTAAATTTTGGCATTAGTCATGCGGCACTTAACGGATTATTGAAAATTTTAAAACCATTTTATAAGGGTCTACCCATAGATTCAAGGACTATTCTTGATATTCAGAGTCAGGTAGCTGTTAAAGTTGATCATCTTCAAAATGGAGATTACTACCACATGGGACTAATAGAAGGATTTCGGGGAAAACTTAAGTTTGGCTTGCAAAATCAAACTGACTTGTTAACACTACTTTTCAATATTGATGGTGTTCCAGTTTTTAAAAGTTCGAATAGTCAGTTTTGGCCTATTCTCGCCCGTTGCATAAATACGGTTGACAATTCGCCATTTGTGGTAGGAATATTTTTTGGCAATGGAAAACCAAAGACTTTGGAATTGTATCTAGAAAAGTTTGTAAATGAGGCTCGGAAACTGACAACTGAAGGATTAGTGTACAATGAGGTTTTCTACAAATTAAAGCTAGGACCTTTTGTGTGTGATGCACCCGCAAAAGCATATTTAAAATGTGTAAAAAACCATAATGGATATTACGGGCAGAAAGGTACATATAAGGATAAAGTAATTTTTAACGAATTCCACGCCCCACTAAGAACTGATGAAAGGTTTAGAAACTACTCTCAAGTTCACCATCATAATGAGAATATTCATTCCCCATTACTAGCCCTACCAATTGATATAACTAGTTTTCCTCTCGATTATATGCATTTGGTTTGCTTGGGCTGCACTCTTAGAATTTTAGTTAGTTTAATGAAACCAAAGTCAAGAGTGAAGCAGAAAAGGATTATCATTGATCAGCTGTCAGACAAGCTGCTTAAAATCTCTAAACAAACGCCTGTAGAATTTTCACGTAAACCTCGAAGTTTAACAGAAATTGACCGATGGAAAGCCACTGAATTTAGACAGTTTGTGTTATACACAGGCTTTTTTATATTTCAAGGAATATTACCACATTATCTTGTGAACCACTTTCAAATGTTGCATTGCGCAATGTATTTATTATGCTCAAAGAGTTCCAAATTAGAACATATTAACTATGCCGAAACACTTCTTGAGTCATTTGTCTCTAGTGCGAGACAAGTTTATGGTAAAAGTATTTATGTGTATAATATTCATAACCTTCTTCATATTGCGTCGCACGCTCGTGTGTATGGAGGGCTAGACAATTTTTCAGCCTTTTCTTTTGAATCGTATCTTGGTCAGCTTAAAAAACTAGTTCGCAGCCCAAGCAAACCTCTACAACAGGTCGTTAACCGACTCGTAGAATTAAACCAGATTGAAGTAATTCCTGGTAAGACTCCTATTCAAAACCATATGAGTGTAAAATACGAGCATAATAATGGACCATTATTAGAAAGTTGTAAAGGTTCTCAATTTAAAAAACTTTCGGTAAATGGGTTTACTTTAATCAAAAAAGCTGGCGATAACTGTTGTGAGTTGAAAAATGGCCAGATTGTTGAGGTACATAACTTTATTCTAAGAAACGGCGCAATTTATATTATTGGCAAATATTACAAAGAAAAAGTTGATGCTTACAAATATCCTTGTAATTCCTCGAACTTGGGAATTGTAAAAGTATGCCATTTATCATGTTTAAAATCATGGCCGGCAGACTGGTTTGCCAAAAAATGTTATTTCATGCCGGACTCTAACTCGTCAGGTATCGCAGTCCCACTACTGCATTTCAACTAAGAGTTGAGGTTTGTGAGAGGAGTTAGCGATTAACCCTCTATATTTAATGTGCACTAAAATAACATAATTTTCTTCAGTTCTTCTAATATCTAGGATATTTGGCTTCAGTGAGCTTGCCACAACATGTTTATGGTCGTAGAGTTCTCGGAAAAATCTGCTACTGGAGACATCGAATGCGGTGTTATTAATAGAGCATGGCTAGATGAAAGTGGGAAAAAATGCTTTTGGCCACCTTATCGCAATGCTGAAAGACTAGTCGAAGCAATATTGAATTCTGAAGAAACATCAGAGAAATGAATCAAGTATGGAATAACCAAAGTGTTTTACGAAACGGGTATTATTAAAATTTATCTAATAGCATAAGTACAATAACTTAACATAAGTACGCCGTAAAGTCAATTACCCATAAAATTTAAGCAGAATATGTCACGGTCGTTATAACAATTTGATATCAGTTTATTTAGATTAGAAACTTGTGTAGAATTGGATGGCGTGTAAATCAGATCTTATCCAAAAGCGCTTTATTGGCACATAGTTATTGTACTTAAACTAGCTGTTATACTGTGTCAAGGTGGAGTACTACAATTTAATTAAATGACCTGCAATATACAGGGTGGCTTCGGTATTTGTGGCCAATAGCTTCTATGGGATAGTATTATTCCTTTGAAAATAGTTCGTTTCGTACCATATTGTGTTGCAGGATTGATAACGTGAATATTAGATATGTAATGCAATAGACTGCTGTAATCGAAATAATGTTTAACGTATTGCCTACAGTTTAAAGGGAGGGTGAAGTAGAAAATCAAGGGATTTTTTATCGATTTTTCTACTAATTATAAGACCAGTCTTCATAGTGAAGCATTCAGGAAATACTTCCGAATGATTTTAAAATTCAAATTAGGTTCAGATTTTAAGGATAATTTTAAAGAAGGTCCTCCGGCCAATCGCGTTACGTCCTGCCTTATTATTAACAAAATTCTCGTGGCATGTTACGTGTTGAATGAAATTTATCACGAGATTTGATAAAATTCGCGCGCGACGTGATAGTCATGTCGCGAGACATGGAGCGTGCCACGAGAAATTAGTAAATAAAAAGGCAAGGCATTACGCGATTGGTCGGAGGACCTTACTTTAAAATTATCCTTAAAATCTGAACCTAATTTGAATTTTAAAATCATTCGGAAGTATTTCCTGAATGCTTCACTATGAAGACTGGTCTTATAATTAGTAGAAAAATCGATAAAAAATCCCTTGATTTTCTACTTCACCCTCCCTTTAAACTGTAGGCAATACGTTAAACATTATTTCGATTACAGCAGTCTATTGCATTACGTTATCAATCCTGCAACACAATATGGTAGGAAACATACTATTTTCAGTGGAATAATACTATCCCATAGAAGCCATTGGCCACAAATACCGAAGCCACCCTGTATTAGACAATTACAAAATTGCGGAGAAAAAGGCAATAGAAAGTGAATTAAAGTCCGATGTTGCAACAGACTGCAATGAAAATGAAGATCTAAGCAATCGTAACAAGAATAAAAATAGGAAAAGGAGAGACCCTCTTAAATCTCATTCCTCTAAAAGGAAGAAAAATGCGCGAGAGGGTGACTTAAGCAGTGATGATGGTATGTTGCTTTCCTTAATCTTAAGCCTAATCCACAAATGTCACACAAAATACATATGCCTATCTTTGTAAGCGTTATCTTAGAATTGAAATACACAATTTTTTTTCTTAGATCATCCGTCAAAAGTTAATGAACCCAGTTTGCCTAGTGTACCAAATTTTCCGTTGAACAACAGTCATTCCGAATCACCTTCGGATCCAGGTGTGTAAAGTACTCTTCATTAAAATCATTACCATAAAAATTTATTTTTTAATTCTGACTACAATCCACGTTTTGCAGAAAATGGATCACTTATTAATTCTTCTAGTGAAATAAGTACTCCTTCAAGGCCAGCTACCTCCTCTGAAAATGACGAGGATCAAGTTTCAATTCCTCCCCCCCAAAAAATTTCGGAACAGTCAAGACGGGATGATGGACCAGATTTAAACCAATCTAGTGACTTAAATCGAATTAATTCTACATCATGTTGTAAGAATATCACTTAGCGTTTAAATAGGAGGATATAGTTTCAAATTACTTTGCCAGGCTGAAATTTTTCTTTAACGATATGCTACCTCTTCCAATTTTCATTTGCTTTTTTAATATATTTTGATTTATCATCTATATAATAGGTTGTAGAGAGCTGATCGATTTAATAAAGCGAGGTCAAAAGCTTCAAGAAGCAACGTTGCGAGAAGTTGAAACCCTTAAGTCGCAATCGATGTCGAATTCTAGGATGCTTGATAAAATTGAAGTAGAAAAAAATTCTCAAAGCTCTAAACTCGAAGTTGATCATCTCAATTTACCCCTTGATTCTGAAGAATCTTTAAAAAACTTCGAAGAGTTTATAGTAGGTAAAAAAACCAATTAACAGTGGTGAGTATAATTCTATATACAATAAAAACGGCTTCATTTATGTATAAGCAATTCTAATAATGTACTAATTTTACTGTGTTACAGATTTCATTTCTTGGTGGTTTAGGGCGGAAAAGCGTAGGGGATGGAACTAGAAGAGTTTTGTCTACCCTTTTTAAAGACAATCTTGCTCAACAGTATAATTGGCAAGGTCATGGGAAGCTGCCCTTCAAAGTTTTTACGGCGAAAGATGTAGTAATTAGTAAGTATTAAATTGTACTCTTAACACAACCCGCCCAAATATACCTTCTTAATTTTGACTTTGGGGATTTAGTAAACCGGTGATTATGGCTTTAGCATTTGTCAAAATAGTAAGGATATTTTTTGATGTTTCCAATTTGAGGATTATGTCCAGCGAGAGAGAATATTTCCAATTGTAAAGTTTATCAAAAAAAAACCCTCCTATATTCTTAGGCTTAAAGGGATAATGAAATAGAAAACATTTTTAATGTGCATAAAAACATGACTTTATCAATATATAATCAATTATAAAAGTTGTGATTTTAGCTCGCTAAGCCTATAACTACATTTTTGCAGAAAGTTCTGCAGATGTAAATTGCTTTAAAAAAATTTATTGAGATGTAATTTTAAAACGTCCAAATTACATAAAACCACGTCAGGATGGCCGAGCGGTCTAAGGCGCCAGACTCAAGGGCTTAGCTTACTTTGTTCACGATGTGAATCTGTGTATTCTGGTCCTCGTTTAAGGGGTGGGTTCGAATCCCACTTCTGACACGATATGATTTATGAAATAACTGGAATAGATGTAATTTGAAAACGTTCAAACTATGTAAAACCACGTCAGGATGGCCGAGCGGTCTAAGGCGACAGACTCAAGGGTTCTTAGGTTCATTGTTTCACGATGTGAATCAGTGTATTCTGGTCCTCGTTTGAGGGCGTGGGATCAAATTCCACTTCTGACACGATATGTTTTATGAAAATAGCTGGAAGAGATGTAATTTTAAACGTCCAAACTTCAAAAAACCACGTCAGGATGGCCGAGCGGTCTAAGGCGACAGACTCAAGGGGCTTAGCTTCCTTTGTTCACGATGTGAATGTGTGTATTCTGGTCCCCGTTTGAGGGCGTGGGTTCAAATCCCACTTCTGACACGATATGTTTTATGAAAATAACTGGAAGAGATGTAATTTTAAAACGTCCAAACTACATAAAACCACGTCAGGATGGCCGAGCGGTCTAAGGCGACAGACTCAAGGGTTCTTAGGTTCATTGTTTCACGATGTGAATCTGTGTATTCTGGTCCTCGTTTGAGGGCGTGGGTTCAAATTCCACTTCTGACACGATATGTTTTATGAAAAAACTGGAAGAGATGTAATTTTAAACGTCTAAATTACATAAAAGCACGTCAAGATGGCCGAGCGGTCTAAGGCGCCAGACTCTAGGGGCTTAGCTTGCTTTGTTCACGATGTGAATCTGTGTATTCTGGTCCTCGTTTGAGGGCGTGGGTTCGAATTCCACTTCTGACACGATGTGATTGATGAAAATAACTGGTAGAGATGTAATTTTAAACCTCTAAATTACTTAAACCAAATCAGGATGGCCGAGCGGTCTAAGGCGCCAGACTCAAGGGGCTTAGCTTGCTTTGTTCACGATGTGAATCTTTGTATTCTGGTCCTCGTTTTAGGGCGTGGGTTCGAGTCCCACTTTTGACACGATATGTTTTATGAAAATAACTGGAAGAGATGTAATTTTAAACGTCCATACTACATAAAACCACGTCAGGATGGCCGAGCGGTCTAAGGCGACAGACTCAAGGGTTCTTAGGTTCATTGTTTCACGATGTGAATCTGTGTATTCTGGTCCTCGTTTGAGGGCGTGGGTTCAAATTCCACTTCTGACACGATATGTTTTATGAAAAAAACTGGAAGAGATGTAATTTTAAACGTCTAAATTACATAAAAGCACGTCAAGATGGCCGAGCGGTCTAAGGCGCCAGACTCTAGGGGCTTAGCTTGCTTTGTTCACGATGTGAATCTGTGTATTCTGGTCCCCGTTTGAGGGCGTGGGTTCGAATCCCACTTCTGACACTATATTGTTTATGAAAATAACTGGAAGAGATGTAATTTTAAAACGTTCAAACTACATAAAAGCACGTCAGGATTGCCGAGCGGTCTAAGGCGACAGACTCAAGGGGCTTAGCTTCCTTTGTTCACGATGTGAATCTGTGTATTTTGGTCCTCGTTTGAGGGCGTGGGTTCGAATCCCACTTCTGACACGATATTTGTTATGAAAATAACTGGAATAGATGTAATTTGAAAACGTTCAAACTACGTAAAACCACGTCAGGATGGCCGAGCGGTCTAAGGCGACAGACTCAAGGGTTCTTAGGTTCATTGTTTCACGATGTGAATCTGTGTATTCTGGTCCTCGTTTGAGGGCGTGGGATCAAATTCCACTTCTGACACGATATGTTTTATGAAAAAAACTGGAAGAGATGTAATTTTAAACGTCTAAATTACATAAAAGCACGTCAAGATGGCCGAGCGGTCTAAGGCGCCAGACTCTAGGGGCTTAGCTTGCTTTGTTCACGATGTGAATCTGTGTATTCTGGTCCCCGTTTGAGGGCGTGGGTTCGAATCCCACTTCTGACACGATATGTTTTATGAAAATAGCTGGAAGAGATGTAATTTTAAAACGTTCAAACTACATAAAAACCACGTCAGGATGGCCGAGCGGTCTAAGGCGACAGACTCAAGGGTTCTTAGGTTCATTGTTTCACGATGTGAATCTGTGTATTCTGGTCCTCGTTTGAGGGCGTGGGTTCGAATCCCACTTCTGACACTATATTGTTTATGAAAATAACTGGAAGAGATGTAATTTTAAAACGTCCAAACTACATAAAAGCACGTCAGGATGGCCGAGCGGTCTAAGGCGACAGACTCAAGGGGCTTAGCTTCCTTTGTTCACGATGTGAATCTGTGTATTTTGGTCCTCGTTTGAGGGCGTGGGTTCGAATCCCACTTCTGACACGATATTTGTTATGAAAATAACTGGAATAGATGTAATTTGAAAACGTTCAAACTACGTAAACCACGTCAGGATGGCCGAGCGGTCTAAGGCGACAGACTCAAGGGTTCTTAGGTTCATTGTTTCACGATGTGAATCTGTGTATTCTGGTCCTCGTTTGAGGGCGTGGGTTCAATCCACTTCTGACACGATATGATTTATGAAAAAAAACTGGAAGAGATGTAATTTTAAACGTCTAAATTACATAAAAGCACGTCAAGATGGCCGAGCGGTCTAAGGCGCCAGACTCTAGGGGCTTAGCTTGCTTTGTTCACGATGTGAATCTGTGTATTCTGGTCCCCGTTTGAGGGCGTGGGTTCGAATCCCACTTCTGACACGATATGTTTTAAGAAAATAGCTGGAAGAGATGTAATTTTAAAACGTTCAAACTACATAAAACCACGTCAGGATGGCCGAGCGGTCTAAGGCGACAGACTCAAGGGTTCTTAGGTTCATTGTTTCACGATGTGAATCTGTGTATTCTGGTCCTCGTTTGAGGGCGTGGGTTCGAATCCCACTTCTGACACTATATTGTTTTATGAAAATACTGGAAGAGATGTAATTTTAAAACGTCCAAACTACATAAAACACGTCAGGATGGCCGAGCGGTCTAAGGCGACAGACTCAAGGGCTTAGCTTCCTTTGTTCACGATGTGAATCTGTGTATTTTGGTCCTTGTTTGAGGGCGTGGGTTCGAATCCCACTCTTCTGACACGATATTTGTTATGAAAATAACTGGAATAGATGTAATTTGAAAACGTTCAAACTACTAAAACCACGTCAGGATGGCCGAGCGGTCTAAGGCGACAGACTCAAGGGTTCTTAGGTTCATTGTTTCACGATGTGAATCTGTGTATTCTGGTCCTCGTTTGAGGGCGTGGGTTCAAATTCCACTTCTGACACGATATGTTTTATGAAAAAAAACTGGAAGAGATGTAATTTTAAACGTCTAAATTACATAAAAGCACGTCAAGATGGCCGAGCGGTCTAAGGCGACAGACTCTAGGGGCTTAGCTTCTTTGTTCACGATGTGAATCTGTGTATTCTGGTCCTCGTTTGAGGGCGTGGGTTCGAATCCCACTTCTGACACGATATTTTTATGAAAATAAGCTGGAAGAGATGTAATTTTAAACGTT
>JAEQBA010002038.1:109946-180885 GCA_019434445.1 Phalangium opilio | reverse complement strand
AAACGTCCAAATTGCATAACACCACGTCAGGATGGCCGAGCGGTCTAAGGCGCCAGACTCAAGGGACTTAGTTTCCTTCTTTCACGATGGAATCTGGGTATTCTGGTCCTCGTATGAGGCGTGGGTTCGAATCCCACTTCTGACATGATATGTTTTATGAAATGAACTGGAAGGGATGTAATTATAAAACGCCCAAATTGCATAACACCACGTCAGGATAAACGAGCGGTCTAAAGCGCCAGACTCAAGGGGCTTAGTTTCCTTCGTTCTCGTTGTGAATCTGTGTATTCTGGTCCTCGTATGAGGGCGTGGGTTGGAATCCCACTTCAGACTATTGGTTTTATTGAAATTAACTGGAAGAGAGATGTAATTTATAAAACGTCAAAATACTTAGAACCACGTCAGGATGGCCGATCGGTCTAAGGCGGGCAGACTCAAGGGGCTTAGTTTCCTTCGTTCTCGAGTGTGAATCTGTGTATTCTGGTCCTCGTATGAGGGCGTGGTTCGAATCCCACATCAGACATGATATGTTTTATGAAAATAACTGGAAGAGATGTAATTTATAAAACGTCCCAAATTGCATAACACCACGTCAGGGGGCTGGCGGTCTAAGGCGCCAGACTCAAGGGGCTTAGTTTCCTTCGTTCACGATGTGAATCTTTATTCTGGTCCTCGTATGAGGGCGTGGGTTCGAATCCACTTCTGACATGATATGTTTTATGAAATGAACTGGAAGAGATGTAATTTATAAAACGTCCAAATTGCATAACACCACGTCAGGATAAACGAGCGGTCTAAGGCGCCAGACTCAAGGGGCGGTTTCCTTGTTCTCGATGTGAAACTGTGTATTCTGGTCCTCGAATGAGGGCGTGGGTTCGAATCCCTCTTCTGACACGATATATTTTATGAAATTAACTGGAAGAGATGTAATTTATAAAACGTCCAAATTGCATAACACCACGTCAGGATGGCCGAGCGGTCTAAGGCGCCAGACTCAAGGGGCTTAGTTTCCTTCGTTCTTGATGTGAATCTGTGTATTCTGGTCCTATGAGGGCGTGGGTTCGAATCCCACTTCTGACATGATATGTTTTATGAAATGAACTGGAAGGGATGTAATTTATAAAACGCCCAAATTGCATAACACCACGTCAGGATAAACGAGCGGTCTAAAGCGCCAGACTCAAGGGGCTTAGTTTCCTTCGTTCTTGTTGTGAATCTGTGTATTCTGGTCCTCGTATGAGGGCGTGGGTTCGAATCCCACTTCAGACATGATGTTTTATGAAATTAACTGGAAGAGATGTGAATTTATAAAACGTCCAAAATACTTAGAACCACGTCAGGATGGCCGATCGGTCTAAGAAGGCAGACTCAAGGGGCTTAGTTCCTTCGTTCTCGATGTGAATCTGGTATTCTGGTCCTCGTATGAGGGCGTGGGTTCGAATCCCCATCAGACATGATATGTTTTATGAAAATAACTGGAAGAGATGTAATTTATAAAACGTCCAAATTGCATAACACCACGTCAGGGTGGCTGAGCGGTCTAAGGCGCCAGACTCAAGGGGTTTAGTTTCCTTCGTTCACGATGTGAATCTTTATTCTGGTCCTCGTATGAGGGCGTGGGTTCGAATCCCACTTCTGACATGATATGTTTTATGAAATGAACTGGAAGAGATGTAATTTATAAAACGCCCAAATTGCATAACACCACGTCAGGATAAACGAGCGGTCTAAGGCGCCAGACTCAAGGGGCTTAGTTTCCTTCGTTCTCGATGTGAAACTGTGTATTCAGGTCCTCGAATGAGGGCGTGGGTTCGAATCCCTCTTCTGACACGATAGTTTTATGAAATTAACTGGAAGAGATGTAATTTATAAAACGTCAAAATTGCATAACACCACGTCAGGATGGCCGAGCGGTCTAAGGCGCCAGACTCAAGGGACTTAGTTTCCTTCTTTCACGATGTGAATCTGTGTATTCTGGTCCTCGTATGAGGGCGTGGGTTCGAATCCCACTTCTGACATGATATGTTTTATGAAATGAACTGGAAGGGATGAATTTATAAAAACGCCAAATTGCATAACACCACGTCAGGATAAACGAGCGGTCTAAGGCGCCAGACTCAAGGGGCTTAGTTTCCTTCGTTCTCGATGTGAATCTGTGTATTCTGGTCCTCGTATGAGGGCGTGGGTTCGAATCTCACTTCTAAAACGATATGTTTTATGAAAATAACTGGAAGAGATGTAATTTATAAAACGTCCAAATTGCATAACACCACGTCAGGATGGCCGAGCGGTCTAAGGCGCCAGACTCAAGGGACTTAGTTTCCTTCTTTCACGATGTGAATCTGTGTATTCTGGTCATTGTATGAGGGTGTGGGTTCGAATCCCACTTCTGACATGATATGTTTTATGAAATTAACTGGAAGAGATGTAATTTATAAAACGCCAAATTGCAGAACACCACGTCAGGATAAACGAGCGGTCTAAAGCGCCAGACTCAAGGGGCTTAGTTTCCTTCGTTCTCGTTGTGAATCTGTGTATTCTGGTCCACGTATGAGGGCGTGGGTTCGAATCCCATTTCAGACATGATATGTTTTATGAAATTAACTGGAAGAAATGTAATTTATAAAACGTCCAAATTACTTAGAACCACGTCAGGATGGCCGATCGGTCTAAGGCGGCAGACTCGAGGGACTTAGTTTCCTTCGTTCTCGATGTGAATCTGTGTATTCTGGTCCTCGTATGAGGGCGTGGGTTCGAATCTCACTTCTAAAACGATAGTTTTTATGAAAATAACTGGAAGAGATGTAATTTATAAAAACGTCCAAATTGCATAAAACCACGTCAGGGTGGCTGAGCGGTCAAGGCGCCAGCTATCACTCAAGGGACTTAGTTTCCTTCTTTCACGATGTGAATCTGTGTATTCTGGTCCACGTATGAGGGCGTGGGTTCGAATCCCACATCTGACATGATTATATAAAAACGTCTTGGTTTGGACCAAGGCCGAAAAAACAAACGATATGTGTGAGGTTTATCAATTGACTGAAGTATCAGATATTGAAATTTTTTCTAGTTATTTTTATACACTCAATCCTTAATCAATATTTAATTCAATCAACTGATTTTACTGTTAATCGACCTAGTCCCTCTAAATTAATTGAAAAAATTACATATCTACGCTTTTTCAAGAACAATTACATTTTCCGAAAACATTCTATCGTGAAATTAATTTATCATGTTGAGGATACAGTATTGAATATTTGAAATGTTCTACTGGATGTCTAAAAACAAGCAAGCGAACTTTGGCATAACTCGAATGGAAAATGTAAATATTTGATCGTGGATGCCAAACAAGGGTGTTGCGCGAATTTATACATTTCATTTCGTATATCGAAATGCTACATTTCTATTGTCGCCTCTTTGATGGTAAAGTTGCACTGGAACTTCCTTTTCCGTACTTAAGAATTTCTTGGTCATAACTCAGTCTATGGTAATATTGGCTGAGTGTGTTGCGACGGCTCAGATGACCCATACACTGAAACCACTGGTGATTATAAAATGCCATATATTGGGAAAATAGAAGAAGGGAGGGGGTGTCGGAGTTAAATGTGACCTTCTTGGCATAACTAGTAATGAATGATTTGTTTAACCATATTATTTCCGCGGGAAATGAATATAACAAGTATTTCTGTTTATGTGATCTTTACCCTTTACCACACAGGATAAACTTTGTTGCTTTGTCTTAAGTAGACGACATTCACTCTAAACGACAGTCTTATCAACACCTTAAAACAGATTTAAACTTCTTTTGGTGCAAACTTGAAAATTTGTCAAGCCAGCAACAATTAAAACTATGTCGGTCAAGATGCTCACAAGTTAGTGAGTATCGACACGAAATCCCTTCAAAATAATTAATTTCATGATAAAATGTTTTCGGAAAATGTAATTGTTCTTGAAAAAGCGTAGATATGTAATTTTTTCAATTAATTTAGAGGGACTAGGTCGATTAACAGTAAAATCAGTTGATTGAATTAAATATTGATTAAGGATTGAGTGTATAAAAATAACTAGAAAAAATTTCTAATATCTGAAACTTCAGTCAATTGATAAACCTCACACTTATCGTTTGTTTTTTCGGCCTTGGTCCAAACCAAGACGTTTTTATATAATATCTGTCGCTTCAGTCTTAATGTAATTAAATTTTGAGTAATTATGTTTTCTTTACCGCTTATTATTATGTCCAATTACGATCAGAGCTGTGCTAATTAGCTGACTACTAATTGAATTAGAATTAGCAATTAGGTAAATATTTATGAACTAATTAGCCAATTAGCAATTAGACATAGAAACTAATTCAATTCAATTAGAAATTAGCCATTTATTTAACAAACTAATTAATTAGAATTACTAATTTCTAATTAATTACTTGTCCAATTAAGGAAAAAAAGAAACCATAAGTAAACATAAAAGTTTAAAAGTGCCCATGGATTTAGTACTTTGGTAATGCAAAGTTTTATGTTTTAATGCCATTGAAAAACGGGAACGGAACCCGTGAATTATTCACGAAAAATGAGACAAGCCTCGAGCCTTCCGTCATGTTAAAATTTGTCTCATTTCTTCATTTTCTTGCCACAGTTCCTATTATAGACTCTGAGTAGTAAATCCATGGGCACTGCTATTAATTCGAGTAGGAAAAACAGTCGAAATTTCGAAATGGGACAGTTATGATTTACGAAATTTTCTACCAGTACTTGTATTCTCTCATGTTTTGAGGAGCTGAAATATTTAGAGTAGTACTAAGGTTTCCTCATCGATATAATAAGGCCGTTTTCATATTTAAATAGATGAATCGAGAGTTAATTCCTCGATTTTTAGTTTTTACTAAATTAAAAGATTAATTGAAAATCCAATTGGCTAATTAGTTAATCCTAAATCTAATTAAATTTTAATTAGATAATTACCTTTCCTATTCATACTAATTAATTAGAATTACTTCTCAATTAGCACTAAGGTAATTAAAATTCAATTACCATTTTCAATTAGTAAATGTTGCTAATTAATTAGAAATTCAATTAGCTAACTAATTAATTAGCACAGCTCTGATTACGATGGTCAAAACATGTATCTAGCAGGGCCCAAACGTTGCACCTTCCGCGTGTTAGGCGGACGAGATAACCACTACACTACACATACCTGGTAATACTGAGATTCCTAAGAGATCTAGCTTATTATTATGTCCAATCAGGATGGTCAAAACATGTATCTACCAGGGCTCGAACCCGGGACCTTCCGCGTGTAAAGCGGACGTGATAACCACTACACAATGAATACTTGGTTATTCTGAGTTTTCGAAGAGATCTAGCTTATTATTGTGTCCAATAACGATAGTCAAGTCATGTATCTACCAGGGGTCGAACCTGGGACCTTCCGAGTGTAAAGCGGACGTGATAACCACTACACCATAGATACTTGGTTATTTTGAGTTTTCGAAGAGCTCTAGCATTATTATTATGTCCAATCACGATGGTCGAAACAAGTACTTCTGTAATTAACTAAAATTAACATACTTAGACTTAATTGTTTCTGATTAGACTAGCCGATCGCACACCCTGAATACTTAATTGTTAAATTAAGAGTATTCCGAAAAGTAACTTCGCTCTAGTTTTTCAGTTAGAGGTGGTTAAATATCACGAAAAACCCCATGTTAATCTCCATAGGAAAATTGGTAAAAGCATGTGAATTTTGATTTAACGTTACAAAAGAGTATCAAGTCATATCTACAAGGGCCTACCGGCCCTATAGAATATGTTTTATGAAATTAACTGGGAGAAATGTAATTTATAAAACGTCCTAATTACATAAAACCACGTCAGGATGGCCGAGCGGTCTAAGGCGAAAGATTCAAGGGACTTAGTTTTCTTCAATCACGATGTGAATCTGTGTATTCTGGTCCTCGTATGAGGGCGTGGGTTCGAATCCCACTTATGACATGATATGTTTTATGAAATTAACTGGAAGAGATGTAGTTTATAAAACGTCCAAATTGCATAACACCACGTCAGGATGGCCGAGCGGTCTAAAGCGCCTGACTCAAGGGACTTAGTTTCCTTCTTTCACGATGTGAATCTGTGTATTCTGGTCCTCGTATGAGGGCGTGGGTTCGAATCCCACTTCTGACATGATATGTTTTATGAAATTAACTGGAAGAGATGTAGTTTATAAAACATCCAAATTGCATAACACCACGTCAGGATGGCCGAGCGGTCTAAAGCGCCTGACTCAAGGGACTTAGTTTCCTTCTTTCACGATGTGAATCTGTGTATTCTGGTCCTCGTATGAGGGCGTGGGTTCGAATCCCACTACTGACATGATATGTTTTATGAAATGAACTGGAAGGGATGTAATTTATAAAACGCCCAAATTGCATAACACCACGACAGGATGGCCGATCGATCTAAGGCGCCAGACTCAAGGGGCTTAGTTTCCTTCGTTCACGATGTGAATCTTTAGTCTGGTCCTCGTATGAGGGCGTGGGTTCGAATCCCACTTCTGACATGATATATGTTTCATGAAATTAACTGGAAGAGATGCAATTTATAAAACCACCAAATTGCATAACACCACGTCAGGATAAAGGAGCGGTCTAAAGCGCCAGACTCAACGGGCTTAGTTTCCTTCGTTCTCGATGTGAATATTTATCCTGGTCCTCTTATGAGGGCGTGGGTTCGAATCCCACTTCTGACATGAAATGCGTGTCTCTAACAGTGGTAAAACGCCGTAACTTCAATACCCAAACTTATAACTAGAAGTATGAGTTTATAATGATAAAAATCAATATTTAAACTTAATTGATCTTAATGAAACTAAGAAAAGGCGCTACAATGAACTGTACTCTTTCATTTAAGATGGTTCCCAAACGTATCGAATAAATAGTTTTCTTTATAGCCCTGCGGGGTTGACCCCCACTTTCTAAAAAATTCCCATGATATGTCTACGGAAAAATATAGTTTTTTTCACCGAATGTCTGATTCATTTTATGGATTCTAAAACCACCCTTAACAACTTTTTTCTTTATAGAATTAACCATTAGTTGGATCTCTTTGAAATTTTAACCACATAATAAGGGCCCAAATTGTAGTTCACTGGCAAAATCTCAAAGCAGCAAACACAATACGAAAAAAGTTACGGCCAATCAAAGAACCCTCCTTTAGCATTAGAGGCAGTATCAAGTCTTATCTAAGAGAGCGACCGCTCTCTTAGAGTAGTCCGCCTTCTGCGGCAGGGGAGGCTTCCCCGTCTGATCATGAATCAGTCGTGGAAATTAAGCTACATACACCAACATCCAGTTTCACAGAAGAAATTCTAATGCCGGAAAACAAATCAACGTCTTCTGAACAATCAGTAGCAGAACCGGCGTTACACCATTCCCCTTCTTCTGGTTTTTCGGAGGAAATAGTACCTCCTGAACCGAATACTATTTCTACAGAAGAAATATCTACCCCTGAACAGATACCTCAATCGAAATCCCAATCACAGCGTGTGTCTGACAGTTCATCGACCTCGTTGTCGGAATCAATGAGAACTCCTCGTCTAAATAGGGCTACATTACCCGACAGTTATTTAGAACCTTTTAAATTGAAATGGCGACGAGAGGTATGTAAGAGGGCGACGGTTCAGCCCGGAGGTAATGAAGTTGATATCTACTATCGACCTCCTGATGATAAAAGGTTAAGGTCACCTTATGAGGTTCAAGTTTACCTTAACAATAATAACGTCACGAACCTAACCAGGGAACACTTCTGTTTTACCCGAGAGCCAATCTCTGTTTTCCCTTGGGAATTTATTTTTTTAGTATTTTAAAGAAAATACTAAAAAACTAATGTTAGATGACCGAAGGAAGACGTCCACTACCCATATATACTTTGATCCTCCGTAAGGAGACCCTAATATCACGGTAAAAGGGAAGCCCTTCGGGTATGAAGATGGAACAGAAGCTCAGGCAGCACCAATGAAGAAAAATCATCATTCATTTTTGAGAAGGAACTTAACTATACCTATACTCCTGCTAATGATTTTTAGGGTTCCTCGGGGTAACCCTAAACTGAAAAAAAAAACTTGTGATACTAAATAGGTGCCGTACCCCTGCTAAACTGTTCCGGGTTTCTCGGGATAACCCTTTCTTTTTCCATTTTGTTAAGAGTTCCTAAAGGGGGGGGGGCTGTAGCATGGCTGCCAGATTCCTGGAGTTTCTACTCCTTGGATCTGGCAGGGTGTTATGCCTCCATGTTACATGCTCCTCCTCCTATCTTAATCTCTGTGATTTTTCTGTTAATTCAGTTACTAGTCAGCTCTCGGACAGAGCGGTTGATCTTTTGTTTTGGTTTTATAAACTGTCAAGTGTACGGTTTAGTTGGGTTTATCCCTTATCTCTTTCTTTACATTAATAAAATATTGGAAGACTTGTCTTCTACTTTGGATATTTAAAGTGAGTTGTCTTTATTCTTTTTA
Organism: Phalangium opilio; assembly: GCA_019434445.1. Classification (NCBI taxonomy): domain Eukaryota; kingdom Metazoa; phylum Arthropoda; class Arachnida; order Opiliones; family Phalangiidae; genus Phalangium; species Phalangium opilio. The sequence continues at coordinate 172,380 of JAEQBA010002038.1, read as the reverse complement.
TGGCCCTCGGGAGCTTTCTCCCTTAGTTAAATTATTCTACGGAGGGTTACACTATTCTCGTCAAGACTCACGAGCGGCAAGCGGAACACAGCGCGGCACGAACAAAGATGATTTAGCGCATGCGCGCCGGCGACAACGGAGAGCAGCAACGGCTCCGCGGCGTATGTATGCATCCGCCTTTAGAGTACTTTCGCGAAAAATTATTTAACTGTCCGGAAAGTCAGGATATTCGAGAAGTGCTCTACCATATTGCTATGAACAACCAGAAAGACGGGAAGTTCCTTTTATGGTCCTTAAAAGGATTGAGAGACTCAGGCATGCCAAGGCCTTACCAGGAATTTTATCCAAATTGTTTGGGAAATTTCGGAAACTTCGTGTACAAGACTCAAATACCAACAGTTGATTGTGGGTTTTAAAAAGAAAGCTAAAGTAGCCATCACGAGGATATGGAAAGAGAAGGAAACAATTGAGAGGCAATTAGAATTACTGAATCGCATATTGGCAGACTTTTCAAGAGAGTCTGCCGCTGGCGTCGCTCGTCTAGAAGCGATCTGTTCCGTTTCTAGGATTTTTGAGCCTACCTTGTGCGTCACCGCTTTACAGAAAAAAAATCTTATAACGGCAAAAACGCTTTACGCCATATCAGGCGAAACTTTAAAATTCCGTTGCGAAGCTCTTTTTGTTTTGTATATGAATTTGGTTGGTCATCAGTTACTTAAACTGACGGATATGCTGGAAAATAATGGTACCGATTTTTTGAATATCACGACAGGTAATAATATAACGTAATTAGGTAGCAAAACGTAACCTAACAAAACCAAACATCCAAATATAAGAAGGATCGAATATTCATAGAACCAATATTTTTAATTTTGTTGCGTTCGTAAGTCCTTGAGCTTGAGAAGTAACATATAGTATTAAAATCTTATCCAATAGGATATATTAGCCGTACAATAACTAACGATTTTAAAAAGTTGAATAAGTATTTCTTTTTCATTTTAGATGATTTAAATACCGTGGAAGCGGGAGAAGCGGTTTTGTCCTATTTTCTGTATGGAAGGAGCGTTAGAACCAGATTTTCGAAAGGATTCAGCTCTGATTTATGTAATGACTTGGGGTTGAAGTGGAGCTCGTTTCACGGAACGACATATTTTCGTGAAATTGGGAAATACGTCGCTGTTGACGAGGAGAATAAACTGTGCTATTCATGTCATTTTCCTTACGCGTAGTATTTGGACGCGAAAGGTTTCGACCAAAATATTAACTTTTCGATAATATTTCGTCTTGTCGCGAACATAACCGATAGTGAGAGCAGTAGAAGTTTGGGCCTATATGTTATAGGAAAAATTTGTGCGGACGTAATAATCACTTACGGGAAATATTCAAGACGTACTAGAAATTTTGTGGAGACGATAGTGACCTTAAGACATTTCATTAATCGAGTAATTAATAAATTTCATACTCTTGCAAACCTTTTATTCTCATTGGTAAATTCGTATTTAGTAAATAGTCGAGGGGTCCTTTGGCTACGCACCGTTATTTCACAGTATCTTAGTCAACAGAATATAAAAAATTAATAGGAAGGTTAGGCGTTACTCTCGAAAAAGAATTATTCAAGCAAAAGAGTTGCTTATTTTTTCCATTAGCGCCCGATACAGTTTTAGTTGTGACAGTTTCGCGATTGAACGAAGAAATATTATTAATTGAAACTGTTGATTTATGGAAGGCTGTCGTTGAAGGATTTCGCAGTTGCAATAAAGAAAATTTAATGCTTTTGAGCAGATATGTAAATAATTTACATATTCATAAGTTTGAAAACCTGGACTATAACGGACTATAACAAGTAGTAGCCAAAATCTAAATGCAGAAATTATGAAATTTATTATAAAAAACATTATAATTAAAACGAATAAATATTGAGATTACGAAAACCTTTTTTTAAAACTTGTTGAAAAATAAATAAAGTCTTATTACTAAAGTTGCTGCATTTTACTTTCAGTTATACATCACCAAATGGTTACACTATTAACCATCGCAGTCATTTTGAATAACCTCAATAATGAACAGAGGAGATAGTTTTTGACTAGGCTTAAGTTACCTTTTAATCAGTCAAACATTATTTAAGGCCAAATTACACATACCTTACTTTTTTTTTTATCGGTAAACACGTAAGTATGAACCTTTTAGAGAAACCAAAGGGTCAGTATTAAACAGGCAACACTATTTAACCTATAGTCATTTGAGTCTTTAGGTAATACAAAGTATGACCTAATGTCATTTTGTAGCAGACAATCGAGCAGGACTGGGGACAGTACTAGTTATAGACAGACCCTCAACACGTACAATAAAGCCATCCGGGAGGCCAAGAGGGACTCCTAGAGGGACTTCTGCGGTAGCATCTCTGATGCCCCCGCTACTGCCAAGATCATGAAGATCCTGGCTCATGATAACACTCACCAGCTCAGCACCATCAAGGTAGCAGAAGGTGAGTTTACCAAGTCAGGAACTGATATCCTGAAGCATATGCTTCAGGTACACTTTCTGCACTCCAAGGTTTTTGACCCTACATGTACTGACGCTCTCCCCGTGCATTTTCGTAGAGCACACAGGGCGGACTGGGATATCGCCAATAAGATAGTTACGTACCCTAGACTTAAGTGGGCTGTTAACTCGTTTCAGCCCTATAAGTCCCCTGGCCCAGATGAGTTTTTCCTGCCATCCTTCAGGAAGGTATAGATGCCATTGGCTCCCATCTGTTTTGGATATTTAGGGCCTGCATTGCTCTGGCGCATATTCCGGATATCTGGAAGCGCTCGAAGGTTATCTTTATTCCCAAACATGGGAAGACGAGCTATCTTGAGGCCAAGGCATTAATACCTATCTGTATTACCTCTTTCTTCCTAAAGATTTGAGAGAAATTGGTGGACAGGTATTTGCGGGATGGAATTCTTTTCCACACTCCCCTGTCCACTGCTCAGTTTGCCTATCAGAAAGGCAAATCTACGGAGACGGCGCTCCATGGCCTTCTGAACTGCCTTGGCAGGGCCATCGAGTTCAAGGAGATGTCTTTAGCCATCTTCCTTGATGTTGAGAGAGCCTTTGATAGGGTCTCTAGTGAAGTTATCCTTCGCGCTGAGGAGCAGTTTTGTATTGACGACACTTTGTGTCGTTGGATACACTCCTTGCTTACGCATCGTAGGGTGACGGCGTCTCTTCTCGGAGAATCCCTGGAGATCTCCACCGACCGTGGCTGTCCACAGGGAGGGGTTCTTTCCACTTTTCTTTGGTGCCTGGTGGTGGATGAGCTGCTGGGTCGACTCGGGGAGGGGGATGTCACTGCTTTGGCTATGCGGATTACATCGCTGTGATTGTAACAGGGAAGTTCCCTGCAACTATCGCTGCACTGATGAACACTGTCTTGCTTGATGTTGAGGATTGGTGTAGAGGAGTCAACCTCACCGTCAATCCCAACAAAACTGTCCTTATACCTTTTACGCGGAAAAGGACCAATGACCTCTTCAATGATATTTCCTTCTTTGGACCGGTTTTGAAGAAGTCCACCGAGATGCCAAGTTTACTTGGAAATCTCACATTGAACTTAGCATCAAGAAGGCCAAAATTATATTTTGGGCGTATAAGGAGTTCAGTCAGCAAATCCTGGGGCTTAAGACCTAGCGGCGTGAACTGGATTTATACTAGGATCATCAGGCCGGTGGTCTCCTATGGAGCTCTTGTCTGGTGGTCCAGGGTTCACCTTAAAACCGCCCAAGATGAACTACGCAAGCTCCAATGGCTGGCGTGCATCGGTATCACATGGTCCATGAGGACAGCCCCCACAGCTTCTCTGGAAATCCTGCATAATATGCTTCCTCTCCACCTCTTTATTGAGGAAGAAGCTATTATGGGAGCCTGTAAGCTCAACAACCACGGTTGGTGGAAGCCCAAGCTTTGGGACTTCAATCTCACCAAGCTTATCAGTGAATAAAGCAGTCTTGAGCCATCACTTGCGATGGTCTCAGATAATTGCGTAGTATCATGACACTTCTGCAAGCCCTTCATCGTGCACTTTCCTAGTCGTACTGCTTGGGAGATTACCCCAGTCCTTGGAACTGGGGGGGACCTCTGGTTTTTGGATTTGGTGCCGGGGTCTACTGCTTGACCAAGAAGTTTGGTTTTTACAAGAGCCTTGACAATTGTGGCAGCGTTTTTCACGCGGAAATCATGGCCATTTGTCTATGTGCGGATTTCTGCATCAAGAAAAATTACCGCGGACGGACGATTCAGATTTATTCGGATAGTCAGGCCGCCCTCAAGGGGCTGTACCAGTGCCTGGTCGACTCTAGATTGGTCCTACCGCAACAAGGTTCAATTGCTGTGGATGCCAGGACATTGCGGACACCTGGGCAATGAGAGGTCTGATATGTATGCCAAAAAAGGGGGGCTGAGGAGAAGTTCTTCGGACCTGAGCCTGCAGTTCCTATCCCACATGAAATCATTCGTCATAGGAATCACTGCCGGTTGTGTGCACTCCAACTGCAGCTCTTGCTCGACTTGGATGCGCAGAGACAAACCAAGGAGTTTGTCCCGGGTCGTTTCATTACTAGGGCAAAGGATCTCCTTGCCCTTACCAAAAGCAAAATTAGGCAGGTTACCAGTCTCCTCACTGGACACTGCCGGCTGAATAGACACCTGCACTTATTGGGCATCGTTGATGACCCACTTTGTAGGTTCTGCGGGGAGGCAGAGGAAACCTCCTCCCATATCCTCTGCAGCTGCCACTACCTTGCGGCCATGTGGTTTGAGCATTTTGTCAAGCACACCATGGAACCTCAACAGTTCTCTACTGTCTCGGCCAACCAGATCCTCCGATTCATCGAGGCGACAGGACTCTACGCAGTCTAACCAGCTCGGGATGCACAATATACCTTTAGTATCGGTGCTCGACGTGGCAACGCGTCACCCCTTTCAACATTAAGCATTAACGGTAGCAGTCATGTTAGCAAACTAAGAATATCCTTAAGTTTAAACGAGAGGGCATTGTTTGCAAGGCAACCCAGTTTTTAATGTAGCATTGAACATAGAGGGTATACAGTTGAGACGTAGACAATTGAGCCTTACCAAAACCTTTGGTAATATCTCTGCAAAATATATACGCTTCATTTCATGGTTTTTCTCTATTGACTGATATCCATGTGTTAAAGACACATCCTTATTGAATGTAAAATGTCGTCTTAGTTACCGTATATTGTCAGCGACCCTAGCAGTGACCCCAGGGATTCATCTCTAATTTCTTTACCAAATTAATGGTCCCTCTCTTTGCCACCGCATAATTGTCTCCCATCATATCAATGGTAGCGCCACTCGGTATCGACCTTCCCTAAACTCAAATGTTTTTCTCAAAGGTTTCTAAAACAGATTCTTGTTCACTTACTTTAGTTTGTTTGCTATCATGGATACCAAGTGATTCTGAATTCCAAAAATCGTTCAATTGTTCGGACACTAAAGTTTCCTCCGAGGGGACGGCCACGTGTATCACAGCGATAGTATTAATCCCTGTATTGCCCCTTTCCCCTTGTAACCTACACTGTACAGTCCATCCTGAATCGGTATTCATCGCCATTGAATCAGGAGATAGGCGTTCCATTTCCCCATTAACTACTCTCCAGAAAATGTCAGAAGCTAACATAACCTCTATAGGGGCATGGGTTCCTTCATTATCTTGACTAAATAGGTCTGCCAATTTTAGTTTCTGTTTTACATTTCCTCTGAGCTTTTCCCCGGGTACCGCGAAGACGGTCCCGTTAATAGAAGGAGTTTCTAGAGCTATCATTTCCACCATTTCACCTGTTTTTATGTTTTTAAATTCTACTTTCACTTTTCTGCGCGTATATTGTATTGGCACTACTTTCAAAAGGGAAAAGGGTCATTCTTTCCGTCCCCACTACTTCCAATTGTAACATCCGAAATATTTCCTCTTTTATGAAACTTCTGTGGCTTGCGCCGTCTAAGACGCACCTGACACTAACATTGTTCCCTGACTTATCATTGATATAAGATAGGGCCGTTTATAGAAGAACTACACTCGACCCCGCAGAGCCTGTAGCTAGGGTAGCCGAATCCCTGACCTTAGTTTGACCTACAATTGGATTATCAGAACAAGCATAGTTTTGCCCGTTGCTTATGGGCATGGAATTAGTATTGGAAACCTGTTTATCTTCTCCCTGATCACATAAACTCTGGTGATTCAGCCTACCCCTACCTTGCACCCTATACCCATAGTGAAACGAGTTGTGGCCTGGTTTTAGACATAAAAAGCACAAGCTTCTTTTGTTGAGCGATTACCCTTGCTTCTGCGATTGGAATCTCTTGAAATTCATAATAAAAGTGATCCGGTTTTTCACAAAATTCACATTTTCTTTCATACCCAGAGTTAATCCGATCATGCACACCCGTATTTAAAGCTGCAGCCGAAAATGGCTTACTAGTGTAATTTTTTACATTTAGTTGAACACTTCTCCTTTTGGGCTTTTCAATACTTACACTTGGTTTAGCGCTTTTTTGGAGGCCGCTCCTATGAACGGCTAAGGCTCTTTCTCAACATTTAATCTCCGTACGCAACATTTAATTACTTCAACTATTTCCCATAGATCATTTTCTTCTGTATTTCTAGTATAAATTTCTAAAAGATCTTGAGGAAACAAACCTCCAACAATACGAGCGAATAATTCGCCATAACTGTCGGTCTATCGACCTTGAGACTTCAAGTTTCGAACTTCTATCTCGCAAGTATCTAAGAGATTTTTAAGACCCGTTACGTCCATAGACCTTTTAAAATCGCGTTCAACCTATCACTAGCTTGAGTCTCTTTCCCGCCAAAACGGTTGGTTAATGTTTCAATTGCTCCCAGACTATTTTGTTCGTTTAAGATTAGTCCGTATATTTTCGCCTCAGCGGCCCCTTTTAGATACGATTTCAAATAACTAAACTTATCGGTGGCATTTAGTTGTGGGTAGTTGTGGATCGCTCCCTCAAATTGTGCCCAAAAAGCTTGCCTCTTGTCCACGTTTCCGTCGAATTTCTTTATCTCAAACTTGGGTAGTCGCAACGTCGTCCCTGGTTCTTGGCCGTTTCTCGACGATCGTCCTGACGCTGCCTCGATACTTGAGGAACTTCCAACTATCCGAAGTCGTCTGCTATCCGCTGGGCCTTCTCCTCGAGGTATTTCTTGGCTCGTGCTCGCCAATGGACCAATCTTTCACTGTATTTTTCCGCTGGCTCATGGTCTAGTTGATCCTTATCTTGGATCTGCCTCAATATTTGATTTTCAATATCCTCTAGTTTGGGCTCCTTTGCGTCCAGTTGCGCAAAGGAGCTTAAGGCTTGCTCGTTAATTCAACCTTTATATAATATTACATGCACGCGTGACACCACCACGTAGAGTTGATTTTTGTTTTTCAAGAAGTCTAATGATCGCCATTTTTCACGGTTTTTAATTGAATCCTATTTAAAGTCTTATCGGGATTTAATCCCAGGTTTCACTAGGCACCAAAATAATGCTGATTTTAGGTCCGGAATAGCTTTGGGAAAGCAAATAAGCTTTTACCTATTCTACCGTGTCGGACTGAAACACCGCAGTAGTTTCTTTTTATTGTTTTTCACAGGACAGGTACGTTTTCCTCGCGTAGTAGGATCGATTTAATAGGATTAATGTCGAGGCGTTTGTTAAATAATAAAAACAAACAAACTTTATTTTACAATTAACTAAAATATCCTCTGAAGCTATTATTAGCTTTCTTAATGTTATCAGCAGGATAATTTTAATCGCGAAGCTTATTCGACCTTTTCTAAAGGTGAGCAGTGAGCGCGCTATGCTCCTTCTCTTTTCATGCTCAGAAAATTCTGTCTCTTTTTAAACCAAAATTTCATTGGTTCCCCTCGTTTGGGACCGTTTTTCCCTCCTATACCTGTTACCAGTTTCTTTGTGGATGGGTTTTCGGTGACGTATTGGGGAAAATTGGATTTCAAAAAACATTCTTCCATTTTCTTTATCAAAATCCTTCACGGTAAATTTCCAAAGTTGTAAAAGGCTGATTTTTCACTTCTATGGAAAATCTCCTTGCAAAATACAAAAATATTTACACAAAATTGCTTCAAACAATCAATAATATACAAAATTAAGAACAAATCACATATTTACAAAATAACAAACCAGTACTAATAACGTCAAAAACGGATTTATGTACTAAGAACGTCGGATCATAGCTTTAGCCTCGAGTATTATCCTCGCATACTTTATTGAGAAACGTCGTCTGCTTATATTTTTACTCCACCCATAGCGATTTCTAGTGGTCGAAAATGTCATTCTTATCTCTATTTTCGTGGTTAAATATTTATTTATTTTCGAATTTGCGCGTGGTAAAAAAGCAAAGAAAAACAATGCGATATAACTCCCGATTTAGTGGAATTAAGTTTTAAAGTTAAGAATAATTATATAATTGATGTTTCTTCCAATAGTTACTTTAAGTATCTGGTTTTTCTTTCTTTATACTAAAATTATTAGTGTAAGCATTTATTAGTTATTATTATCATTTACTTGCCTTATGAAGAATCTATATTTAAAGCCCAAAATAAGGCCGATAGATGTAGAGCACGAGTTTTGAAGTTATATGCCACTACCATCAAAACATACAAAGTAGTCGAGGATGGGTAGTTAATTTACTGCGTTCAACGTTCTTCGTACATAAATCCGTTTTTGATAAGGTGTATTATACATTTTCCAAAATTACATTTCAGTTTTTTACAGATAAGGGGGGATAGAAAATGATTTTTTTTCTTGTGACGTAGTTTATGCACGGTCCGTTTTTGCAAAAGTGAACACTTTTTTGAGTTGCTGAAATGTTCAGTCCTTTAAGATTGGTCTGAGTTTGGACAAAACTTTTAAGAAACCTATTCTTTTTTAGAAGAATTTAAGTTTAGACTCCATGGCGAGGATCTGATTATTCTTTTTGCCGTATTATTTGATTAATCATCGAAGTAAAAATGTTTTGTTGGGTGGTGATGTAAAGGGTGTGGGGTTCAGTCATCACAAGTGGACACGGGTAAATCGGCACCAATAAGGTAGAATGTCCGTGCAGGTCGTATTCCCTCAATCTTTGTCGCCCAGAAGCTTAGCTTGCAATTGACCGTCAAAATGCAAAAGGTTGTCAGACATTTTTAAACCCTTCCTTCCTACCAGGATGGGAAATAAACATTTTAGGAAGTTTTTAAACGCTACTAAGTCGACGGTAACTGTTTAAACGCTTTATTTCATGTTTTTTTTATTTTAAAATTATTAGATAAAAAAAACAGAATTTAAAATAATTTCTAATCTTTATTTCAGCATGATATAAAGCGAGTATTCCATTTGTCGTTGCTATTCTTTTAAATGTCAAACACTATTACGCGAAGCACTTTCTTGCGGTTAAGGATTACGTGTTGATTCCGAGTGTAGTAACACCAGAAAATGGCTTGGAACAGGATCGTGATGGTGACGATAGCGTTTGCCGTTAAGTAAAAGAGCAGGGGTAAATAACAATCCTCTAGACTCATGAAATGGTCATCCTTGGACTTAGGCATTTCCCATGTCCGAGCATCTAAAAAACTCTCACACTTCTGCTGCACTCGCTCCAGAGATTTTCGCTCGAACATTCTACCTAATCTGACACAGTGAATATTTATTATTGAATTCCTTTGTCCCAATATTTAAAAACATATTAGCCAGCCAATCAGACGCACGCTGAGTTAGAAATGAATCGTGAAGCAACAGAGCTTTAACTTGAGCTGGCGAGATTTAGAAAAACATTTTTACATCATTTTTAAGATTACCCCTGGTTGGCTGAAATTATTTAGGCAGTCAGAAAGTAGCGAGGGGTCGCACGTTCGGCATTTCAGTGTAAGGTATTTTGAGATTTCAAGGTTTTGACAAAGATTTTGCCCCAGATTTTGAGATTCTGACTGGGATTTTAGAAATCTTCAAATCTAGTCCAAGATTTTAAGATTTCGGGATTTTCAAGGAGATTCTTAGATTTTGATCGCGATTTTTAGATTTCGAAGGAGATTTCGGGATTTTGTTTAGGATTTTCAGATTTTGAAGGAGATTGCGGGATTTTGTTCAGGATTTTCAGATTTAGAAGGAGATTTCGCGATTTGGAACAAGATTTTCAGATTTTGAAGGAGATTCTCAGATTTTTGATGAAATTTTGGGAATTTGCAGGGGATATCAAGATTTACAATCAACTTCCGTTGTTCAAAGGATATTTCTAGATTTTGAAATATAGGTTTAGGTTTCAGACTTTAAATTTGTCTTAATTTACCGTAATGAATACCGGAGAAAAATCGACAAAAATAGTCTAATTTGTAATACAGAACTCATATAGCGCAGGCTCCAAAAAGCGAGACGGAAGGCAGAGCTTTACCCCCGTGTTTTCGCCTCTTAAATAGATGCAAAACGTGTATTGTATGCGTGGGGTTTTCTGATTTTGATATTTTAGGGTGAGATTTCGGGATTTTACGCTAAGATTTCGGGATTTCTAGATTTTAATGTGAGATTTCGGGATTTTCAGATTTTAAAAAAGGGATTTTCGGATTTTTAGATTTTGACGTGGGATTTTGGTATTTTTAGATTTTGACGTGAGATTTTGGGATTTTTAGATTTTGACGTGAGATTTTAAGGGTAAGATTTCGGGATTTCGAGATTTTTGAGAGAGATTTTGAATAGACTGTACGAAATTTTGACAAACGTCCAATCCCTAGGAAAGTAGCCTTAGAGCCAGCTTAATATACTTAATATTTTGAATACCACTGAAATGAGAAACCGCTATTTTACAAATGCTACAATACAACTCACCCCTTTAACAGCTATTTAACTACCCAAAATTTATATTGAACACAACTTAAATAATTACAATATTTCAATATTTCAATAATAAATTTCTTACCCTCGGTTGATTTGTTCCACAGTCTGTTTGGAGACGTTGCTGTTGATGATAACTCCTTGAATGATTTGAGTGAGTGGGGGTGACACGTGATACTTCAGGCCCTCGTCTTCCTCCATGACGAGAGACGCCAGCAATAGCAACAAGAGTGTATTAATCATAATGACCTGACGCTGACCACTGATGTTCTTACGGAACTCAAAGTCAACAACCAAATCCAAAAACCTGTAGTAACTGTTCGATTCTTTAATCGAAGTCATCAAATTGCTCACCACTGAGTCTGATTTTGCCTAATGACATAAACCCAACTATTATTTTAACAAACCATAGTAAATTCTATTCTCTTCTCTAGCATGTTGGTTGACATTATTATAAAAACACGTTCTTCAGCATTAAAGGAGATTATAAGTAGCGCCAAAGGAGTCCCGCTTCGCTTAAATGAAAGACATCATCTAGGTCTCTTACCAAATTAGCGAGGTACATTTCCTCAAAGGTTTTCTTAGGTACTTTGAGTATAATGTCCTTGTAGTGCTTCAAGTCAGCGAAAGTGTCGATGCGAAAGTAAACAGGAATAGATAGATTGGTGGTGAAGTGACTGTTCTGTTGCGCGCTTATAACGAGCGCTGCCAGCAACCACCCGAACATCAAGATACGGTATGAAAGTGAACGGGGTTTTTCAGAAATCGCTAAAAACAAATAACTATCAAACTATAAAACAAGCCTAACCTAAATGTAAGACGTGTGATAAATGACCCCTAACGTGCCTGGTCAAAGAAAGACCCTTTTTGATACGGCGTACTTAAAATGGTCTAGCCATTTGTCAGTTAGGGCTAAGGTTAAGTAAGAATGAACTTACGAACTCGGAACATGCTGAGAGAAAACGTGTAAAGACTGGAGGCAAAAAGTCGGAGAAAGTGTCTCGCCTTGTAAACGGCGACTTTCATTAGTGATGCAAGAATGGAGACCAGAATGACGCAATTGACCAATCCAACCGTCACCTGTGAGGTAATTCGAAAGAAGATTAAATGGTTTTGACTAGATTCTACCGGTAAAACCTGGAAGTTCTACCCCTCCTTGGAAGGGAAAAATGAACCAATTTCTCAAATGATGTCTGGGGGTTAAAGGGGGATGGGCCACAAAGTATCAAAAACGTCATTTATCGCGTCACAAGAAGTTTCTATGTGCATAGCTTATTTTTCCTTCTACAGCAAGAGCTGTACTACTGTAATAACTTTGGTTGATTCGGGAGAGTAGTGTGTTGATTGAAAACGGAACGGTTAAAATACAAGTTGCAAAACCAAAATAAACCTTTCGAGTGTAGACTCAATAAGAGGTTTTTCTTACATAATTAAATAAGTAAAATTAATATTAATTATTTTAATTGTCATTAATTTACCTTAATTCTAGTTAAATCGTTTCAAGTAACTTTTTCCCAAAAGTCATTTTAAACAAGCTCTTGTTGACGTTCGAATTCAAGAGTATGCCTCTTTAACAGTTATTGGAAATTTAGGGTATATATAAGGCGAATGATTCACTACAAATGATAAGAAAATCCAAAATTGCGTGAACCTTTCGTGGAAGGCCAGCCATTATTAGGCTAAACGTTTCTTGTAACCCTAGCCGATCGCCGCGTACTTCTTAATCCAGACGAAGGGAGTCGAACCCAAAAATTACTCTCTGCGAACACATTTGCTCCGATTTATCAACTACGAACGCGGTGACAGACACGTCCAATGTAATACCTCTCCGTAAGGTCATCGTCACTTGGAGCGGTTAAAATACTAGCGTTGATATCACTTTAACTTTCACGAAGCAACTGCTGTGTTTTTATAATCCAATCAGATGACTGTAAAATATGTAACGTCCTAACATCTATAGTGTTAAGCTATGTCCGCACTAGAGTAAAATATTCGCTTCGCTCGCCACGCACGCTACGCTCGCCAAGTACGCCAAGAAAATCGCCTGTCCACACTGAGTAAATTTCGCGCGTAGCGTACGTAGCGAAGACGGCGAGAAAGACGAAAAATGTTCAACTGGCTGAACTTTTTACGTCAATCTCGCCGGCGTAGGCGACGCACAACCAATCCGCGTCCTTTTCGTTGTCACGTGGGATAAGTTCTGTGAATAGATCGAGGTAATGACGGGCAATTGCAGTAGAGTGAAGCGTTTAGCTCATGCGAATAATTTCATTATTTCATTGCTATTAATTCGAAAATAAAAGAAAAGGGACCATGTAAATCGTATTTGGTTTATAGAAGTTTTCCAGGACAGAAAAAAAGATGGGAATTATTATAAACCCACACCCAAATGAGATATTATTACGATTTATACGGGGATAAGCTCTTCGTTGAGCATTTGCATTAATATCATTCTAGTTTCGTTGTCCGACATTTAACGAGAAAAATTCCAAATAGCAGCCAAACCAAGATTCAACATGCAATTAATTCAGATATATATATATATATATATATATATATATATATATATATATATATATATATATTGTGAAGAAAAACAAACCGATGCAGCTCTATAAATATGACGTCCGTAAAATGATGGACGGTGATTGGTTGTGCGTTGCCTACGCCGGTGAGATCGACGTAAAAAGTTCAGCCAATTGAACATTTTTCGTCTCTCTCGCCGTCTTCGCTACGTACGCTACGCGAGAAATTTTCTCAGTGTGGACAGGCGATTTTCTCGGCGTACTTGGCGAGCGTAGCGTGCGTGGCGAGCGAAGCGAATATTTTACTCTAGTGCGGACATAGCTTTACGAGTAGAGCGAAATTTTGCGCTGACCCTCTTTCACCCCACGTCTCAGCATAAAGAGTATAGCTTTTGGCCATTCCGTTAAGAGGTGTATTTTCTTGGTAAAACCAATAGTTGCGTACATGGTAATAATATTGTAAAAATCGAAAACCGGAGCCTTTTTCAGATATTATGTCAGACAAAATGAAAAAACAATTTGAAGAAGCTGAGAGAATAACTTGTGCTTTTCACTTGAATTTATTCGCCCGGTGAATGGCTTAGCATCGTTCAATATTTTAATCGCACTTTTGTGAGGCGTCAGTACCAAAACAGACTTTTCTCTAACTTATTTTATTAAGCATACGGGTATTATATCTTGAATGAATGAATGAAAGGAGGATTTATTGTGCATAAAAATAACTACAGAGAGTTAACTAGAATATACACAGGAAGGAAAATAAATAAATAAATAAAACAATATAAACATAGAGTAATTGTATGATGCAAATGAGAAACTGGAAATAACTAATTATAGTGAGGTAAACAATTAAGTAGTATGTCGCAAATCTTGTAAGTTGCTATGAAATAAGTCAAATTTGTTCCTTAATGCATTGCATGACTTCTGCATTCGATTAAGGGGTATTAAGTTTCCTTTTTTACAATAAAATGTGAAAGGATTATTCCTGAAGAGACGTGGCACTTGAAAGTTCAGTTTTCTGGTAGAGGTATAATATTGTTAACTAATTTGAATATAAATTTAAAATCTGTCAAGATACATAGGTCGTGAACAGTAGGTAATTGAAGGTGCGGAAGGATGTCCTCATAATTATATTCTACATTGCGTATGAAGTTGGTGTAGCAAAAACGAACAAATTTTTTCTGAACGCCTTCTATTCTATCACGAAGGTATTTACTACAGCCGCCCCAAGCAACCCAGCCAAATACTAGTCGTGAACGCAGCAAAATAAAATAAAATAAAATAAAAATCTCTTCAAATTTACTTAAAATGTTCGTAAAAAGCTTTTATGTGCATAGAGTCTTACGGCGTCTGAGAAGATGAAGAGACCGTTAAGGGAAGTCTCAGTTTTTCTGGTGGGAACTCCTGAGAAGAGGATAACTTCGCTGGACCAGGTGGGCACCGAAAAAGCGTAAAAGTCGTAATAAAACCCGCCGTTCAGCGAGAACGGCATGCAGAACAAATCCATGCCCTATTAATGATATTAAGAGAAAATAAAAAATGACCAGGTTGACATTAAAATTGTGGATACCTCTTTCAGGATGTCTCGCGGTCGGTAGAAGGCATCCACTTCTTCGACCGTCACTTCATGAATCTCGTACCTGTTGCGTAGGTGAATTTTTAATTAGTTAAACTGAGAGCTGCTGAGTGATGCGCGCTTTTTCACACATTCCTCTGAAAGCTTACGTCGCGTTTAGAGTCTTGTGAAAATATCTGGCTATATCTTGACAAATGATTCCAAAAGGAGTATCCAGAGAGCCCTAAAATTAGACATACAAGATGCGTATATTAACTTGGGTTTTGATAAAAATTACAGCATACGATGGATTTATTTATGACTAGCTGTTACCCGCGGCGTCGCTCGCGTGAAATAAGAACTTCCATCAAAATGGTATTAAGAATGGGTAAATTTTACTGATGACTAATATTTTTATACCACCCTAGGAGCGAAGGCACTCGGCTTTGCCCGTCAGCCCGTCGGGACATTTTTTATTACTTTTCACGCGGACATAATTCCATCAAAAAGGGTTTTTAAGTTTTGGGCCGCTATTTAAAAAAAAGGCCACAAATCGAACCCAAAAGACCTTTCAGCCCATCTATAGGTTAAAGGAAACCAGTGTACTAAATATTTTTGAAATCGGTTGAAAAGCGCGGACTTTGTTGCATAGAGAAGTTATTTTACATTTCTGGGCACCATTGTTTAAGAAGGCGGCGGATTGGAAAAATATTTCTTAGTACGCGCCTACTACTTATGAGTAACGGTCCTACAAATTTTCAGCCTTCTAGGGCAAGCGGTTTGGGCTGGGCGTTGATTATCAGTCAGTCTTTCAGTCAGTCAGTCAGGGCTTTGATTTATATAGATATAGATCAATTATAAGCATTAATAACCGTTAACAGCTACGCTTTAATCACTCGAGTTGGTAGTAAAGTGATTGTTGGTTTTACTTTTTTTCTTTGTTAGTGAGTGATAGTTGTATCATGATTTTTATCATATTTCCTTAAATATTATCCTGCATTTAGATTTCTTGCATAAATAACTTTCCTATCGGGACCCTTGTAAAAGTTTATTTCACTCAAATCTGAACACTCCTCCGTGCTAGAATATCGAAGTATTTAAATCAAATGTTTCGGCTAGTTATCAGCGAGTGACTACATGTAATGGGTTTGAACTTGCTATAGGACGGCACTCTTAGAAAATGTTGTGCAATATTTGATGTAAATGGATCCAAACGGCTGACTCTTAGACAGCACAGTTTTTAATCCATTTTTGGATAATGTAACTAGTGTCCTAAATGGGACTCTCGAAAGATAAGCCAGATTTGGAGTTTCATACAAAGTTGAATCTATTATGGGATCAATTATTATCCAGAAATGGTCATATTTTACAAAGGTGGGCAAAACTTAACTCGTATCCTCCCAATATTGGATTAATATCAAGCCCTTACTAGACTAATATCTACCCGATATTGAACTAAAATCAAGCCCACATTTTACAAATTTCTTACCGATGTTGGACTATTATCGCGTCCATATTGGTTTAAAATCGAGAATTTATTTGTCTAATGTATTACTGATCTTGGACTAACATCTAACACATATTTAACTAATATCTAACCGACATTGGACTCATAACAAGCCAATATAGCAACTAGTCCGAGTGACCTTTGTCAAAAAGATGTTCAGTTCTCGATTATCTGTCTTTGTGTGTTTGTGCCTATCTATTGTTAACCCAATGGACCGCCTTCGCAGTTTTCAAATCTCAACAGGTGTTCTCAGTTTCCTGACCGCCTTCACAGTTCACTGAAAACTGGAAACCTATATTTCACTTAGGGCTACTGACGCACATTCACTTACAACTATGCTATTATCTATCATCACCTAAATATCTAACAACATCACCTTATGGTCTTTCAGACAATCGCGAGAGAGGCATACTCTAGGGCTCAAGCGTCAATAATAGCTAGGTTCAAATGAAGTTAGTAAAATCTTTTCTTAAAACTGTATAACTGTAAGTATAACAAGCAACTCTAGATGAAAATAATTGATATCATATAAAATTATTATATTTCATTATTGTGTTAAATTGTAAAAAATGCATCGCTTAGAAACAAATCCTACCTACACTGTGTTCAACAATGCGTAAAGAATTGCTCAACCTGGCACATTGTTTTGGTGTTCAATTTTTGTACCTGAATTTATTGTTCAAAAATGAACGCAATAGTGTGCTCTCAGTGTTTGAGGCTTTGCACAATTATATGTTCAGTTTTGTACAAATAGTTTTTAGAGTGCAGGTAGTACAGGTAAAAATCCCTTGTAGTGCTTAATACTGCGTTGACTAAATTAAATCTTATGTAACTCTCAAGACAATTGTAGTATATTCATAACAAGTTAAATAAGAGATAAAAAATCACTAGCGCGATACTATCAGATGAATGGTTTAGAGTCAGGACACAGAGTTCATAGCCAAATAATTATTTCAGCCAAAATTATACTCACTTCGTAAATTCCGTATTTGAAAAGCATTTTAACTCGCAGTCCGGTGAAGAGATTTATATGAAGAGTGGCATTACTAACAGATTATGTTTTCAGGTTTTATATCGAACTGTTTTGCTAATGCCATAACAGCAGATGTTCCGTGCGTGCGCGGAAAAACAATGATGTTTGGTTTATATTGAACTATACCCTCAAACATAAAACCGTAAGTCAGGAACGACCGTCGTCAAACATATTGATTGATACAGCTAGCGTGTCACTTCTTCCAATTCCAAAAGTAAGTGGTGCGACTATTTCCTGAACCTAACCCCATTGTTAGTTTACGAAATGAATCGAAAACGTTCACGTCTACTTGTAGGCTTATATTAAAAACACGCGCCATTTTTCTAGTTTATCTTACGTGGTGTGGAGCGTCCTCTTCCGGGAAAGCTAAAAGGTCAATTAAGGTCCATTATTTCAACAAGCCTAGTTTACTTATTCGGTACCATTACTTACTTATGTTAATAGGCGTTATATTGCTAGGATACCAGAGTCAGGCACAGTTAGGAAGTAATCTAATCCAAAAAAAGATTTAAGAATGATTTACGAAAAGTGAGTGTTTTTATGTAACTATCGGTATACATGTCTTGAACCTTGTTTTTTTTTAAACTTAAGTTTTAAAACAGCATTTAATATTTTGGTAATAATACAGTCTTTCTGAAAAAAGGAATATATGAGGGTTACTCACTCATAAATGAGATGATTGGATTACATATTACACGGTATTACAATACCTTCTAAGATTACATCAAAATCGGCTGATTTCCACATACAGTTGTATTTTATCGAATAATAAAAATGAGATTATGAATTATCTTAATGCGTTATACTGCCACCTCTTCAGCGACGTATAAGAGCTAATGTTAAGAGTACGTCATTTTCCCAATTTTTCCTTTTCCATAGATGCAAAATACTTTTGGCTACATACTTCAGGGCTTGATTATGAAAACGATAGTTTTAGACTTTATGGGTCACGCTGTGTTATATAATATTGTAGTTTAGTGGCCCAGGAAAGCCGTTTTATATCCATTGTTTTTGAACAAATGACGTGATATTGGAAATCGTTTCTACCTGGCGTGCGCTTTCAACCCATTAGCGTCCCAATAATAAAACTTGTTTATCCCAAAATCGGAAAATCCATTACGGCTGCTATATTTTATATCATAATATATTAATCAAAACTATATCATTGTGTACACTGCTATATATTATAACATAATATATTAATCAAAACTATATCATTGTGTACACAGACTGTAAAAAATGTAAAATACAAGAGAACGGAGTGGAATGACTGAGCCCATAAGTAGATAAGAACCCCCTTCGGCGGAAGTATGAAACGAGCTACATTCTCAGTACAAAAACGTACGAACAACAAGTTTTCATCGCGTACCATACATATGACTATTCTTAGGCTGGACTTGAAACTAGTAAACGGTCTTTGTAGAAAACAAGTCGGCCGTAACGTCTTTAGAGCTTCCGCTAAACCGGTCTCTAGAAAAATGGCGTCCTTCGTGCAGCGCAAAGCCGACTTCTCTTCTCAAGTTAACTTTTATTTAAAAGATACAAGTTCAAAATCGGTCCAAACTATTTTGAAATTGCAAAGAAACAATAAAAGAAGCTACGTGTTCAGAGAAAATTTGAAATCGAGAAAAAGGCTAAAAGTGGAGAACGAGACACGATCTTCTGGCCCTTGCTTTTCTGTTGCGGACTCTCAAAGAAACTGGCGACAAATATTTCAGCTTATGAGTTGATGTTGGAGATCTTTTATTTTTAGAATTAGGTGATAAAGTTCTTTGTAATTTTTTTATTTTTTCAGCGCTTAGAGTTTTGCAATAACGGGACACTTGGCTACAATTAAAGCAAGAATAGTTCCCAGACTTCAACTCAGCAAAAGGGGCATTGCTTGGTGGTTTAAACCAAACTAAACAATCCAAAGCAGAATAATGTTCAACTGGATACGAAAAAATTTGCACTTTTTTGGTTTAAATGCAATACTGCTCAAACAGGAAATCACTTCTTGTCTTAGTCCAGGGCAAATCACAAAACAGTCGTCACCTCTGCTGAAACTAACATGATTATCGACCGCCAAATTCTAGATTACGGGAATTGTTCCGAGTTGTTAAACCTAATATCCTTCAATTAGATTAATTTTAATCAATAAATAATAATTACATTACCAGTTATAATTCACGCTTAAGGCGTCCGGCAAAGTTCTTCCCACGCTGTTACTTCCGCTTTGAAACTGAAAGCCCATAGCCAACTCGCTCGAGGCTGCGCATCACGACGCGAGCGCGGATCGAGTGGGCTATGGTTTTAGGAAACGTGTCTCTTTGGGAGTTTGGGGGCTCGAATTGGCAATTTTTATTTTTCCAGTTCTTATAATGGAATTATTTTTATTATAATATAAATTAATTATCACGAAGATCGAACATCTATCATTTGGGCCTTTATTCAGTTTTCGTAAGTGCAACGTTTGTTTGTTTGTTAAAAAGCCTGGCGCGACTTTCGAACGCGCCGCGGTCACTTCACTCGCATAAGCCTTGGCTTAAAGTTGACGCGTCAAATAGTTATATTTGACGCGTCATTTAGATTTCGGTAATAAACCGGAAGTGTTTAGCCGTAGGTTTAAAGTGTTTTTGCCATAATTTTCGTCATCCACAAACTTAAATTGCTTGAAAAATCTAGTTTATTGTGATATGTTTACTTTTGTATTTGGTTTCGTAGCAATTTATAAAATTGCAATCAAAGTATTGTACAGTTTGGAAAAGGCCTAGTTTAAATTTTGTTTCGCTTGATGACGTAGTAAGGAGAAATTTTCTCTCTTGATGTCACTCACGTGACGCCTGTTTGTGTCTCAGGGCCGCGTTAAGCCTATTTTATTCAGATTCGCTCCGCGGCATTAGTAGACTCGGGAGTCTGGGAGGCTTGGCTTTTTCGCGAGATGTCGTGAGTGACGTAGCAAGGAGAAAAACCCGCCAAATATCTTCTCTAAAAATTTGCTTTTGCCCCCAAAATTTCAAGTTTTCGAAGTGTTTTTTCTATGTTTTACTTCATATTTAAGTATTTATTAAGCATATTTTTGGAATCAGAAGAGTTTAAACTCTCAAAAAAGTAAGGTTTCCTTTAGATTTGAGATAATTTTTAAATGAGGTCGCTATTCCTTTAAGCGAAACAACGTGATGAATAAATATTTCACAATTTGATTATAGTCAGAAGTAAGATAAGGGACTAGAAGTAAAGAGCTCTAGTATTGGTGGTAATAGATCCTGCAGGCACTAGTGAACAAATTTGAGGATTTTATTCGCCGTTTCCATCCCTGCGCCTACACTAGACTGAGAAACAAAATTGGTCGAGTTCCAAAAACATTTCCTACCCCCATTCCCCTCAACCTAAAGCCGGGGTTGTACACGGACGAAGCGGGTGCTTGAATCGAGTTCGGCCCCCGTCTACCGCCACCCGAGAGAGAGTCTCACGTTTTGGGAGAAAACTCAGTAACCGCTACCAGAGGGTCAACCACTGCTGTCTTATCAAGAATATTCACCTTCGCCAAGTGAAGAATTTTAGTAAACTCGATACTTCTAGTCCCCTATCTTACTTCTGTTATAGTTTATTCGCATTTAAGTTTCAATGTTTCTTTCTCCTTAAGCACTGACACTGTAATTTTTTACCGGATTTAGATAAATCTTATATGAATGTATTTAATTTCGTTGGTACGGAGGCCAATTCCTCCTAACCCTTAATTCAAGTACTCAACTCTTATTTAAGCCCTAAACGTCTCGTTTCAATTTTGTGTTGTTTCTAAAATTGTTCTTGTTCTTGACCTCACGCTAGCCACAGAAAACCTCGGGTCCTCCGTGTCTAACTGGCATTTGTCTAATGAGCCGTGTCTGTCGGATCATAGGCACATCTGCTTTACTGTCGCGACTACCTCTGTCCCGGAGGGGACGGAGATACGCAACCCAAAACGGACTAATCCTACGCTACGGAGGGGGTCATACTCCTAAACTTACTTCACCTAAGGATCTTGATAGGGCTGCTGGTGATTTAGAGTGCTCCATCATGGAGTCGTTCCACCGGAACTGCCCACTTAAGACCGTCAACCGCTCGAGGCTTGTCCCTTGGTGGAACGCGGATCTCCGCCGGCTTCGTCAATACACGCGCAGGCTCTTTAACAAAGCCAAGCGCGCGGGTGACTGGGCTGGATACAGGCAGTCCCTTAACACATACAACAGGGCCATTAGAGCTAATAAGAAGGACTTCTGGCGGACCTTCTGTGAGCAAGTCTCCAATGTCCCTGCTACGGCTAGGGTCAAGAAGATTCTAGGGCACGACAGCACACATCGACTTAATTCTATTAAGCTGCGGGAGGGTGTGTACACTAAGTCTGGGGCTGAGACTGTCAAGCACATGCTGGAGGTCCATTTTCCTGACTCTACTTTTATCAATCCAACAAACCCCGACTCTCTCTACCCTGTCCTGCACAGGGCTAAGAGAGTAGACTGGCTTGTAGCCAGACAGGTTGTCACGATTCACAAGCTTCGGTGAGCTGTCAACTGTTTTGAGCCCTACAATTCTCCGGGACCCGATGGGGTCTTCCCTCTGCTTTTGCAGGAGGGCTTAGACCACATCGCCTCAGCGCTTTGCAAGATCTACAGACTCTGCATTGCTCTCAGTCACATACCTCGTGACTGGAAACGCTCTAGGGTCATCTTTATTTCCAAGCCCGGGAAGGCTTCCTATCTCGAGGCGAAGGCATTTAGGCCCATATGCCTGACCACCTCCTTCCTCAAAATTCTGGAGAAGCTGGTGGACAGGTACATTAGAGACGAGGTACTTTCGATAACTCCTCTCTCTTCTTCACAATTCGCTTACCAAAAAGGCAAATCCACTGAAACGGCCCTTCACGGCCTTACGAATTGCCTGGATAGGGCATTCGAGTTTCAGGAAATCTCACTGGCCGTCTTACTCGATATTGAGGGGGCCTTTGATAAGGTCTCTAGCTCGGTTATTACTGAAGCTGTTAAGAGATTTGGCATCAGCGATACTCTTGGCCGCTGGATCAAGTCCATGCTTACCGACCGCGAGGTGTCGGCGTCCCTCCTTGGGAACTCTCTAGGGGTGACTACCTGCAGTGGCTGCCCTCAGCGTGGAGTGCTCTCCCCCCTGTTGTGTTGCCTGGTGGTGGACGAACTCTTGGGGAGGCTCGGGGGTGCTGGGGGCTGTAGTTGCTTCGGGTATGCGGACGATGTAGCGATAGTCTTTACCGGGAAGTTCCCGTATACTGTTACCGCGCTTATGAGATCTGCTCTCTCTAGCGTGGAGCAATGGTGTCAGGCGGTTAACCTCACCGTTAATCCTGATAAAACTGTCCTTGTTCCTTTTACGAGGAAGAATACTAAGGATCTGTTCAATGATATCTCTTTCTTTGGCCAGGTCCTGACAAAGTCCTCCGAGGTGAAATACCTGGGGGTGACCTTTGATTGCAGACTCACATGGAAGCCGCATCTTGATCGGTGTATTAAGAAGGCCAAGATGCTCTTCTGGAGGACCAGGAGCTCTGTCGGCCAAACTTGGGGCCTCAACCCCAAGGCTGTACACTGGCTCTATACTGGGATCATCAGACCCATACTATCTTAAGGGGCACTTGTCTGGTGGACAAGGTCCCGGCTTAAGACGGTGCAGGCTGCCCTGCGCAAGCTTCAAAGGCTTGCCTGCATTGGTGTTACGGGGGACATGAGATCGACCCCAACTGCTTCCCTGGAGGTGCTCCTTGACATGCTTCCTCTTCATCTCTTCATTGAGGAGGAGGCTGTCATGGGAGCCTACAGGCTCAACATTAGTGGCTGCTGGGTTCCAAGACTTTGGGATAACAGCCATACGAAGCTCTTTCGGGAGTACGCCGCACTTGAGCCGTCGCTAACGATGTGCTCTGACAAAACGGTTACCAGTTTTGACTTCACTAAGCCATTCAGCATCCACTTCCCCAGTCGAGCAGAGTGGACTAACCTGCTGCCTCTTGGCACTATTTGGTTCACCGATGGTTCCAAGACTGATTCCGGCGCTGGCGCCGGCTATTACTGCCAAACCACAAGGGTCGGCTTTTCTGCTTGCCTGGGCACCTTCGCTAGTGTGTTCCAGGCGGAAATTGCCGCGATCTGTTATTGCGCAGATTACTGTATTAACAAAGGGTATACCGGACGGACTGTGAGAATTTATTCTGACAGTCAGGCTGCCCTGAACGCCAGTTTCAGATTACCTCTCAACTGGTGCGCAGCTGCCTTGATCTGCTAGCGCGACTGGCATCCTGCAACAGGGTTCTGTTGTACTGGGTGCCAGGGCATAGCGGATATCATGGCAATGAGCAAGCCGATAGATTTGCGAAAAGGGGCGCGGAGGCCAAGCTCTTGGGGCCGGAGCCGGCCGTCCCCATCCCCTACAGCCACGTCAAACGGTGTCTGCATGACAGGCTGACTGTCATTCAAAACCAGCTCTGGCATAACATGGAGGGCCAGAGACAGACAAAACTGTTAGTCAATGGTCCTTGCAGGTCTCGTGCTAGAGACCTAATTTCGCTCAGCAGATGGGATATTAGGCTGGCCACCGGTCTTCTGACCGGGCACTGTCGGCTTAATAGGCACCTCCATCTGATGGGTTTTGCCGACGACCCTCTCTGTAGGTCGTGTCAGGAAAAGGAAGAAACATCCGCTCTCGTACTTTGCGAGTGCGACTGCTTCGCCTCGCTTAGACTAGAATATTTTGATTCACACACTTTGGAACCCTCACGGGTCTCCTCTATTACGGTGGAGCGAATTCTTCGCTACGCTGTGGCCACGGGTCTATTCAAGGCCTGAATACGAGGGTGCACAATATGCCTGTGGCATCGGTGCTAGGGCGCGAGCCCCCTACTCACTAATAATAATAATAATCTTTCTACTCCCGTTGCTTGTTAAAGTGTACAGCCTCCACGCTTCATATGATGTTGGGTTTTACAACTTTTGCAGCAACGAATAATTAAAGACGGTAAAATATGCAGGGTTCTTACGAGCCTGGAAAAACTCTGGAAATTTGGAATTTTTAGTAAAACGAAGAGAAATCAGTGAAATGTGTTGACAAGGTTGAGTATGTTTGCTCTGAAGGGGTTGCTTCAACTATAGAAAACCACTGTCGTTGTACGTGGAGAAAAAAACCCTGAAAAATTCGGGAAAATAGGTTTTCGAAAGTTGTACGAACCCTGTATAGTTTCCAAATAAGACTTAGTCAAACGATCAGTGATCGACTATGGATGTATCTGCAGTGTAGTGCTTCCCCAGTAGCACAATCGACGTTGGGCCAACGGAGTCGGTTCGAGGTCCAACCAACACTGACGTAAAAGCGTCGGTAAACTTTCATTTCAACCGTCGAAATGTCCTATCCGTTTAAGCTTCGGCCCGACTTCCGGCCGTAGAAATTTTGCCAGCACTTTAACCGACTCTAAAAAGTAAGCGTGTCCAGCTCTTACATTATCAAACAAGAAGTCGGCTTTGTTATCTGGTTATGGTCGGATTATTAATCTATTTGCGGTCGGCTCTATCGACTGTTATTTGTCGGATTGATGGCTTGTTTGTGGTCGGCTTTATGGCTTGTTTGTGGGCGGCTTTATGGCTTGTTTATGGTCGGCTTTATGGCATAATTAGGGTCGGCTTTACGACTTGATTATGGTCGGCTTTGTGGATTGTTTATGGTCGGCTTTGTGGATTGTTTATGGTCGGCTTTATGGATGTTTTATGGTCGGCTTTACGACTTGATTATGGTCGGCTTTGTGGATTGTTTATGGTCGGCTTTATGGATGTTTTATGGTCGGCTTTATGGATGTTTTATGGTCGGCTTTACGGATTGTTTATGGTCGGATTTACGGATTGTTTATGGTAGGCTTTACGGATTGTTTATGGTCGGCTTTATGGATTGTTTATGGTAGGCTTTACGGATTGTTTATGGTCGGCTTTATGGATTGTTTATGGTCGGCTTTATGGATTGTTTATGGTCGGCTTTATGGATTGTTTATGGTCGGCTTTACGGATTGTTTATGGGCGGCTTTATGGATTGTTTATGGTCGGCTTTATGGATTTTTTATTGTCGGATTTAAGGCTTGTTGATGGTCGGATTTAAGGCTTGTTTATGGTCAGATTTAAGGCTTGTTTATGTTCGGCTTTGTGGCTTGTTTATGGATTGTTTATCGTCGGCTTTATGGATTGTTTATCGTCGGCTTTATGGATTGTTTATGGTCGGCTTTATGGATTGTTTACGGTCGGCTTTATGGATTGTTTATGGTCGGCTTGATGGATTGTTAATGGTCGGCTGTAGGATTGTTTAAAGGTCGGTTTAGAGATCTTTTACTGTAGGTAATGCGAAGTGTCTCTGATATGGTCGGCTAACAGAACTGTTGCAGTAGATTTATCATCCTATCAGCTGTTTAATAGTCGGTGTATAGTCTGCAATTAGTCGGCTTATCATATGTTTTTAGTCAGCTAACAATAGCCAGCCAGTCTGTTACTTTAATGTCAGGCTTCTAGTCAATTATGACTTACGTGTCGATTAATGGTATTTACTAATCAGGTTTATATCGGCTTGGGAATTTTGATGACTTACACTATTTAAATTAAAAATAATTTCGAGGAATGAGCACTATTATATAACTCAATATCAAAAATTTAATCACAGGCATATAGTTTCAAATTTCGACGATAAGTGGTATCGTAGTTCAATTTATATCTTTTGTAGTTCCAAATTTTTAAAGGTTTAACGAAATATTAAAAAAGCATATACTAAAGGAGAAATAGAAATAATTCTGTATTTCAAAACGTAAAAGTTACAGAGTTCATGAAGCAGATAATCAGTTTCCATAATAATCTTCATCATCAGAGTCCATGTTTGTATCAAGGTTTGGAATGATAGCAGAGTTTCCGGCCTCGGGAGAGTCTCCTGTTTCAGAGTTTGGGGCGTCTTCAAAATGTTCCACTTCATAAATATGTCTTTCATCATTGCTGTTGACATCGTGATCAAAAGGCTGCCTTTTATTTTTTTTCAGTCGCTTAAGGCGTCCGCCATTGCGATCACTCTTGTGTTTTAACCATTTTATAACAACAGCTTCTACTTCATATTCTGTGCACTTCCTCAATTTGGGATGCGCCATGACTGCAGCTATAATAAATGCCCGTGCTATTACTATAAAATTACATTAAAGGAACACTTTGAAGAAATGGCATACCAAAGATCACATCTCTTAAAATTAGTTTTGAAAAGGCAATTTTCCCATTTGCCCCGTTCCAATTCATTTTTAAAACCAAACTGTGCTCGAAGGTTTTTCGCAAAGCTCTTCTGGTAATATCATCGGGAAACTTTCCACCCCAGGTTTTAAATAAGGCTATCTATATTTTAACATTTTATTAGATTTCTACTCTAATTAGCATGCCAGAATTGATTTTGAAAAACTCACTGTCTTGTTTCTTTCTTCTTCATTTTGAAGTAGTTCTTCTACCTCACGCAATTGTTTTTCATTCGAAATTGGTAGCTGGAAATTAACGGTTTGTGTGTGTGGTGTTGAACGAAAGCCATAATTTTCCAAAATGCCCTTCGACAATTGCTCCAACTTTGAATTCATGTCAGCAAGCGCAGTAAGAACAGTTCTTTGAAACTTTTCTGTAAAAACATGATTTAATTAGTGCAATTCACGTGAAAATCAATAGCAATGTGGAATTTTACCTTGAGACATTAAATTTCCAGTAGATCTAGTGAGGACTTTACCACTGAATACGTCATTTTCACTATCTAAAATCCTTCGGGATGTATTTTCAACTGGTGTTGCACTTTTTGCATTAAGAATGGTTTTGTTTTGACTCTGAGAGGTTCCCACTGCTGACTTTCTTATCTCAAGTTCTTTACCACCGGACACCTTAACTCCTTTTTTTTGAGCCAAAACGCTACTCGATGCACAAGTATTTGAATTACGACATGATCCACTAATGATTACACGGCTTGATCCACTATTGATTGTACGGTTTGATCCGGTATTAGTTGCACTTTTTTTCCCCGGATTGCACGAGCTACTTATTGACCTACATGCCTCTGGATTAAGATCTGGCACGCTTAAGACTGAACTACTTCTTGATACACTACTACTGACTGCAGTACGGGCTGACTTAGGGCTGACTGGGTGACTTTTAGAAGTGGGACTGACTTCATAACGGATGGACTTGGGCGGACTAGATGACGTCTTGACTTGGGGCTGACTAGATGACGTCTTGACTTGGGGCTGACTAGATGACGTCTTGACTTGGGGCTGACTAGATGACGCCTTGACTTGGGGCTTACTAGATGACGCCTTGACTTGGGGCTTACTAGATGACGCCTTGACTTGGGGCTGACTAGATGACGCCTTGACTTGGGGCTGCCTGGATGTCGGCTTGACTTGGGGCTGACTGGATGTTGGCTTGACTTGGGGCTGACTGGATGTCGGCTTGACTTGGGGCTGACTGGATGTTGGCTTGACTTGGGGCTTACTAGATGACGCCTTGACTTGGGGCTGACTAGATGCCGCCTTGACTTGGGGCTGCCTGGATGTCGGCTTGACTTGGGGCTGACTGGATGTTGGCTTGACTTGGGGCTGCCTGGATGTCGGCTTGACTTGGGGCTGACTGGATGTTGGCTTGACTTGGGGCTGACTGGATGTCGGCTTGACTTGGGGCTGACTGGATGTCGGCTTGACTTGGGTCTGACTGGATTCCGGCTTGACTTGGGTCTGACTGGATGTCGGCTTGACTTGGGGCTGACTGGGGGACTTTCAGAATTGGGGCTGACTGGGGGACTTTTAGAATTGGGGCTGACTGGGGGACTTTTAGAATTGGGGCTGACTGGGGGACTTTTAGAATTGGGGCTGACTGGGGGACTTTTAGAATTGGGGCTGACTGGATGATGGCTAGACTTGAGGCTTATCATTGGATGAACTTGCTGCTTATGACCAGACTTGAGACTGGCTAGATTATGATTCCTTCCGTTATCGGCCTGTAATTTGCTAAGTCCGCTAACAATTGTTTTATTGCTGGACGCGCTTCTTAGTACTTTCCTACTTGATTTGTCGTTAACTGAATTGATGTTTGATGGTTTCTTATACACCCCTTTCGTGGTTGATTTTGGGTTACGACCCAATCCGTTAGAACCATTCTTAGAAACTGCTTGGCTCTTTCTCACTGTACTTCCCAAACAACCACGCTTTGAAATCTTGTTATTTGCATTTGCACTGTACATTCTTCCTCTTGTTGCTTTGTTATCCAAATCTATTTTTGATGGATCTACAGCTACGTCAAGGTGTGCTTCATCGTTACTTTCAACATATTTTTGATGCGATGATTCATCGATAGCCTCTTGTATGTTGCTTGTAATTTCAAAATTCAAATCAGTCACTAAAGCTGTTTCAGGCGATTTGCTTGATGTTTCAATTTCTAGCGCGTCATTGACAGCAATATGTGCTTGGGAATGACCAGAAGGATTTTGTTCTTGTAGATTTTTGGGAGTTGTGGTTTCAGGAGATTCGTTTAGAACAGTGTTATCCGAGGCATTACTGTCAAGAGTATTTTCTTGAGGTTGATCGAAATTAGCATCTTCAACATGTCCATCGAAAGTAGAATTTACTAGAGGATTATTGATATTTTCTGATCCTAGTGACTGGCCAATATCGTCAATGAGAAATAGACCTTGGGTAAATGATGAATTCGCTTTCTCGTTTAAGGATGAGACTTTTTTTGGTGGGAAACAAGTGGAACCTTTTTCTCCTTGATTCAAATTGGGTATTTCTTCATTTTGGACTACAGATTTATCTACTTGATGACGTAAATCACAGATGGTTTTCTCATTTGTTGTCGATTTTTGGTTTAAATTGCTTTTTGAAGTTACAGCAACAAATTCTGGAGCAGGTGGCAACTGAATGCAGGTAGAGCTCTCTTGTTTGTGTGAGAAATCTGCAATTTAATTAGGTAAACACCTCGATTACGTAACGGTTAAAAAATAATTTTTCTGTCAATCAATGTCATAGCTTCCTTGGCAAAAATGCTACCATAATAAGATGATTTAAAGGGAGGGTGAAAAGGAAAATAAAGTGATTTTTAATCGATACTTCTATTAGTTATAAGACCTATCTGCATCGAGAAACATCCAGGAAATATCTCTGAATGATTTTAAAAATCAAAATAGATTCAGATTTAATCGATAATTTGAAATTTGAGTCCCCGACCAATCGCGTAAGGCCCAGCCGTCCAGTTAACAAAATTTGAAAGTCACGCTCAATGTCGTGTGTTACGGTTGACACATCGCGTGCAATATTTATCACATCTCGTGCTAAATAATGCTCGACAAGGAGCGTGCCCTCAAATTTTGTTACTTGGAAGGCAGGGCCTTACGCGATTTGTCGGGGACTCAAGTTTCAAATTATCGATTAAATCTGAATCTATTTTGATTTTTAATATCATTCAGAGATATTTCCTGGATGTTTCACTATGCAGAAAGGTCTTATAACAAGTTAAAAAATCGATTAAAAATCACTTTATTTCCACTTCACCCTCCCTATAGAGCGTATAATAATTATTTACCATTAGATAAAGTCTTGTTCCTTTTTTTTATGAATTTTTTTCTTTCTTGGAGCTTTCCTATCAATTCATAAGAATTTAACGCTTAAAAGGAACCGAAACACTTTGGTCGTACAGTGGACTCACCAATTTTTCTCTCAGTGCATTGACCACTGCCAGAACCGCTTGATTCATCCCCTTCTCCTTGATCACTTTCTTCGTCGCTCAGATAAGCTCTAGTATTTCGCTTTCTTTTTCTTTTTAGTTCATTGTCGCTTTGCAAATCCGAGGTATCCTCCGCTTTTTTGCAAATTTGTCGAGCTTTTTCATAGGTGTCTAGATGCTATTTGTTATTCTCTTAAAATGTTTAGTCTCCATGAGATAATTACCAGCTTTGGCAAGAATTTTCACTTGAAAAGATTCCCATTTTTTTTATGGTGGCTGACAAGCTGTTTGCATTTTAGAAATGTCGGCACTTTTGGCTTTTGCTGGCCATAAGCATTTGTTGTCTCCAATACACCAAGATATTGGCACAATATCAATAGCTCCTGGCTCATCCACAAAACTAACTATGGCATACATCTTAGCAAAACCAAACAAAAACGTCTAAATTTAATTTAAAAAATTATTAAATAAATAAAATGAAATATATTCCTTAGGCATCATGTAGCAGGGGAACCACGCTAAATAAATCATCGTTCGGCATTAGCAAACACTTCAATTTTAAACTTGAATAATTGTACGTATTAACTTGATTTGATAACCTCCCTACAAATATCCCTAATTTGGAAGACGCTACGGGATAGTCAAATAGGTCTTTCACAAATTTGCAAACGCACGCGGAAATAAATATTTCACTATCTGCATTTTTAAAAATCGCTTTTACAACGACAGTTTCACTTTAAAAGTAAGAGCTCCGCATTTCATAAAACATTTTTAAATTTTAAGAATGGTTTACATACATTGAAAGATGTTATAACCCAGCAAACTTCCAAACTCAAAATAAAACCTAAATATAGAGAAAAGTCCGTTAAAGCCCAATAAATTTACTTAATATCAATTCAATTACGAACCTTAGTTTTTGAATGGTGCTTTGAATGGACGTGTAGTTTCGTAACGGTTAGAAACTCAAACCGGCATCCCGATTCAGTCTCAAAGCATGAAAGAAACGTTGTTTTTTGTTTAACAAAAATATTCTCGTGCAAAGGCCTAATAGAGGCACGTCGTGGCATCGACGCTACCGACGATAGATTAAATAATTTACTTATTTTTCCGCGGTAAAAACCATATTTTCGAAGTTTTTTTTGAACAACTATGTTATTGGCACAGTACTATTATCGTTAATTAACATTCACGTTACCGGAAATAAAAGTGAAACATTTCTCTAATACTATAAACGACGTTTCGTAAAAATCCGTAGCGATCGCCCGGTCCAAACGCAGCGTTTAACCGTTAATACTGACGACTGACGAGGCGAGAGAAAGAGCGCGTTCACCCGTTGCCTACGTTAATCAAGGCCTGTGCGCGGTGGCTTCGAAGGGGGGACTTTTAAGAAACGCGACTTCTTATTTTCTCCCTATTTTAGCGCGAGATTTCATTGATAGCTGGACCGAAACGCGCGCGAAAATGAGTATTTAAAATTCTAAGCGCGAGAAAATGAACATTTCAAATTCTAAGCGCGAGAAAAAGAACATTTCAAATTATTTAGGTCCAGCTATTATCGCCTCAGGTCCAGCTAATAGCGCCTCAGGTGAGAGAATTTGGAAACTTAAATTGCCAAAATAAAAATAAAAATCGGCGCCACGCACAGGCCTTGATTAACGTAGGCAACGGTTCACCGCTCGGAGCTCCTTCTCCAAGAAGACAAGAACACAATTATGTCACGTGGCTGTGACGTCGCGCCAGAGAGAATTTAAGTAGGGAGAAGAAGCTAGGGCAGAAAATGTCGTGTTTAAAACCACGTCATCAGGGCTGGGTAGGATGGTTTCCGGTTCATCGATGCTAGAAGCCAGCTCTAGACCGGAAACAAGCTTACCTAGCTATTACCCCTAAGCTTTAGGAGTACGCTACATCATGATCTCGCTTAGCACTATCAAAGGCAATAGCTTCTGCTCCATAATCAATTCTCTCTGGTCGCACTCAGCCGTTTAATCCAATGACATAGGCATTATACTACTGTCTAGACCCCCAAATTAATAGGCTCAAGCTGAAGACCATGTTGAAATTTTATATGTAGATGACGTATTCCCAAGCATTTTGACACGTGATTACAAAGCGCGCGATTTTGTTCCTTTGGAAATGAGGAAATATAAGTTTAAAAGACATTGTCTCGAGCGTATATTCACTTCGCGATCATTTCAGTCGCGCGATTGGGGGTCTAGAGCTAGGGTGTTATAATTCCTATGTCATTGGTTCAATCAGCGCCAAACTTGATATTACCTCTCTTAAGTTACTTTGATAAAAACGCATTTTAGTTGGTAAGGAGTCGAGCAGCCAACATAATCCTTCATTACATTAACCGACTTAAAATGTAACTATCAGCCTACTCTATTCTATTGTTCTCAAGGCCGACTGCAAAGCAGAGTTAGCAACTGAAGTTCGATAAGAGTCGGATTTCCGTTGTAAGTGCCAACTAGACCATAAACCGACGAATCTACCTCGAACCGACTCAAATGCGGAAGAAGCTTCATTATAGCGAAATTTGATATGTTTAGTATTGATCGGTAGGTAGTCGGATATGCCAACCTCTCGACCCTTGTTGTTATTTGATAAGAAACCCATGTAAGTTGGTAAGGAGTTGAGCAGCCGACCTAATCCTTTCTTACACCAACCGACATAAAATGTAACTATCAGCCAACTCATTTTGTTTTTTCTCACGTCCGACTTCAAAGCGGAGCTAGTAACTGAAGTTGGATAAGCGTCGGACTTTAGTTGTAAGTGCCGACTAGACCATAAACCGACGAATCTACTACGAACCAACTCAAACGCGGAAGAAGCTTCATTATAACTAAATCTGAAGTCTTTAGTATGATCGCTAGGTAGTCGGATATGCAGACCTCTTGTCCCTTAATTGTTGTTATTTTGATAAAAACCCATGTTAGTTGGTAAAGAGTTGAGCAGCCGACCTAATCCTTTCTTACACCAACCGAAATGAAATGTAACTATCAGCCAACTCTATTTGTTTGTTCTCACGGCCGACTTTAAAGCGGAGCTAGTAACTGAAGTTGGATAAGCGTCGGACTTTAGTTGTAAGTGCCGACTAGACCATAAACCGACGAATCTACCTCGAACCGACTCAAACGCGGAAGAAGCTTCATTATAACTAAATCTGAAATCTTTAGTATGATCGGTAGGTAGTCGGATATGCCGAGCTCTTGTCCCTTAATTGTTGTTATTTTGATAAAAACCCATGTTAGTTGGTAAGGAGTTGAGCAGCCGACCTAATCCTTTCTTACACCAACCGACATAAAATGTAACTATCAGCCAACTCATTTTGTTTGTTCTCACGTCCGACTTCAAAGCGGAGCTAGTAACTGAAGTTGGATAAAAGGCGGACTTTAGTCCTATGTGCTGACTAGGCCATAAAGCGAAGAATGCACCTCGAACCGACTCAATCGCGGAAGAAGCTTCATTACAACAAAATCAGAAATGTTCAGTGTGATCGGTAGGCCGTCGGATATGTCGACCTTTAGACCCTTGTTGTTATCTTTTATTTGATAGAAACGCATGTTAGTTGGTAAGGAGTCGAGCAGCCGACCTAATCCTTCATTACCTTAACCGACTTAAAGACAACTATCAGCCAACTCTATTTTATTGTTCTCACGGCCGACTGCAAAGCGGAGTTGGCAACTGAAGTTGGATAAGAGTCGGATTTTAGTCGTAACTACCGACTGGACCTTAAACCGACGATTCTACCTCGAACCGACTCGAACGCGGAACACTCGTGCTACTGGGGTACCCATGGAGAAACCGGGGGGTTCTTTTAGTCTCCGACGCTCTTTCTATATACCCCAATACAAAAACCTTATGATCTTTCCAATATTCAAAAGTTGTTATTGAAGCAAACGAGACCCCAAAATAATAAAAGTCTAGACCCTCTCACATTCCTAAAAAAAAAACAAGAATTTGACCCAGACTTCAAATGATTTCTAACGATAATAATAACACATTCCTAGCCGATTTCCATGTACCCTAGCCGCATGTCTTTCAATACATTAATAAATACAAGTCTAGACGCTGTCACATTCCTAAAAAACAGAATTTGACCCCGAGTTCAAATGATTTCTAACGATAATAACACAATCCTAGCCGATTTCTTTGTAGACTAGTTATTGTTGTCCACAATGCTTTAGAAGCGTCTTGTTATGGTCCTATAAATATATATGCCTATCCAGATCAAATGACAAAAATTACGTTTTAAAAAATTTATTTCAATACAAATTTACACCAGGCCAAAAAGATTGACAACGCTTATACGTTTCTTTAAATAAGAAGTTTGAGACATTAATATATTAAATATATTATACGATTGAAAATCAAAACTTATTCCGCGTTCCTTTAATCTACTTTCAAAAGCCATTAATATTTTATACGTTGAAACGTACGAGCCAAAATATGATAGTACACGGTCAAAATTAATATGATCTTAAATTTCTTCGAAAGAAAAGAATTCATCGTAATCTATGTGTAATATTTTATATATGGTAATAAGTTCAGCGCAAATCAAATCACCAAGTAATAAATAGACCTGTTCGTTCGATACAAGCTTTTTCACATGTTCATTGATATATGGCATTAATCGATTTAACTCTCTTGCTTCTGAAGCGTTCAATGTGAAGTCGATACTGTCTCCACCCCTGATATTCGTTTCCAGCTTTAGATTGTTAAAGGTTGCGTGTGCTGATGTCGAAGATAATGGAGTATCGGCTAAAATAGCGTCGTATGATCTAAGGACTTCTCGCTTCTTCGCTAGCCCATAACCATACCAACTGACTTTTCTCTTATGTCCAAGTGAGGATTCCTAACTTCTTGCTCGGTCTCAAAGTTCAATTTCTATTTTCCACCCCATATTAAAAGTTTAGTTTTGTTTTTACCAATTGCATTTATGGCCAGAGCATCGGCCTTTACCCTTATTATTCTATACCCTCAATTTCTCTATTATTTTTCTTAATCTTAACTTTAAAACAGTGCACGTGCATTTCATATAATATCCTGAATCTTTGAACAGTCCTATCCAAACTAACTAGTCTTTCTACTTTGATTTTAAGCGAACCGATCCCTTCGGTCAAAGATTCTATTTAAAGCAGTTATATTAATTTTTCTTATGCAAAATATCCGACTAAAGCTATCTATACTGTTTTGCAAGGAACAATAATAATCTAAAGTTTACAAAAAATAAATAAAACACAAATTAATACAAACAAAAAATATGAATTTTTCGCGCGCGCGCGAATTAGGCCTAATTCTATAAAAAACATTCTTACAATAATGCACATCAATTTAAACCTCATATACTTATTTTCAACAAGGCTATCGACAACACTAGGTTCCGTTAAGCGACGCTCAGTGTTGTAGCGAATGTTCCTAGCATAAAAGCTATCTCCTCTGAAGTTGTTTTATATATATGGAATAGTCCAACTTGTCTATTTGGAGGTCTCTCGTGCAGCGCATATGCCATCATGAATGAAATTTTCACTGGGCTGCAATGAGTCGGGCTGAAGACCCAGACATAATTAATGAGTTCTAGATATTATTATGTCATGGCCCAATCGACAACGTTTTCAAACCGCTTATCTTCTTCAAAATACGCGGGTTTTCTCTTAATAAACGACGGATTTGTTTCAAAGTATTGCGCCACAAGACCTAACATATATATATATGCATAAAGCGCCATAACATCTAACAAGCATTATTTCGACAAAGATTCGATTCTCGATTATTAATTATCGCCATTTAAATCGAAGTTGCCAGATTTTGAATAAAGGCTAATTACTCGTGACCTACTCATCCGAATTGAATTTGGTGAAAACTTTTCAAATATGAATCGACCCCAAGGAATCCGAAAATCGCATTTATAACCGCGATAATCCAATATTTAAAAAGCTGCTAATTTGGACACTTCCGGTTTCCGGTAAAAGTTTGCAATGAACAACTATGAAACGGATAAAATATGAAAGAGAATTGAAAAATTATTATAATGCAATTTATTCCAGAGCGCTAGCTTGTATAGTTTTCGAAATATAGTAAAATATGTGCAAAAACTGCAACGCGCAAAGACGTCTTTAACAGTCTGTACCTAAATCCGTTTTTGTAAAAACTTATTTCCAGAAATTGATATTGAAAACTTATTTTTCGTCAAATTTCCCGAGAACTTGTATGTGTTAAGCCTAGATCAAAAATGACAAGTCGGGAGATAAAAATTTTACCTTTCTGAGTCGAGGACGCTGTCTCCCCACTTATTCCAGAATATTAAATTTTATATTGCTTTTTATTGATGAGCAACCATACCTGTCCACCGTCGCTTGGACACAGCTCAGCTCACTTTACTTTATAGAAATTCACAACGAGCTCACTTCAAGCTCAAAATTGAAACAATGTTTCCTTAGTGCTCAATGTGAGATAAAGCTCAGTTAGTTTTTATAAATGAGCTCACCTCGGGCTCTGGTTTATTCACATAATTTTTATGGGCTCAAGCTCTCTCTAATATCTTTTGCGGGCTCACCGCGGGCTCAAAATCGATCGATTTTAAGACTCACTTCGATCTCGGGCTCATTCAGTTTAGTAAACTCAAGCTCGAGCTTGGTCTCATATTTCCGGAGAATATTTCTTCCAAGAAGTGTAGATGTTGAAATAAATCATTTTGCAGCTATTTTAAGGTGATAAATGCAAAACTACAATATATATTTACCATCCAAAAGACTCGCACTACTAAAAAACTTCAAAACTTCATCAACCAATGAGTTACACTAGTTTCTGTTGGCACTGAATGGGGCTCTGAGCCAAGCTGAGCGCAGTCTGAAATCAGTAAGCGCCCTTTAAAAATGGGCTTTCTCATAGTTTTGAATTGGCCTCATTCGAGCTCAAAAAGCTAAAAAATTTGAAAAAGGTCTCAGCGTAAGCTCTCCTTAGTTTTACAGTTAAACCTGGGCTCAGCTCAAGGCTCACTTTGTTTGTGACGTATTGTGAGCCCAGGCTCAATCTCAAATATTTTTCATAAACCTTCAGGCTCGGCTCGAGGTCGTGAGCTTATCAATTATTTTGAAGAGCCTCGCTCAATTCGAGCTCGGGATCACTGAAATGAGGAGAGCGCGGACAGCTATGTGAGCAACAGCCGCTAAAGTTATAATAATAAACAAACAACTCGAGTGTTATAAAAAATGCTAGATGACAGCTATAACGTGGAACAATGAACCCTAAAATCGAACACCCCTTTCTAGTTTGGAAGAAGTAAATATAATTTTATTGGTGTCAATATAAAATCAACAGAGAAAAAAGCATATTTTCAGGTTGAGTGTTGTTAAAGGCATCCCTGGATATAGAACAGTGATCAGACACCATTTACGGAGAGAAGATTGTTTTTTATATCTAACTGTGGTTTTGGTAGCTGATTATCGTCTGATTCATAGTAAAGAATAAATCTAAACATACTGAGGAAAAGTGTCTGAAACCAGGGTTTGGTAGCCAATGGTAGTATTGCACCTCCGAAAATGGAGCTAGGTTTCGCCGCCGAAAATTGAGCGACCCACGTAGTGGCGGTGTTACTCCAATATAGACTAAGACTAAAAGAGTGGCTCATACAATCATGGGAAAGGGAGAAGAAATTTGAAGAGGATTCGTTTTGTGTCTCGTCACATGAAACGTTTCTGCGATCGTTGGATTCCATAGTAGCAAATGTTTCACTTCGGAATCAACTTCAAATAAAAATAAATATAATAATTTAATTCGTGTACTATACTTTGGTAAACATTTTGACGCTTGGGAACATGTTACCCTTAATTGCTTTCTTGCACTCAATCCTGAAATCTATGCCGTTCTCAAGCGTTTGGTCGCGTGCATTTATTCATTATATAATAGCCAAACAGACCATAAGGACAATTATGTACAGTTTGGAAAAACTGAACACCTGTTCTAAAATAAAAACACTTGTGTTTTGAAATTTAAATTAGAAAATTAATGACATCTGGTAATGTAAGGTGGATTGAAGAAAAAGGTTATAAGAACACGGAAATCTATCAAGAATCAAACTAACAGCGCGTGATGAATTTAGCTGCTACTGAGGGTGATAAATCAATGTCCTTGCTATTCTTTCTATGTATTTAAAAAAGGCATTTTCAGTTCGGGGAAGTAGATACTTCATTTCCTTTCAAAAAGCTTTCCTATTCGGATAAGTTGAAGTTTTCAAACCTTGATGAATTTACCGTGAAGTTGAGATCAACATATCAATTACATATTAATACCAAGTTTATTAGTTTTCTTCTACAGAAATGGCAAATAATTCACGAATATTCCGCATGCTTCTATCTGAGGTGAAATATTTATTTGTACCAAACTAGTATGTTAATTTTTAAGGTCATAATTGTAATTTTGAGAACATCTTAACAGCCGTTGATGTATTTCAAAGAGACATTGAATGATTTAAACTTGTACACTTTTAAAGACATATCATTTAATGGGTTTTTAACTACTGTGAAGTTTATATTTTTCACATTAGGATATACGTAAGTTGACCTTATTAAACTATCAAATTTTTAAATAGATTATAGCAAAACATCATGCGTGTTTCCTTTCCCATAAAAGAGTCGCAATATTGTGTAATTTTTTTGTGTTTGAATCACAATATAAAGTATTTTCCAATGCACAAATGGAAACACTTTTTAACTCTCCGAGTGACGATGACGTCACGGAGAGGTATTTCACTGGAGTGAGTGTGTGTCTGCTACCACGTTCGCAGTTGGCTAATCGGAGCAAACGTGTTCGCAGAAAGCAATTTTTACGCTTCTACTCCCATCGTTAGGATTAAGAAGTACGCGGTGATCGGCAAGAGTTACGAGAAACGTCTAGCCTCCCAATGGCAGGCCTTCCATCAAAGGTTCACGGAATTGCGAGTTTTTTTATCATTTATTGTGAATCAATCGCCTTATATACCCAAAATTTCCAAAAATTGTTAAAGAAGGATGCGCTTGAATTCAAACGTCAACAAAAGCTATGATTAAAAAGATTTTAGGAATGAAGTTTCTAAAAACGATTGAACTAGAATTAATGTAAATTAATGTCGATTAAAATAATTAATATCTATTACAATTAATTAATTATTGAAGAAAAACCTCTTAATTGCGGCTCGACTTGGAGTGGTTTATTTTGGTTTCCCAACTTGTTGAAAATCTGTTTTATGTATGCTGTAACTTTACAAAAAAACTCTATAGATTTTATTTTTGTGAAATGATCTTGCACTATTTTAAAATTGACTGATGGTTTTTTTACGAGTAGGATTGTACCTGTTGATTCGCAAGTCGATGCGGCTAGAGCTCTGATTAATGCGGTAAGTTTCCGCAACGAAAATCATTGTTGGAAGTAAGCTATCTCTAGGACCTCTAGGCCTTCAAATACGTGTGAAATTGCCTACAGCCTACTTCACGTGTTTGAAACTAAGGCCTAGAGGTCCGTGCACTCGAGGTAAAAAACTCGTGGATATTTTAAATCCTAAACACCCTGAAGTTTTTCGTCTCTTGTCAGCACGTACAAAGCTAGGTTACATAGAGACCTAGCTTTACGCGTGCTGACAACCGATGCTGTAACAGAGTATACACAGAATAAGCTGTCGTTCGAGTTATGAAGTTGCCTATCCTGTAGAGTGAAAACACATTTCCTCACTCGCATTCTTTATTCATGGTCATGTTTTGAAATGAAGTTATGTAGCAGTACTATACCATTTGGGAACATTTGGGGTTTTTCCACGGTTAAGAAGCGGAATTATACATGTTTTTTTTGAAGTGTGGTTCGAGCAGCAAGCGCACTAGTGTTTATCAGGGTGTTATTTCTATCATTAAAGATTGTACGCGTATATTTTGAAGCAAATATTTTTGGATATCATGCAGGTCTTTTTTTGAAACGGGCACCGCCCAACTTGTTTTACATCTATCCGAAGTCAGGGAAATCGGATGCTAAATCATACCATAGCGCTAACGTACATTCTGTAGCAGTTCCTTTACATTACGAGCTCCAAGGTGGTAGTTAATCTTGCCTTAATCGTTTTCTATCCACGCTTTCTTTTCGTACCTGGGGCCACAAACAAACAAAACACACACATATGCATACAAAACACTATCGCAAGGCTAGGTGTGGTTACATAACCACATGTCACCTAGCAAAAATTATGTATCGTTCGAACAACGCCCTAGTGTTATTTCTAACATTAAACATTGTACACTTCAAAGCAAAACAATCAATACAGTTGGATATTACGCAAATAATGTTTTTATAACCCTATAGGAAATTGACGCACTTTTACATCCCCAGTCATTGACAAAGGAAGTGGCATTTCTTAAGTTTGCCCCAACACAGCCCTTTACTTATGGAAGAGTGGTCCTCTTTTCTAGAGTATTTGAGTCTTCATTTTCTCGACGTATTTCTCTTACTTCGTTTTCTATTGAGGTGATTTTCATAAAATCTAAGGCAAAATAATACCTAACAATCCAGTTTTAAACTTTATAGGTGTGGATTGCTTTTATGGTGACAATTATATCTGTCACCTTGGTGTTCTCTCTTTTGACTTATTTTATGAAAAAAAATGTACCAATTAGCTTCTCATGGGCTATTTTAAACTCGACTTGGCTAATTGTATCTCTGATTTTCAATAATGGTAAAAGAGAAGAAGCGTTTCTCTAGTAAAGTTATGGATTCCAATTTAACATAATTCTAGTTCATTACCAGTCTTCTAATATTAGTCTAAATATTTTGATGTCCGTCTGTTCTTTCATGTTTTATATTATTATGGTATGCTATTATGGATGCCTCAGTAGCAAAACCATTGTCTTGGAAAATCGCTACATAAGAACCATCGACGACATTTTAAGGACGCCCAATCTTGAAGTTGCGATTCGTGAAAATTCAGCTTTGTTTGATTATTTGTCAGTAAGTCTCTCCAGAACAATCAAGCTTTATCTTTGTCGGCTCCCTCAAGGAGCTTTGCGTTATTAAATATTTCCATGTAATTAGCTAAAGTTACCAAAAGCCTGAAATACTAGAACCTTGGAGATTGAAGGGTAAAAGAGACTTCGCCTACCTGTTGTTAAACTTAG
This sequence comes from Phalangium opilio, assembly GCA_019434445.1. NCBI lineage: Eukaryota > Metazoa > Arthropoda > Arachnida > Opiliones > Phalangiidae > Phalangium > Phalangium opilio. Next base: position 131,000 of record JAEQBA010002038.1, on the reverse strand, counting down.
GTTTCGGCCTTTCGGAATAAGCCTCTTCGACGTAAAGAACGGGGTAGGCAACCCTCAGACATACAAGCCGTCTCTGCGTTCTCACTGCATCCAAAGCGCCTAGAGCGCAGGCACTAAAAAGCGAGATGGAAAGCTATGTCCTTTGCTCTAAGTTACATCGAAGAGACTTAATCCTATTCACTGATAAGCATCTAGTAACCTAGCGTGGCGAGTTGGTGACGCGTATCGTCACTATGCGGCTCCATGCTATCTCTCTCTCTTGTTTGGAGATAGGCGCAATACTGGTTGCTCGGTGAAGCATGCCCCTGAAAGGAGGAAACGAAATGAATGCATGATCAGCAGATAAACGTAACATTGAACTTGAATTAAGGAAACATGCCACAAATGAAATAAATCCGCAGTCATTAATTATAGCACACTTTGTCAGGAACCGGGAGGTTGGCGCACTCCTGTAGGCTAAGCTCCTGGACGACAACGTTTGAGGTAATACGGCACTGCTAATAGCCCAGGACTTTTAGGGTTTGACCTAGAACATTTGAACATAAAGATGAAAATTGGTAGTGTTGTTTTTGAACTAACAAAAAATGTACTAAAAGTCCCCTGCTGTAGAGCGCGAGTTTTCGCCGCCATATTATAAAATGGTAAAGTTCTGCCATGATGTTAATATGGTTCCAATCATAATGTGTACCAATTTTCATAATTTTTGAAGAAGAACGTGGGATACATTGTAGTTGGCATTCCCGGCGACCATTTTCCAAGATGGCGGCGAAAGCTCGCGCTCTACAGCAGGGGACTTTAAGTATATTTTTTTTGGGTCAAAAACAACACAAGTACCAATTTTCATCTTTATGTTCAAATGTTCTAGGTCTAGGCCTTTTTGGCCTATCTGTCCTGGACTATAACCTAAAGCCACCGCTTGCGGCTTGCCGCGTGTCCGCCGGTGTGTGACTTGACCTCATCAACCCTTCCGTCCCCACCCAAGAAAACCTCATCTCCTTCCCTCTCTAGTCTTATACAATTCCACCTTGAATTATGATATCTTGCTCGAGGTAGTTACGGCCTAACAAGATAACAGCCTTGTGCAAACATACGACGGGTCTGCGGACATCTGTATACCTATGACCCTGAAACTCTAATTAAAAACCACCTTAGGACCAATGAAATACCCTACCAACATTATAACCATTTTTGGAACGATGATGTTAATTTTCAGAAAATATTGTCGTCTACTGCCCGTAGGCACTCGCGCACTGTGCCACGACACGTACTTTCACCAAAGTGTTAATTACACAGGCACAGAATACAAACTGATCACTAGTAACTCCATACTTGATAGTCCATACTAAAACATTTTCCACTCTTAAAGGTGTTATTCGACACTCATAAAGGTTAAACGTGACACTCATAAAGGTTAAACGCGACACTCTTAAAGGTGTTATGCAAAAAGTGTTATTTAAACTTGAAAGGTGCTATGCCGCACCCTTTAAGGAATTGCACAGCACTGATATGAGAGTAAAGATTAACTTTTAGCGCGATATAAGAGTTAAAATGGTGTTAAACTACACATCTGTTGCACAATTTTTATTCTTATCTTTGACACCCATTGCTAAATAAGTTTTACTAAATCCTTTCAGGGGTGTAAATGAACACCTGAAACGTGGTCAAATTTGGACCCAAATAAAATACTTTTAAAGGTGCTAAAGCGCACTCCATTTTCTTAGAGTGCACGGTTGTTGAGATTTGGCGTAACCTTCCGATCGATGAATTCACGTCAGTAACTTAGGCCCCTATCGTAACACTTTGAGATAACTAATATTGATGCATGGTAGACAAACCGTGGGGAGGAAATATTTTAAAATTAAAGACCACCGATAAAGTGTAAAAATATACCTCAGTAAAACTTTCCATTAACATCGAGAGCGTGGTGGGTTTGGTGTATTACATTAAGACCATTTTAATTTAGTTTTTGTCAACGTGGAATAAGGTAAGAAAAGACTAACCAAGTCCATGACAATTTAAATTATCACTAATGCAATAGGGAGGGTTTTATTGCCTCACGGCTATCCGCACTAATCGTCAGTGGAAAAAAATGTGCTAGGGTCGGGAGTGCTGCGTCATTGTGACAAATTTTGAACCCATAAAGCACTTTTAGGCTGGCCAATTAATTCGATGCTAACTACAACGTGTTCGTATTCGATGATGCTACCTTGAATTCTTCTCCGATTCATCGCATGCTGACACGTTTAAATTTCGAAAATGTATTTTATTAAAAGAATATTTTTAGTCCCAAGAGTGACTTATTTATCTGCCATTTACAAATTTTGTGTGTGGAATCTTAATTTCACACGGCATTTTCATTCTAGGGGTCAAGAAACCCAAAGATTATGTCAATTTTTAAAAGGGCATCACATTACGACATTTTTGAAAAGTATATTAGTGACATTGAACTAAGGAAGTTTTTTGAAGGAAAAGTGGTCGTTATGGAAGATTCAACTAGTTTGTGGAATTTTATTTTTCGATTCATAAGAGAAAATGAGAAATATACATATGGAAAGAAAATTTTAATCAGTGAAGAAAGTAATGTTGATTATTTGACGCGGGCTTCATTTGCTTTAACGAAAAATATTTCGCGACAATTACGAGAAAAAATTGACAATAGGTAAGTCATCTTGATGTTAGATAAAATCTTAAATTTTATCATTTGAGATAATTAACAAGAATTATTGGTATCATCTATCACAACAACTTTATGTTATAGAGTTTTGGTGCAAAATTATGGTTTCTTATTGAATTTCGTTACACTATGAATGTGACTGAAACTTTTATATTTTAGAATCATCACTTACATATCCACAGGTCAAGAACTGGGTTGTCATCGAGAACTTATGATGAAATATAGAGAACATCTCTGTGACAAAACATCTAGTTTCTCTGTGTCGTCCGGAATTAAAAGATACTCGATTGCTTATTTGACCCCAGTTTTTATGATTTTCGTTATTGGTCTTTCCATATCGGGACTCTCTTTTATTTGTGATCATGTCGTTCGAGCGTGTTTGGCTGAAGCAAATAGTATTTAATTTGATACAAAATATTTTTGTATAAAGTAAAATAATTTTGAGTATACACAAACGAAATTAATAAAAACTGTCCTTTGGGGATCTTTGTGGACAAAGATGGGGAAAAGTGAGAGATAGGTGTAGAAAACTAATTGCCTGAAGTAACAGATATTTAGTTTTGGCTTTTGAACACATTATTATTTAAACAACAATTATTTGAAAGAATTCTTATCTTAGTTTTTTTTCACCAAAATTACTATAGTAAAATATTTTAACATGACACATATATCATTTTAAAAATAATACGGGTTTTCCTTTTATTTTCTCTCAAATATTTACAATAAGGTTGAGCCCTGTAAGGGGAATAAAATGGACAGAAAAATAATATTAGCTGATAAAGTAAAAACCGTATCAAAACAAAAAGTGTGCGTTAATTTGAAAGTTTTCGAAGTTTCAAAAATTGACGTAATGTCACTCTACAGATCTTTTCGACACTAATATCAACATCACAATCAAACTGCCTATGTTACTTTCCGCTTCGCAATATTTCCCATTTAAAAATATAAAAATTAAACTCATAAATCTCAATTTTTCAGATATGCAAGTATTTGAACCTTCTTAACACTGCCTTCTCTAATACTAGGCCTTGCGATAGGAATAAAAGGGGGGTGGCAATTAGGATTTCATAAATGGCACTAGATGTCGCTTTTCTGAGGTTTTAAACTGGCGGCAAATTCAAAACTATGGGAAATTTTTAGCAACGTCGAAGTTTAATCTGCTAAGTTCGGCTCGAAAAAAAAAAAGCAAAAAACCGGTCAATAAACCGGTTCATGATGCTGAACGGTTTCCGAGTTCGAAAAATACTAGTTTAAATTTGGTGTACGTTTTGACACGTGTCAATGGCGTCTGCATGGAAATTTCAACCTATCACAGCCCTTAAGTTTTTCCCAAAAACAGCCACTGCCAATGAAATGCCTTAAGTTTGATTTGGATTGACCAATGAGCGAGCTTAGGAGAGGTAGGATGATATTTCTTTGGCAGATGAATTCGGACACAGACATTATAAACTCCAATATTTTAATTACCCACTTCTCTAGTTTCGCAGACGATGTGCCCTGGTCAATGGTCATGGAAACATGGACCAGGTTATTTAGTAGTTTAAAAAAATCCTTATTTCCTACCCTGGTCCACCATAAGCGAAAGACGTGCGCAGTACGATTTTACTTTCGTCATCGCGAAAAATCGCCTCAGAAAAGAGCCATCTAACGGTTACTGAGCGGAAATTCAAAATGTCACATAAAAAATGCATCTGTCGTACATTTCAAGGCCTAGTATTAGAGTTGGCAGGGGGGTTCCCATTCAACCGAATCTCATTGGACCGAATCGCATTCGACAGAAACTTTTTGGCTAGAATTTCAAAATCTAGCCCAACGGCTGGTTTCAATTGAGGTGGAATATTTTATAACATTTTTAAAGTCAGTTTAGGTTAGGTTTGGTTGTAATTGGTTTATTGATAGGTTATAGGTTTGGTTTGGTTTGGTTAAGTTAGGTTAGGTTTGGTTAGGTTTGTAATATTTTATAAATCATTTAACTATGGTACGCCTTTTCCAAAATATTGATGTTTAGTTTCTTTGACTTCTCAAATAATATGCCTTTTCCAAAACATTACTGTTATGTTAGGTTAGGTTAGGTTAGAAATATTTTATAAATCATTTAACTTTGCTACGCCTTTTACAAAATATTTATGTTTAGCTTCATTGACTTCTCAAATAATATGCCTTTTCCAAAACATTACTGTTATGTTATGTTAGGTTTGTTTTGGTTAAGTTAGGTATTTCGGCAGTTATATACTATATATATATATCTTTGGGAACGAATTGGTTTTTTAAGGGTTATTTTTTTCATATCTAAAAACCAATATTCGAAAATGTCTAGTTTATACTCTAAAACTGCTGCTAAAACCATGTAACGTGATAAATATGACTTAAAAAAACAAAATCTACAATTCCCTTTAAGAAGTAAATTTTCGGGGATCTGAAAGCATTTGGTTCTTCTAAACTAAAATAGGTGGTTAATATTTTACCGAATGTTCGCGTATGGTACTCAATTTCTTTGACCATTATTTTATTATAAGTTCAAGAAATTGTTTGCTTGCAAAGTTGCATCTTTGCGCTCCCGGGAATTAAATTCATTTTAGTTCCATCGGTTGTATATGCGCATGCATTCTTGTCCCAATAGATAGTATCCGAAACCGGGAGAAGTGCGGGTTTTCGCTCCAATGGGAATGTCCCATTGGACCGAATCCGCAAAAAATGCGGGGTTTTCGGTTGATTGGGACTGGTTTCGGCAAAATGCGATTCGGTCCAATGGGGCAGAGCCGAGTTGGCAGTGTTCTTAAAGACCATGTCAGTCGAAAGTAAAACGTAGTATCAAGCTTGTACCCCTTAAAAATTCTTGATGAAGCCTTTTTCTAGAGCTAATATTGAGAGCAAAATACTAGGGTAAATAATGTTGAATAATATTTATCGCAAATGAAATTTTGGTGAAAAAAACTAAAACAAGAATTTTTCAAATAATTGATGTTTTATAATCATGTGTTCAAAAGTGAAAATTAAATATCTGTTCTTCAGGCAATTAATTTTCTACACTTATCTCTTACTTTTTCCCGTCTTTGTCAACAAAGACAGTTTTTATTAATTTTAAAATTGGAAATATGGCGAAGCGGAAAATAACACAGGCCTTTTCATTGTGAGGTAGTTATTAATGTCGAAAATATCAGTAGAGTGTTCGTGATCTGTGAGAGCTATACAACACGTTTATTTTGAAAACTTTCGAAATCTTCACAATTGACGAATACGTTTTATTAATTTTTCATATGGTTTATATTTTATCAGCTCTTAACGATTTTTTGCCCATTTAATTCTCTTTATAGTGCCGATTTCTCAACCTAATTGTAAACTTTTAAGAGAAAATAAAATGCAATGCTTAACTTTTTTCAAATAATTGATGTTTTATAAATTTGTCTTCAAAAGTGGAAATTTGAATTTCTGTACTTCAGGCAATTAATTTTCTACATTTATCTTTTAGACTTTCCCGTCTTTGTCTACAATGACAGTTTTCAGTAATAATAAGTATGATATGATTGGATTAATTAATGTGAAAAAAATTAAAGCAAAGGTCTCGATTTTTTTTCAACTTCATGCTCTTCTCCCTCCTTTTTTAAAATATCTGTGTTTCCGCGCGAATCGTGGCGCCAACTACATGGTATTATCTTCGATGAAAACGTTCTTCTGCACTGGTAAAGCTCTATCCATATTCTACGTCATTTTATCTTTATCCGCACTCGAAAATTATCCATAGCACTTACACGTTAAATCGTATTATATCCACAACTTTCTTTATAAATAATCGGTTATCCACTAATTTGTGGATAATGGATAGAAAACGCCGAGCTCTACGCACTGTTTTGCGTATATTTTAAGTACGACGTTTTTGACGCTTAATTACGCGGCGTTTTCACCGGTTAAAACAATCTCTCCCTGCGAACGTTTTCAATCACTTTTTAGCCACATCGTATGATGAACATCTATGATGTGGGTCTTAGTTTGACCTGCCCTGTTGTCGGTTGGGGTGGTGGGGGCGGGGTTGTGAATGAGTACTGCCTTTGCCAGTGTAAAATTTTTCGTTTGTCATTGAAGGGAGAGCGAATGGGAGAGAATAGTGATGAGGTGATATTTTTCGTTCGTGTATTTTAAAAGGATGGGCATTATAATAGTAAGTTTAAGCATTGAATTTAATTGTTCTAGTAAGGTTATACATTTTGAATTGATTTTTACGTTTGCTTGATATATTGAAAGCCAAAGAGAGGATTATGGTATTGCCTTAATTTAAATTGGAGGTTTCAATCACTGTCACCTGTCGACAATAAATAAGGGTTTCACGCTTTCAACTCCGCTCCCCTTATTTCAACATTCTAAGAAATCGATGGGACGTATATATACAACGATGTATTTAGGATTGTCTTAAAGCGGTGTTTATTAATAGAAGTTAATAATAATAATAATAATAATAATAATTTTTATTTCCCAATATATAAATTGGAGGCCAACAAGAAAAGGAGTAACTCCCAGTACAGAGCTTGTTGACCCAGACAAATACAAAAAAAAAGAAAAAAAAAATACACAAATTAAATTAAAACAAAGAAAATTATAAAAACCAATAGTCATATAAAACCATAGTTATATAGATGAAATCGAAGAGGAATAAAAATAATTATAATATACAATCGTCATTTAAAAATTTTTGATACAATTAAAATTTAAAACAGGCTAGCGTATTACTACACCTTATGTCAATTGGGAGAGAATTCCAATCCCTAACGACACGAAAAAAATGAATGAAAAAGTGCATCACATCTAGCTTTACCAATGGCAAATGTCAAAATTTCATGCCTTTCTTTAATAATGACATAATCTAGTAAAAGAAAGGTATAATGACAGTAGATTACCCGGTATAAAAAGACGAGACTAGAAAACTGTCTTAGTGCATACATAGGTAAAAAATTCAGTGTCTTTAAACGATCACCATATTGTACTCTATTGCAATTTTGCACATTATTAAACCATGACTGGTTCAGTTGATAAGAAGTAAAATGTCTCAAAACCCGTTCAACACTGTCAATATCCTTTCGTAAATGAGGAGACCATACCACAGACCCATATTCCAAAACAGGAATTACCAGAGACTTAAACGCTATAATAGCTGCTTTTGAACGACCAAAAGTTCTATTAATTAAACCAGTCAAGCGCCTGGCTTTAGAGGTAATATATAAGACATGGTCAGCCCATTTTAAATCACTTGAAATAAAAATCCCAAGTAACTTACATTTAAAGACCCGAGGCAAGATTTGATTAGATACACAATAATCAACATTAAATACATTGCGACGTCTAGTTAAAATGATATATGAACATTTCGATACATTTAGAGACAAGAGATTTCTAATTCCCCAGTCAACGATTATATTTATATCTCTCTGAAGTAACACAGTGTCCGACATAGAGCGCACAGCTCGAGAGAGAAAGGAATCATCAGCGTATTGCCAAAGGTTAGTATCAGGGGAAATACCAAGGTGAAGATCATGGGCGTACAGAATAAACAGTAAAGGACCCAAAATTGATCCCTGGGGTACGCCAGAGGTAACAGGTTGATAACCCGAAAACTCACCTTGAAAGACAACTCTCTGTTCACGATTCCTTAAGAAATCAGCAACCCAAGCTAGGATAGGACCGCGAATACCCACACCATAAAGCTTAAAAATGAGGCGATCATGAGGAACAGAGTCAAAGGCTTTTTTCCAGTCAAAAATTATGACATGTACATCAGATGGTACACGTAAGTCCAACAAAGAAGCCCATGAATGGAAAGCCTGGACTAACTGCGTTACGCAACTGAAACCCTTTCTAAAACCGAACTGCTTTTCAGGGAGCACGCCAGGCTTAATACATTTAGAATTAATGAAATCAGATACAATTGATTCCATAATTTTACAGAAAACAGAGGATAAGGATATAGGACGGTAGGACGCCATATCAGATCTGTCTAAGGAAGAACCCTTATATAGAGGGACAACATTAACCCTTTTCCAAGCAGCCGGAAGTCTGCCTACTTTCAACGAGTAATTTAAAAAGTCAGACAGAGGATACGACACACTATCACGACAAAGCTGTAACATTTTTGGGGTTATCCCATCTGGACCAGGGGAAGAGTTACATTTCAGGTTATTGATAGCAGTGATAACCAAAGATGGAGTAAACAATAAGTTTAGCTCATCATCGACTGGTAGCGGAAGATCATACAAAGTGTCAGCTGGGTTAGAAATTGGGCCAGATTTACAGAAACAAGAACAAAAGTACTCATTGAATTTAGTAGCAATGATAGCACAATCAGTAATGCTATCCCCATTGTTCTTCATAAAGTTTGGAATTGGGAGTTTTGATTTGAGGGCCACAAATTTCCAAAATTTTTTAGGCTCAGAGCGTAAATTATTAGAGAGTTGCCTAACATGATTCGCATAAGAAGTACGAGATAATTCCTTGATCTTATTTGTCAGACGCCTGAATTTAGCTCTATTAAACTCGGTGAAATTGGATTTGAGTTTTTTAAATAGTGTTTTTTTCACATTGGCTAAATGAATTATCTGACCCGTTATCCAAGGATTTGATTTTCGCTTAGGGCGAGAAGTAATCTTAGGAATACTATCATCAAGACAAGCAGAAAACATTGATAACCAATTGTCCCAGGCCTCGTCAATGTCATTTTCTAAATTAAAAACCATGTCCCAAGGAGCGTGACTTATAAGTCCATTTAGCGAGACAATATCAGCATTGCGAAAATCAAAACTTGAACGCTGCACCACCTTATTCTGAGATACTGTACAAATTAATTCACCAGTCACAGCATTATGATCACAACCAGGTAAATTATCCACAGAGACTACATTCTTAATAAATCTTTTCTGATTAATATACACAAGGTCAAGAGTATTATTATTCCTCGTCTTGTCAGAGACAACTTGATGCAAACCAAGATTCGAGACACATTCGAACATGTCAAGTGATGAGAGGCAATCGGGGGTTGGTTTCGGAAGACCAAGACTAGCCATATTAAAGTCTCCCATTAAGATGAAAATATCATGTTTGTTAATCTCATCAACAATACTATTAAGTAAGGCACAATTCCCAATTACATAATCATGGATACACGGCGGAGGGACATAAACACAACCAATCAAGATTGACCTATCATCCGCCTTAGCAGAAGCAAACACAGCTTCAATTTCAATGCCACCAGGAGAGACACGAACAGCAGGGTCAATATCCAACAAAACCGGAGAAAAACTTTGGTTTATGGCTAGCAAGACACCACCGCCCCTAGTAGCACTATCACGTCGAAACACAATGTAATTACTTTCGAAGAGTTCAGTATCGCAAATATCAGGACCAAGCCAAGTTTCAGTTAACAAAAAAATATCCGGATACATATTGCGAGCTACCACGTCGAGATCACGCAATTTTTGTCTAATACTACGAACGTTAGACAAATAGAAGGATATGGATTCCAGTTTTTTTCGTCGCTTAATTTTAGTTTTTTTGACACCCTGCATCTTAGGAATTTTTATCCCATTAAGAGAATTTTCCTCGAGAGACATACTTGAATTAACAAAAAACGAATCGTCGATTTTCGGCATCCCGCAGTCAAAACAAATAAATTTTGAATCGCACGATAATTTGAAATTTTTTAAATTGTTAGAATAGACACAATCTGAGTGAAAATCGATTTCACACTCATGACAACGAATACTTTTTTTGCTACGACGGGCGACTTTTAAGCAAATCTTACACGGAATTTTTCTGGCTGGACCAGGATTTAAATTTATATCACCGGCGAGAAGAATTACGGTGCAAACACCCCTAAGGCTAAAATTACGCGACTTAGGCAATCTAGCGTTAGGTTTATGCTTAATAAAAGCAAACTGTTTAGACGGTGAAAACACATCGAACGAGTAAGACGAGGATTGTCTCGCAAATTCGATATACGAATAATCAGATACATTTGAAGCACAAAAATCGACATAGCACCCGAACGCAAATAGTCTCGAAGTAAAAGTCAGAAATAATAAAGAGTAAACTATACCTACGAGACCAGGCAGATACGAAACCTTCATTTTGAGAACTACGGGCCTCGGCAAGCACACAAACACGGAGCAAAATTCAATGCGACCGCACAGTACGACGAATTTTTCTAATTGGTCATGCAAGTTTTCAATTTTTAACTAACTTTAAAGTAATATATTTCTGTTAAATGAATAATTTTTAAATTGCGATTGAAAGATCAAATATGCTATAGTTTTGCGATCATCAGGCCACCTGGTTAAGTGTATTTCTCAACAAATCGAGAACAGTTTTAAAAGAAAGTACTAGCTTGTGGACCAGGATATTACAATTATAACCTAAGTAAGTTTATTGAAGTAAAGATTATGGGTCATAATTTTTTGTTAGGGCATAGAGGAGCTCCTCAGTCTTATTCTCAGTACTTCTTTTAATAGGTATATAGTTTTACCAATGTCAAAGGATGCTCATCGTGAGGGTACTCACTCAAGTTTTTCCGTTCGTGTCACAGTATTATAATTGTAAGTAAAATAAAAATTTAATAGTCATTTTAAAACAGTTAAAGGTAGCTCATCGAGGACTATTCACTGAAATTTTCTGTATGCCTGATGTGGCTACTATTACGGGCCCAGCCCTCGGGTCGTCTTGTTTTTGTAAAATCTATATCTATACAAATTAAATTCCTGACTGACTGACTGATAATCAACGCCCACCCCAAACCGCGTGACCTAAAAGGCTGAAAATTTGCAGGAACGTTACTCACAGGTAGGTGCGTACTAAGACAGATTTTTCGAATCCGCCGCCATCTTAAAATATGGCGCCCAGAAATATAAAATCACCATCTCTATGCAACAAAGTCCGCGCGTTTCGACCGATTTCAAAAATATTTAGTACACAGGTTTCCTTTAACCTATAGATGGGCTGAATGGTCGATTTTTTGCCATCTTTTTAAATGGCGGCCAAAACCTTAAAAACCCTTCTTTATAGAATAATGTCCGCGTGAAAAGTAATAAAAAAATGTCCCGACGGGCTCACGGGCAACGCCGAGTGGCTTCGCTCCTAGGGTGCTACAAAAATATTAGTCATCAGTAAAATCTACTTATTCTTTATATCCTTTTGATGGAAGTTCTTCTTATTACACGCAGAATAAAAGCAAATGTTCTATGTTCAATAGAAACAAAAATTATTTTTGTTTTCGTTTAGGCTTGAAGTGCAGTAAATGTTTTGGAGAGCCCAACGAAACAAAAGGTTCTTATTGTCTCTTTAGGTAACTAGCAGAATACAATACATTATGTTTATGACGTTTTTCATGAAAGTGGTTGCATTGGTTGACATAAAAAAATATGTAAAGTTCGGTAAGAAAGTGCTTTTTCCGTAATGTAAGGGCTTTCCCAAAGTCCATGAAGTAGCAGTCCTTTTATAAAAGAAAACAACGAAACTCATCCTACATTTGAAACGTCACCACCTATTGCTACTTTTAGGTACTTCTTGTTCACCGGCTACGGATTACGCGTAATAATTTTAGCACTGTCAAAGGGAGGGTTTTATAGATTACGCGTAATCTTTTTCCAATGTACCGCCGTGTACAACGACCACACTTAGTGACTAGCCCCTCGAATGTAACGGATGTCAAGCCATTATCATGGCAACGATATCATTACTCGTCCTTAATTAATATTTTCCATGATTTGTAAAGCTATTGTGACACGTCTTAATTACTTGCTTTATATTGACTATGAATTATGTCGGGTTTTTCTAACAGTGTAAAGGGGTCTACATTGTCACACGAACAACTTAGTCTAATCGAGCGTGGGATTCAGATTTCAAAAATTGGGAAAGAAACGTAACCATTTCAATCGAAAGGGGGATCCGATTCATCCTCGCTAACATTATTGGCGAATAACAGCTGGAGTTAAAGCATAGCCCACTCGATCATGATGGAACATAAATTTTGGTAAATAATTGTAGACATTGGTTCCAAGGTGGACTTTGAAATATTCCGTTTTCTTAATGACTTCTTAACAAGATTAATGTTAAATGTGACGTCACGCATAGTAGAACTCCACCCCTTTGTCTCGGACCTATCAGAAATTTAGAAACTCCCTCCTCCCTTTGGAGTGTGACGTATTTTACGGACCATCCCTCGATGGATTTTTGAAAAGTCCATCAATAATGAAGGAGCGTGTTTATTGGGCCCAACTGAGTGGAAAATATCAATGAACATGGGGTGCACAACATATGGCTACAGAGATATGTCCCCCATACAATTTCCCCTATAACAAAGAAAATACCTGCATTTTTAGTACGACTTTAAACCGAGTAACCAGCTTGTTCAGAACTATTAGATAATTTCAATAGCCTTCAAAGTTCAATCAAAAAACGTTTTGCATCTTACCTGCGGAAGGTAATTAAATGTGTAGAAATATGCCTACAACGGGAATGTTAAGCCAATCCCAAGTTTCATGGTGTTTAGCTAATTAATTACCGTGCAACAATGAATTTAAAAATTCAGTAATCGTTGCATCAACGAGTATTTTCTGTTTCCTCTAGAACCTAACTATTTCCTTAGTAAAATTTAATTCGTATAAAAGTCACCATCTTCGCGGTCAGACTTTCTCTCCAGTTCAGGGCACCGAAAAAATAAGAATGCGCTTAACAAAAAGCGACTTTTTACCTTAATGGAATGATAGAGTTTGAAGTCAGTAGAATCAAAAATAATGGGCATGTCGGGGTATTTTAAGATATCGTTTAATTTATTTATGTTGCGATCAATGCCCACGGTCAGTTTGGTCGACAGCTTGGCTTTAAAGTTTTCCACCAAAATGAAACAACCCATAAAATAGATAGCCAATACAATGTTCTTGACAGTTTCGCATTTGTTCTCAAAAACATCAGAGACGCCAAGGAATACCCGGGGTAGAAGCGGCACGAATTGTTTTGCAATCGCAAAGATGAGTTTCCAAAGTGTGTAATTGAACAAGACAATAAAAATCCACACCTTTTAAGTGAAAATACGCCATTTTAATGTAAAAATGTTAACTTTTGCGGCCTACAGGTGTGAGACTTGACTTTTCGGTTTCGTGGCAAGTTCGAGCCGTCACAATTTCTTAATTTTAGTATCAAGTAAATGGGGGTCGACCAATCTGCAGGTACTCTGAATGTCTGAAATGCAGTCCACGGTAGGAAACCTACTATTTGTAGTATGCAGGTTCGGTTCACATTTACAAATATAAGAAAGCAATACTATAATTCATTGCCTAACATACAGTCGAACAAAATTAGAGTTTCAACTCTGAAATCTCTTGACTAAAATGCAGTACTCTGAAATGCAGTCCTCGAAAATTATTATTTTCAACTCTGAAATCTTTTGACTAAAACGCAGTACTCTGAAATGCAGTCCAAGAAAATTATTATTTTCAACTCTGAAATCTATTGACTAAAATGCAGTACTCTGAAATGCAGTCCTCGAATATTATTAATTTCAACTTTGAAATTGGACTGCTTTTCAGAGTACTGCACTTTAGTCAACCGATTTCAAAGTTGAAATTAATAATATTCGAGGACTGCATTTCAGAGTACTGCATTTTAGTCAAGAGATTTCAGAGTTGAAATTAATAGTTTTAGAGGACTGCATTTCAGAGTACTGCATTTTAGTCAATAGATTTCAGAGTTGAAATTAATAGTTTTAGAGGACTGCATTTCAGAGTACTGCATTTTAGTCAATAGATTTCAGAGTTGAAACTCTAATTTTGTTCGACTGTATGTTAGGCAATGAATTATAGTATTGCTATCTTATATTTGTAAATGTGAACCGAACCTGCATACTACAAATAGTAGGTTTCCTACCTTGGACTGCATTTCAGACATTCAGAGTACCTGCAGATTAGTCGACCCCTAAATGTGATGTTGCGTACTCGAACCTTACTCACAAGTCAAAATATTTTATTCGGGCCGTAAAGTGAATTTAAAATTTAAAAGAACTTCCTTATATTATTATATTATATGTTTCAAATTCAGTTTCGTTATTAGTAAAGGCAGAAGTCCATTAAATTAGCCTAGGAAGTAAATAAAATTGGGGTTTTGGTCTCCCCTCTCTTGTGTAGCAATACTGAAGAAGGGCGACACATTCACCAAATCGCGATAATTTTTCTCAGATCTCCGTTTTAGGTGCGACTATAACGCCAAAATTTCCCCTTTTGGGAGAGAAACAGCTATTGACTGAAAATTAACGTTGGATCTCTAAAGGGACCGGAAAACGCCCCCTTCCACTGTAAAACCGAGCCTTCAGTCAAGGCATTTGAGTTTTTTACAATTCTTCATAAACCAATTGAAGAAAAAACAGTTTAACGACCGGGCCGTTCCCTTCCCTATTTTTTTACAAACCAAACTTGCTATAAATAGGGATCCACCCCCTTTTCCGGTCCTTTTAGAGATACAGCGTTCTTGGGCTGAAGAAGTCACGGCCCACTCTCGTGAAGAAAGACTTCCAAGAGAGGAGCTTCGAGATTTTTAACGGTGTTTGGAAAAGTGGTAATGAAACTAACCCCCATCCATGGAGTTAAAAGGGGTTCTTTGCCAGCAGAGACGTGCGCTATAGCAGCTATTGTAATTGTTTACTTCCTAGGCTAATTGAATGGACTTCTGGTACAGGAGACTCGTTTAGAAGCTAGAAATTTAGAATTATTACCGTGAGGAAAATATTCACATTTTTCATAAGGGACCGTCCATAAACTACGTCACACTCTTATGGGGGGAGGGGGTTTCTAAATTTGTGACGGTCCGTGACAAGGGGGAGGGAGGGGTTCTTCGATGCGTGACGTCACATTTAGCATTGATTTTGTTAAGAAGTCAGTAAGAGGCCGATTGGCTCTCTTATGTTAAAGAAGAAGAAACACAACATTCCAAAGTCCACCGTTACAGTAATTTACCGAAATTGTTATTCCATCATCGCTTAAATAGTAGAAAATTTAAGCAATTATCTACTATTTTACACCTTTTTATAGCCAATTTAAATAGCGCATTTAAAATAAACAGCGTAAACTCTCTTATTTCTCTGTTTATTCGCCCCTATTATTTATGAGGATGAATCAAATCCCCCTGCCGATTGAAATGGTTTCGTTTCTTTGGCAAATTTTCTAAATCTCAAGCTCAATTAGTCTGTTTTCGGTGACAGTGTCGAAACCTAAAAAGTGTGCCCCTTTATCTAAGCTTTATGGAACTTTTTGAAGCTTATAAAAAGCACATCCAGACATTAAAATTCTAAAGGTCAATCAGAGGGAAAAAGCTTAAAACGGAAGAGAACTTGAATTTTCAGCCGAGCAAAATATTTCAGAGGGGGCGGCATATCACTCAAGAAATTAATCAAATTAAATTTGTAAATTAAGACAAATCTTAGTGCCGAGGGGGGGGGGTTAGAGAAATGTGACGTGGTTTTTAGGGGAGGGGTCTGAGAAAAGCGTGAAGAAGCGTGATCTGAGGGGACGGGGGGTCAGAAAATGGTTTTTTTCGCGTGACGTAGTTTATGGACTGCAAAACCGAGTGTATTCAATTCTCGCGTCATTCTCGAACTAGCTCTCAGTAAGTCTCTAGCATTACGAAGTATAGGCAGTGTCATACTTATCGAAATATATCTGATAAACTTATGATAACTGTATATCAATACTGGCCCTTTTATGACCAAAAAATGTTTCTATTTTCTATCTTTTATGGTGGTTTAAATATTTTTAGGATCGAGACGTGACAGTATTAGTTCAAAAGATCTTATTGAGATGAATGAGTAAAGCTTTTTTAAGATGCCTTTTTAGGCCTACCCGTACAAAAATTTACGGCTGCATTTTGCTGTTATTTAGATTTTTTAGAATCTGCAATATATTGCAAATAAACTGGAATATTCTGGAAAAATACTGGAATAAACCTGAAAAAGGTTCAACTTCAGACAAAATTAAGATGCATTCCAGAGAGCAATGCAGAACATTTTAGACGTTTTGCAGAAAAAATATCTTCCGTTGGAAAACTCAGTACAGCAGTATACAAAATTTAGCTACTCTAGAGTCATAAAATAGCTACCTTACAGCTAGAAAACAGAAGGGAAATAGTAACTTAAGGGCGACAAACCGTAAGAAATCAGGATGTTTGCAGGCTCATTACAGGTACTGTACCTTCCAGATATATTGTATGCATGTTACAGTCAGAAATTGCTAAGTTTGTAGGATAATGGCAGGCGTGTTTCAGATACTTTTCAGGATCATTACAGGCGCGTTTCAGATACTTTAGAGAGTAAGGATGTCCCTATAACCCAGGTTTTACCCCCCTTCTTTCCCCCCTTCAGGGGGGGGTAAAACCTGGGCTATAGGGACATCCCTGGGGTTGGGGGGGATGGGGGATTGATGACGTCACGTGATGGTGTTGGGGGGGGAAGATATGGGGGGGTGTTTATGACGTCACGTGATGGTGTTGGGGGGATGGGGGGGAATTGATGACGTCACGTGATGGTTTTGGCGGGAAATTTGAATTGTTGAGTCACCTGGTGGTTGTTTTCTTGATGACGTCACCTGGTGGTTGTTTTCTTGATGACGTCACGGCTAATTTTTTGATGACGTCACGTGGCTGATTCCTGTAGGGATAGGCTTATGCTATTGTAGTTCCTGGTAGGCTTATCCTATGGTTGATCCTGAAAGATATGCTTATGCTAGGTTGTTCTAATCTTATTATTATTACAATCAGATTTTAAATCAAAAAACATTTAATTAGCGTGATAATAACATACATAATTAAGTTAAATTAATAATAAATTAGTTAAATATTTAAAAAAATCCTCCTTAAACTTGATTCAAGCCGTATCTGAAGATGTTTTTTTCTATACCGGACTAATAAAGCGCCGTTGGTAGGAAGTCGAACCCTGGAATGGAAACTCAAATGTTGTTGAAACAACACAGAGCTGGACGCATTACCACCAGGCAACCACACGGTTTGTTAATAAGCTCCTTTTACACTTTTTTAGTCGCCGTATATGATTTTGATACTGTTTAGCAATTTTCATATCGTTAATTTTTCGATTTGCGGTAAAAGCTTTTAGGAAAGCTTTCGTACTTTTCTTCTTACTTCTATGAATAAGATAGAGGGCGCTATACTGCCCGCATACGCTACTTTCTAGCCTCTGAAGATGTCGCTTACCAAAAGTCCATTTTCTGCAGTTTAAAGATAAAAATCTTCTTATACTAGGCAGAAATGGTGGCAAACCGTAGCTATCGAAATAATAGCCTACACGAGCTCCGTCTATAAAGACCGATACCCAGTGAGACCCTTTTCATAGTGCTGATCTAAATTTATAATTAACGATGCGGGATATCTGGTAACCTTTGGTAACCTATTTGATGCGAAAACACCCAAAAAGTTGGGCGTATCTGATAAAGCGAGAATCAAGTCTACGGTGGTGGTTGCTGACATTTTAATAATCTACAATTACGTTTCTATTTTTATCGATTTGAATCATGCTTTGAAATTCGGCGTATACAATGCAGACTGCGGCTTCCGACAAAGGTTTAGCGAATCCCATGTCCAATCTTAATTGTCCTTGCTTAACGGGGTTCCAGTGGTTTGTTTCGCTAGCCGATAGGTCCGGTGTCAGATCAAAAGCGTACAGAGTTAAGCCGTTGGCAAACTCGTTGGGAGTAATATCGTTACCGTCGTCTTTATAATGAATACCCGTGCCCGCGAACAATGTTTGATAAGCTTGTATATACAAGTTTTTAGCGAAATCAGGAGTCAACGGTTTCGAGGGTATTTCTTCGTTATCGAGGTACAGAGACAAAAAATTTAAATCCCAAGTTTTAAAGTTAAAGGGATTCAGAGCGTAACTCCCCTTGAACGCCGCGTTGGAAACTATTCCAATAATGACGCGATTAGGCTGAGGGCCTAGATATATATTGTTAAAACTCTCGGTGCTACTTCCGGTAGAGATAGTTTTAGTTTTAAGTTCGGTGCGCGTAAAATTATATTTGGCAGTACCGTTATTAAGCGCTGCTTCATGCGCTAACAATATTTTAGGACTGAGTTTAACTTTACGTACCGCGAGTGCAGCGTCTAGTATCTTGACTTTACAGTTTTTGAGAGTGGCTGTTTCTTGGCACATTAAGGCAAACTCGTCCTTGTTGCGAGTAAACACGACTTTAAGGTCCACCCCGTTTAAGAGATATTCGGGAATATTAAACACGTCACTAAACACGGGTGTAAAAAATTCAATCACGGCCGATTTAGCAGTTTTAGCCATTCGGGCGACGAAACCTTTATTTGAAAAGTCGTCGAACTTTCCGGCTTCGTCCTTTTCCCATCCGGCCATCATGAGGTGAGATGTTTTAGCCGCGGGTCCGTAATTTGAGACAGTTTCGATAAAAGAAGTGAAGGCGTAGTTTTGAGCGGCTGAAGAAACTCGGGTATTGTTCAAGAAAACATCGCAAGTTCTCCACAATGCGTGGCCAGCGTTGTTCACGAAAGCTACCACGGCGGCATCGGAAGATCACTTCCATCTTCGTTGGTGATTTTGACTTTGTTGTAATGCATGGTGTGGGCTACATCGATGTAGCTATCTCCATTGCCCGAGATGAGGTATTCGAGGGTAGAGCTATCACCAATGGCCGCCAAGGGTTTGGCCCATACACCTTGAGCATGTTCGACACTAGTTTGAATCGGCACAGGGGCAAAAATGTCCAATTCACTCTTAAGAGCTTGGAGAGAAAACATGATTTTTTCAGGAGCTAAATATATCGCGTGGCGTCTGCTTTGAATGACGGTGATAAACTGACAGGCGTTTAACTTTGCGTCTCTTTATCTTTAATCCTGAACCTTGCTGTGCAGCAGTCATGTTCTCATAAGTTTCCTGCAATCTCTTTTTCGCGGCACTTTTCACATTCTGACCTTGCATTACGTCACCAAGAATCTTTTGTCCCGTACTAATGGCTCTAGGTGCCAGATACTTTGCACCTCTAATTAATAAGGGGCGTGCCCATCTAAAAACCCTTTCAGGGCGCTCCTATTCCGTGTCCTTTTTGGTGGGGTGTCCCGACAAATACTTTTGACACCCCTCCACCCCCTACCTGATCTAAATAATACCTCCTATACTCGCAACGAGACTCTAATGTTTGGGGTTTTGGCATGGTCTAAAGTGTAGTTTACAGGTCGACGTTCCAAACTCGAATGACGCGGCTTGGCCTAAACTATTCCTTATATCAATGTCTATAGTATCAAAGTAACGTTAGCAACTTTAACGTAATGGGGAGAGTTAAATGATTTAGTTATAGTCGAACCGTGAGGTTTTCGCTGTCTACGCCTACTATACGAAGTAGCGGGGCTACCGTATCGCCTATAAATTCATTAGCTACTATATCGGAATAAATAAACAATTGGTCGGGAACATAATAATTTAAATTAGCGGGAACAGAGCTTCTATACGATTGGCTGGTTTTATCTGAAGGGCAAGAGAAAGACGTACTTTGGCCTTTTGGGGTTTTAAATCCTAATATCCTTTTCAAAGTGGGAGAAAGAGCCAAGATACCGTTAGGTTGAATAGTTAAAGAAATGTAATCAGAGAGGGGATCCGAATCAAATTTAAACTTTGAACCGTATTGAAAGCCGCTTTAATCCGGAAGCTATTTGTTTAAGTAGGGCTTCTAATGATTTGTAATAAACCCCGGGAACTATAAAGGCCTCGGCTTTAACAATAGGCTGTGATTTTCCGTCCCGACCTTTTTTATTTTCATGCGAGACCACCTGCACGTGACCTTCCTCACTGGGTATGTTAAAAAAGGACATTGGGTACAAAACTTCTACTAGAGCAACCTCCCAGTCATCCCCGATCAGCTCTATAGCCTGGGGCAACTTGGTAGTGTACGAAGACGTCTTGTTGTTGTCATAAATTTTCATGCTAGCGTTGCTCGGTAGCGTTAGGTAAAAGGGAGACTGCATCTTTAGCCGGAATCCAAGAATTCATAGAAGGGGGATAGCCTAGCCACTTTACAAAGAGCTCCTTTTGTCCTCTCCTAGTCCGCTTACGAATTACTTTCTCGATCTTGTACGTCTCGGGTCTAGCTACCGACTGAAGTTCCATCCCGTAAAAACACCCCTTTATTGGTTCCCCGTTTAAATCTTCTAGTTTGAATACAGGAGGGCGTCTGTATATTTTTCCCACTATTTTAAAAACCTCATTGTGTAAGTTCGCTCGTACCCTTTTCAAAAATCATCTTATTCTACTTACTCGGACGTATTCGCCCACCTTAATTTTTTCCCGTAAACTTTCTTTTCGCTAAGTACTTTCCGTAAACATTTTTAAAAAC
>JAEQBA010002038.1:0-108431 GCA_019434445.1 Phalangium opilio | reverse complement strand
ACTTTAAAGTTTAATTTAATCTTTTCTACCATACACGCTTTATATCGTCATTCTCAGTTGTAAAAAATATAACCCCTTTCTCTTTCAAGTATCCTTGTAATTGGGAATTTTCTAAATTCGGTACCTTTATCCGTCTGTAGCTTCCTAGGAACCCTTTCTCTAAAGACAGACTTAAAAGCCTCAACCGTTTCAACACCGCTTTTTGATTTTAAAGGTACCGCCCAAGCTCTTCTGCTAAAGCAATCTATTACGGTTAATATGTATTTGTACCCGTCGTTGTACTGACTCAAAGAAACATGTCGTTCAAATCCGCCTGATATTCGATCCCATGTTAGTTACAACCACCTTGTTTCTTTTAAACTTTCTAAAAACTCTCTTATGTAAAGTGTACGCGTCTTTTCCCTTTAACCAATCTAGTACTTGTTTCTTACTAATCCCCTTTAATTTTACTGCTAAATATAATTTTTCAGCACCCCCGAAACTGGCGGGGTGGGAAGGGTTAAAGTAGATACCTTCTAAAATTTTGGAGATTTTACGTACGCTGCCCATTTCGGAGACTCGGTTTTAATTTTTTTAGCTGCTGCCTTGACACTTTTGGAGCTCTAGTTCTTTTGATTTTAATTTGGTGGGGTATTGTATACGAGGCTAGAGGGGAAAAACTAGAAAGTAGGTTTGTAAATGCTTAAAACCTCTAGGTTTTGGGTCTTTGTTAGAGGAAGGCTTGACAAATTCTAAAGCTATATCTCTAATATTCGAGCCGGGTATTATTGCATCATTAACTATACTTCCCCACTATCTGTCCACCTCAGTTTTTCAGGGGTAGTGGACATCTGATCAACGATACTTGACATGCCCTATATATTTAAGGGGGATATCGTCTAACCAAGCCAAGTTATAATAGTTGGATGTCGGTTGGGGGACCGTGGGTATAGGTTGCCTAGCGATATATGTAAATTATTATATCTTTGTACAGTCTGTTCGTATAAGCGCCATTTTGAAGCTTCGTCTAAATCTTTACGAGCTAAAATAACATTCATTTCATTGTCCAATTCCGAAACTACTTGTTGTTGGGGGTGTGGGAACGGGTCGCTTTTAAAGGTAGAGCTAGGGACAAGGAGCATTTTCTGAGCGTACTGCATTTTTTACTGACTACCTCCTGTTATAGCGCCGATGAAAGAGGAAACTATCCTGAACTAATATATCACGTTTTGTTTTCCAAGATATTCTCTTATTAGCAATTTTTCTAAGTTTTGCGGAATGCCTAGCTAATCTAGCTTTTTGACTTTTATTTAATTTAACGTTACCGTGTAAAGTATTTTCAACACACTCTGCGATTGCGTCAATTAAGGGCTTCTTGGCGTTACGCAAAATGATTCTACGTTGTTTTCGAGGGGATTTGGCAATAACGGAGAGCAAATTTCTTTGTGACCGAACGGCATAAGGCATAGTGACTAAATGAAGAGATGGCTAAACACCCATCTACTATTATAATTATTTGGGGATGTAAACTTCGCAAGGGTTGTCGGGAAATATTCCTGTCCTAAGTCTATGATTCTCGGGGCATCTTTGGTGTAGATCGAATAATAAATATCCGAAAGGTAAACTAGTAGCGTCACGGTAGGCGTCGACAGCGAAACGCCATTTATCGGCAAACATTTGTCTAGCTATTATTGAACTTTGCAATTTGTCTCTAGGAGATTTCATAAGTATAAGATAATGAGCGTTCAAAGAAATATCTCTAGAGTCTTTGGATCGATGGAATACGTTTTGGACGATATAAATCACGCTCAAGTTGCGATGATGCGTTCCCTTGGTAAAAGAGACCCAACTTCTCCTTTGTTCTCGGTCATCAAGTCATCGATGATTAAAAGGCAAGGCTTACCGCCGGTATATTCTGATAAATCTGGCATACCTTGTTTGAAAACCACAAATTTTCTCAAACTTTCGAAAAAAGGTTGCCATTCACCGTAGAACCAATGTATTTCGCTTATATTAGGGGAAAACATGGCTTCCCTGTTCTCTAATATTTTTAAAACTAATTGAGTTTTCCCGCTTTGAGACGGGCCTGCTATCACCATGTTAAAAGGATGGTAGAAAGGATACATGACCTTACACTTTGACTTTCAACGAACTAATGAGATAAAGATTGTAAAGTGTTTGTATATATATATATATATATATATAGAAGATCGACACGAAAATGAACAATTGCAATTTCGAAAATACATGGGATATTTAAGGAAGCATTGACGAAAAAATTAGTTAATCACAGGACATTTCACCGAGACGAAAATGACTAATTGATAATATTGATCAAAAAACAATATGGCTAGACTTTATATACATGCCGACTGATATAAATAAAATAAATATCACCGGGACTGACTAAATAAATAAATAAATAAATAAATAAAAGAAGAGACCCCTCACAGAAACAGATACTGTCGAATGTGCTCAAACTCGATAACCGTAAGGTAGCGTGCGGAAATCTTCAATCAATCTGACCTTATCCACCACAGTTCTGTAAACCTTGGACTGGTCGACACTTATAACAGTGTGATCAGCTTTTCGGCGTATTTGCTTGGGGATTGGTACTTGGATTGGTTCCGCCGGCGGTTCGTAAATGCCTATAAGCCCCATTAACCTATCCATGTTAACCAAATCTTTGGTGGTATGGTTAAGTCGGAACCCCTTAACCTTCATCTCGACGGCTGTCGATCCGGTATCAGGGTTCATAACTCGGTATGCGTAGTTCTTACATCCACCACTCGCATATTCTTCGATGTAGGCCTGGGGTCCGTACTTTTCAAGCTCATTGGTCATTTCACCGAGGAAATTCCCAGTTTCGATTTCTACGCCCCCTGGTGTGTAAACGTACAGTATCGAATCAGTGTCTGTATATAGAACAGACTCACCCAAGCGGTCTAAGTAGGAATAAAGCTTAATGTGTAGGCTGCGATCGGAACACTGACATTTTTATTAATTGGGTCAATCTCGTTGATATAACACCACTTAGCAACGCAAATGTCGTCGCTAACTGGTATCAACGTCTTGACCTCAATTGCTGGGTCATAGAACAAGTTAAAGAACTTCTGGGGATCATCAAAGACTTCAACCTTGTCAAGCCGAGTCCTCTCACCAAATTTGCCCCAAAACGAATTCAAACACAGTTTGGCGATGGTACGCTTGCCAGCGTTCTTCTCGATACAGCTAGGATCAAGTTTTACCCCTTCCTTTTCGTAGTACTCGGCTACGTATTGGTCTTTCTGCGCTTGGGTTACTACGTCAGAAGGCCAGCCGCTACTCTCCTGTTTTAGCTTCAGAAAGCAGTTGACGTAATTGTTAAAAAGCCCGCCTGATTTAGTTACGGGGTCGTACTGAGATATTTTGTACGACCAGGCCTCGTGGATTTTAACAACCACGTAACCCTTTCTAACCGCTAAATGGACTTCATCCGCCACAAACGTCCCCCTAATAACTCTTTCCTCGTCGGAATGTGTGCAATCCCCTTGATATTTGTTTTCAGCGCACAGCTGACACAGGGCAAAGCACAATTTCCCCCCGATCTTTTGGGGTAAAACTGGGTGGAAGAGGTTACGAGGGGGCAGGATATCCAGTTTAATAAAACCTTCAATCTCGTTAATGGGTGGGAAGTTGTCTGTCAAGATCGTAGGGTGGCCGTAAGGTAGTTTACCGTATTTGTTACACCACGGATATAGACTAGTGACGTCGACATATCGAATCTCCTCTCCCGGCTTAACCTTGTGATGAAGACATAGAGCTGAAGTACGTCCCCCGAAAAATGCGTTACGGGGATTAAGTGGTTCCCACGCATCGATTTGGACATGAATGGAAGAGAGAAAGGTGTTAATTTCGGGCTTTTGCTCCCTCAATTTGTGGAATACGCATTCCCACATTTCGATTACCTTATACCCCAGCTCCCTAAGCCTCTTATTGCAGTTCAAAGTATCAGTATAGCGGGAGTGTAAAGTTTGGGTGACGTCACCGTGCAAAACTAGGTCTCTGTTTACCGGGAAACAGGTTCTACACCCGTGCCAAAAACAACCTTGAAATGGGTAGACGACCTTTTGATCTGCGCCAAGATCGTCTACTAGAAGCCCGTCGACTTTAATGTTCAAAATTTTAGGTTCAGAACCGTTAAAAGCCGACTTAATAATGACCCCGCGCTTATGGGCTTCCCACCTCAACCACTCGATGGCTACTTTAGACTGAGGGTCTTTCATTCTATAGCCGTGAGGTGGAACAATTCCAATTGAATTTGGCGCTAGGTGGTCCTTCCTGAAAACGGCGTTACAAAGCCCGGCAATTGTCACGGCAGTGTTAAAGGGGTTAACGTCCGCAATCTTCTCAAAAATCTCCCTGTACTTTAAGCACCCCTCTCTTAAAATCCTAACGTCCAAACGGCAATAATGTATCAACTCTTCAACATAGTTGAAACCTTTTTTGGCTTCAACTTGTTCGTTGTACCAAGAAATTAAAACCGAACGTTGTTTTTCGGTTAGCCTGTCTGGCGCGTAAGATTCTAAAAGAGGCATGCTTTCCCTCAAGACATAATTTGTACGCGTAGGATCTTTTGGATCAAACACGTGTTCGGGAACAAAGTTGAAGAGCAAGTGCGGGAAATGTCCCTTTTTTAAACAAGGGTCTAAGCCAAAAGTGGAAACAAAGCTAGATAAGGGGGATGGGATGAAATTTAAACTATCTATAAATGTCAAATTCTCATATCGAATTTGCATAATCTTCGTTCCCGTCATTATCACTTGAGGGCGCCACGCTTTGATGGCTAACATGGCTTTGTACAGAAATTGTAAATCGTACCCCTTCGCATTATGTGCTATAACGGTTATTTTGGGAGAATTGTGGAATTCTTGAAGATAATTTAAAAAATCCAGAACAGGATCATTCCCGAGAAACACCCGTTCTCGAGGCCCGCAGGTGGCGCAAGTAAATTGATCGGATTTCTCGAGAATGCATTGATCACAGATTTTTTGAGAAATACATAAGATAGGAGTGTGTAGGAAAGCATTAGGGTTTGAAGGGTCTGGGGTATTTTGAACACATTCGAGATCATAAAAGATAGTGACCGAAGGATGGGTCTTAGCTTTTTTAGCCGCAGGGTGGGCTTTAGAGTCGGTAACCTGCATGAAACAATAGTGGGGGTGTGGGTTGAATTTATTGCAGATGACGCAATAGACTTCACCGCAGTTGTGAGGTGACTTGCGTTTCCCCATATCTATTGTTTTCGCGCATCGGGGGCAATTAAAAACCCTTTGGCAAACGGATAAGGTTTTGCTTCCACTAGCCTTCTAGGCGTCAAAACATTCTTGCCCCCTAAAGTCGCGATGGCAGGTACCGCATCTAATTTCTTCCCCCTCGCAATCTTCGGCCCTTTGGCAGGAATAACAATACTTATTGCAGGCGTGCAAGTTTAAATGGTTATAGCCCACAAGGCACCTCTCGCAGAAATAATGAAAATTGAAGAGAGGTTTAGGTTTAGTGATGACGTCAAAATGGTTTTGATAGTTAAAAAGGTATAGCCTCGGCTTTGGATTACCATCGGCACCGATAATGAAATCAGGGTCGCCGAAAATGCGGTAGGGGACGTTTG
Source organism: Phalangium opilio (assembly GCA_019434445.1). NCBI lineage: Eukaryota > Metazoa > Arthropoda > Arachnida > Opiliones > Phalangiidae > Phalangium > Phalangium opilio. The sequence continues at coordinate 102,802 of JAEQBA010002038.1, read as the reverse complement.
CTCTAACCGTAAAAACTATTAATTGGTAATCAACCAGGTATGATTGAAATCTAGGTAGAGCACCCGCCCCCGAGCATTCGTCCAAAGGTATTTCCGCCGCCAAGGCTAATTCCTCCGCCTTCTTCCTAAGCCTCTCTCCTGCTTTTTTCCTAATAGTGGGACGACATAGTGTTTTGAAATCCGCCTCGAGGCTTTTGTCAAGGGGATGCAATGTATGATCCCTGTGTATTCTAGCAAAAACTAGAGAATAAGGGAGACATAGGCGATCGTTGTTCTTGATCTGAACAATGCATTTTTTCTCCCTGGCAAAAGTCTCGAAGCTACAAATTCCTAGCCGTTTCGAACGGTAGGCGCCTTGGGGCAATCTCACACGCTGTATGGTTATTCCTATAGGACCGAGAAAAAACTTGGATCCTCCTTCAGAATTATAGGCTTTATCAGCCACTACTTCTAGTATGAATCCAATATCTATTTGATCCCTTCTTCTAAAACTAAAGTCTGCGGTTTGAATGCCTGGATTATTAATGCTTGTCATCGAAATTGCAATCATGTCATCGGGTAAACAGTCGTCCAAAACGTACTCTAGGAAGTCGCTTACAGATTCGACGATGTTATTGTCGAATTGTACCTCCATTTCCCATCCATCAAGATTAAAATTGGGGAAGGACACTACCCCGCTAGAAAGTACGTTTACACCTGGTAATGCAACTAGCGGAGATGGGGGTGGAGGTGGAGGAGTAAGAACCCCACCCTCTACCTGTCCTTCCCCTTCATCCATTGACTCGTTCTGAGATGGAGCTATAGGAGGGGTAGTATAACCATCTAAGAAAGAAACGTCGTCGTTTTGAAACGCCTCTTCTAGAGGGGACAAAGGATGAAGAGGGCTATGGTTTGCCCTAGACTGCAGGGTAATGTTAAACATAGACGGGGGTGTAGAATAGTTTGCCATAAACGTGTCATCGGCATTTAAAAAGGCTATTTCTAACGAGTCTGGAAAGTCGACTAAAAAACTATCAACTTCAATGGGGAGTTCAATTTCTACATTAGAGTTGGCCATTGCGATAATTTAAAAATACAAATACCGCAAAATACTAATAATAAAACTGAATAGGCCTAAATAATAATACTAAAACACAAAAATATACTAAAACACAAAAATATACTAAAACACAAAAATATACTAAAACACTAATGCTAAAACAATAAAACAGTAATGTACCTTTAAAAAAATTTAAAGTACTTATAAAAAAACAGTCAAATACTAAAACAATAAAGTACTTATAAAAAACTAAGTTAAAAATACTAAAACACTTCTAAAAAATTTAAAATACTTATAAAAAAATTGAAAATACTTATAAAAAATACTAAAACACTTGTAAAAACTAAGTTAAATTACTAAAACACTTGTAAAATACTTATAAAAAAATTTAAAATACTAAAACACGTATAAAAACTAAGTTAAAAATACTAAAGCACTATGATATGGGCACGGAAAAACTCACAAGTTTTGTTTGGGATCAGAAGATTTCTTGGCTTGCATCGACAGCGGTCAGAAGTAAACTGATGAGTAGCCTAGAGTGATCCGCCCTTTTATACTTTCGTGATACAATTAGAAAAAAAATAGATCCCCCTCAATGTCATAAACATGTCTTAACACGTTTGGGCTAGTCATAAAACACTCTAAATATAAATTCCATTGATAACAATACAACTGGTTCGACCACGCCCCCTTTTAAGGTCCTAAACCATCTGGTGTGGGGTCCAATTAAAGAATTGACAAAATAAATTCTTTTGTTCAAGTTCAGCCCTCTTTTATGGCCATAGAAGTCTTGGAATGACCCAAAAAGACAAAGGGAATAGATGCTTTTGTTCAAGTTCAGCCCCCCTTTTCAAGGTCATGTGGGGTGGCCCAATCAAAGAAAAATAAATTCCAACGCATCTAAGGGCCCCGAGGTCATTCACCCCCTCCCAAAAGCCATAAATCATTTTGAGGAACTCTCAAAGACCAAACTGAAAATAGGAATGATTTTGATAAATTTAGTTAGAATTTATTTCAACGAGGTTTTATCAAGACTGTAGTAGGTATAATAGCAATACAAAGAACAAATTAAGGAAAAATTATATTTATTTCGAGTTACATTTCAAGTTTTTTGATTGGTTCTTTTATAATTTAGAAACGTAATAAGGTATGGAATATATTACAATAATAGGATCTAACTTTCATGTCGCAAAAGTTCTGGAATAAACATTTCAATTATAGCTTTCTCGAGATTAACGCGTTTAATTCTTAGTACAATATCGTCATTCGGAGTAAGTGTTGTTGGTATGGGTTGGGTTGGCGGAATGACTTTTTCTTTCTCCCATTCTTCTTGAGGGACATCTCTGTACTTTCTGTTTGGTGGCATGTCTTTAGTCAATGGGTTTTGGATGAATATAGGTATGTTATTAGTGGGTAATCCTTGAAGTAATGGACAGTCTGCCTTGAATTTCTGATGCTCCTCGAAAACATTATCGTTAGGTTCCCATCCTCGTAGCGTTAAGTCACAAAAATGGCATTTAACAGCGTCCGTCCCCGAACTTAAATAGTAAAACCCATGACGGGCTAGTTCTGACGGTTTTACAAACGTACTCGCAAATGCACCAAACGTTTCTAGACGGGTAATTTCTCGATTCATCTTATCCTGGCGGTGTCTAACAATCAAATGAGGTCCGGACCAAATCAGGCGCTATTTATATCCCAAATAAGGGGATGAAAGGTTAGATTGTAATGGATGCTGTTACTAAGCAGACGTTAATTCGCGAAGCTCTTTCAAAGCCAGGGAAAATAGTGGCCGTTACTTTCATCCTCGTAACTGTATTCCTAGTTGAATTTGCATTTTGGTATTTTAAAAATATTACTTTAATTTCGGGTAACGCAACAAAGACATAACATGTTGAGACTTGTCAGGATAATGCCTTAGGGGCAAACACCTGGAAACAATTAAATGTTTCGTGGTAGGAAGAGTCACCAACTAACAAAGCAATAAATCCGAAAATAGATTCCATTCACAACAACACAACTGATTCGACCATACCCCTAAACCCATTAAAGCACGTCTTTATAGTAAAAATAAAAACGGATGGGGATAAATTCTTTTGTTCAAGTTCTGTCCCTTTTTATGGCCATAGACCAGTCTGAACGATGTTACGTATAAATATTACGTATAAATAAAAAGCCGATGGAATGTCTTAACACGTTTGTGTCAGTCATAAATCACTCAGATTCCATTGATATACAAAAGGTTTACCCTCGCCCCCTTTTAAGGTCCTCAACCACCTGGCCAATAAAGGACAATAAAAAAAAAGAAAAGCACCAGTCAATATACCCTCAGGCTAATTATCAACTACGCACTCAAGAAAATCTCGCGATAAAAATCATTCAGTCCTCAGCTTTTAAACCGTAAGGACCTGCCGTAAGAATGACCACCAAAGTAGGAGGTCGTGTTTTAGATTACCGCGTGAACGCCCGTGTTAGACTAAGTAATGAATGCTATGCCGTTTTCGGTGTAAATGGATTCGAGCCAAGCTTACTTTTGACAAAGAAGGACGGGACTATTCTCACAATCTCGGAAGACGTTTTGAAGGAATTTATGGAGGAGTGGACGGAGATCTATTCAGCTATGGAAACTGGCGACCTGGGTAATTATCGTTACTTGAACTTGAAAATAAAAATAACCGTTATGGAGGGGGATATAGTATTCGACGATGGCAGCGTATTCACTCTAACAAAGGCCGAGGCAGGGAAACTGAACGAGAAATTTAGTTTTATGAGATTTCACTTCAAGCTTTTAAACGATCAAGCCGAAGTTATTAAATGCATGTACGAAGCTATTGTAAAACGCATGAATGATATATATCAGAAATATTATGTAAGTCGCTGTACTATGTCGCACAATGATTACGACCGTGTAAAAAATTTCCTAGCAGCGTGTATAGTTCCTTCGAGCATTTTCGAAGATTTTTGTAACTTAGTTCGTGACAAAAACTTGACGCGTAAACTACAATTATATAATTTATTCTACATTTGCTTAAATAACGACGCGTACATTCGCGAATTAATTGGAATTGATTGTGTTCATTAAAGGTTTTTGACTAAAATTCTGATTCATAATTATAATAAGCCTAGAATAACCTAGCATAAGCCTATCTTTCAGGATCTACAATAGCATAAGCCTATCCCTACAGGTACCAGCCACGTGACGTCATCAAAAATTAGCCGTGACGTCATACCAATACACTAAAAATAAATTCAAATTTACCGCCAAAACCATCACGTGACGTCATCAATTCCCCCCCCTCTCTCCCCCAACACCATCACGTGACGTCATCAATCCCCCCCCCATCCCCCCTAAAGGGTGAAGGTATAGAACCAAAAATTTTTACCCCCCCCCCCTGAAAGGGGGGAAAGAAGGGGGTAAAATTTTTGGTTCTATACCGTCACCCCTACTCTCTATTCTATATACAGATGTAGTATAGCTTAAGTAATATATAAACAGCCATTTCAAATAACAATATTAAAAAAATCTTTGGAAAATCAAAATGAAACAGAGCTTTAAAGCTACAAAAGTACTAAATGCATCATAATTACGAAAAATACTTCCACATATTCACTTTATATTATGGAAAAAGGGAATATTAAGGTTCTGTATGATTTCTTAACACATCAACACAAGGCTAACTGCTAACGCGACGCACCAGTGTAACAATGGACGGACACACACAGACAAAAGCATAGACTGCTTTTTAACTCTTTCCGTATTAATTTTGAGTTGAGAAACAGGATTATCTTAAATATTAAAATAAATATAATTAATATTAATTATTTTCTTCGTTAGTTATTCGCATTATTGAGCGTTACATCGTTTTGATAAAGAACAATTAAACATTCTTGAGAGACTTGACTAATATTGGGGTTTGAAATGAAGCATACGCCGGTTGCTTCGCCTTATTCAAATAGGTAGTATATAAGGGTTTCGAATCGCAGCTATAGATAAGAACAGCGCAATTGCGTGAACCTTTGGTGGAAGCCCCACCATTGGGAGGCCAGACGTTTCTCGTAACCCTGGCCGATCGCCGCGTATGTCTTAACCATAAGAATGATGATGGAGTAGAAGCCAGGTGTACAGACTGGTGTCCATGTGGGATGGACAAAAACAAAGACCAGAATATGGTGGTGTTAGAAGCCAGTAAGTACAGACTGGTGTCCATGTGGGATGGACATAGAGCAGATGACGGTGGTGATTAGAAGCCAGTGTGTACAGACTGGTGTCCATGTGGGATGGACATAGAGCAGATGACGGTGGTGATTAGAAGCCAGTGTGTACAGACTGGTGTCCATGTAGGATGGACAAAGACCATAAGAGGGTGGTGATTAGAAGCCAGTGTGTACAGACTGGTGTCCAGGTGGGATGGGCGTAGACCAGAGGCTGTTGGTGTTAGACAGGCAATGGAGTAATAGCCTGTAAGTGTAATACAATTTTCGAAATTTCCGGAAATTGAGAACACGTTTGCTCCGATTTTCAAACTGCGAACGCGGTCCCCTGGGGTGTAAGTCAATAACAACAGACAGACACACACACACACACACACCCGTCGAAATTAGAACCTCTCCGTGACATACGTCACTCGGAGAGGTAAAAACTTAAGAAAGTGGAATTATTAAAAATATTAACTATCATCTTGATATTTAAATTAGACACGGCATTAGAATAATGTTCATCTACACGTTCACTCCATTCTATCATTATACAATCATGCTGTAGTTGTGAAGGATGGTCGATAATGCAGCCGTTGCACGAATTCTTTATTCCCTCAGTTAGTTGCTGTATTACTTTTCCCTTAATTGCACTCTCCACACGTTTCGCTTCGGTAATGAATGTCGTCACCTGAATGTGTTTTTCCAATAACCTTTACCATAGGAATGGTCCTATGGCAAATCCATTCCTAGTTGGGTACTGGATTCCGTAGTTCGCTCCTTGACCCTGGATCACTTGGCGGATATTTAACATCTTCCTATCCTGATAAGTTACAAGTTGAATTCGCTTGTCCATCGATCCCTCGAAAGAGCACGTGGTGGGTTGAGCGTCGTCCTTCTCGAAAAATCCGTTTATGGAGTTCTTAATTCCGTAAAGTTGCATATATTCCTCGTCGCTTAATGCGATCAGAGTTGAGCCATCGGTCATTCCTAGTCTAATCCTACAGCCCGCCGTTACACTGACTGATTTAGTTGAGGAATTTCAAAACACGTTGGAGTTATCCCTAAATATTCACATTAAATATGGTAATCACATTAAATAGGATGCAGACCAAGATTATAGCACTAAGATTTTATGGGAAATTATACTAACATTTTTCGGATCTGGATCGGTACTTCAAGGAGGGATGTAGAATGCCTAATCTTTAAACCGTCCTCGTCTTTTATACTTTAATGTCACGTGACTTTCTGACCATGTAAACATGGCGCTCTTTTTAGACCAAACATGTTCTTATAGTGAACATGGCGTTTAAGCCACGTGTATGACAAGGGTTATTTACCACGATGTCGAAAATGACGCTTAAGCCTAACATTGACGCCATGATTGATTTACTGACGCCATAGGAAGACACGTCATGTGCGTTTCACTGACGTCAAAACAAGATTGGGTGAAAATGTTTGATTCACTGGCGCCATAAGAGGAAAAATGCGGTGGACGCCATGTTTGATTCATTGACGCCATATTTACTGGTGCCATCTGGCACGATGCTGGCACTGTCTGACGCCAGTGGCTCAAAAGTAACACTTACTATCTAGTAACGGAAAACGGTAATGGAACGTTGTTTTTCTTAAGCATTGTAACATGGCTGCCAGAATCTTTGGAGCTTCCACTCCTTGGTTCTGGCAGGGCATATCGAGCCTCCATGTTACAAGCCACTCCCCCTTCCACACATGTGATTTAGGATAATTTAGAATTTTGTTATCAGTTCTGTTTACGATTTCTCCTAAGACGGAGCGTCTCTTTTTTGTACTACCAGTTCGGTACTTCGGTTACGGGTTTATCCCTATATCAGTTAACCAATAAAGTTGTTGTTATACATTTGGATTAAAACTGTAAGTTGTCTTTATTCATTTTTATGGCCCTCGGGAGCTTTCGCCCTTAGTTAAATTATTCTACTGAGGGTTACATAAAAATGGCGCCCGAACAGGGACCCGACCGATACGACTAGGCCTTAAGCCTTGGTCAGTCCCGTATACAAACTGTTTATCATTGTCGGTATATCCGCCCCCCACGTGGTGCTAAGCCTAGGCTTCCACATTGGTAAATCATTAAAGATAATTAAATTATTTTAATCTAAATTAATCACCATTAAATTAAATAAATTAATTAAAATTAAAATTATCTTTATAATAAATATATTGAAATTAGATAGCTTACTTGTATATTTTTGTAAACTTAACTTGTGGTTTGATTATTGTACAACTGAACTTAATTAAATCGATAATGGCTTACTATTCGGACAACAATAAACAATGGAGATCGCCTCGAACATCTGAGGATGAGGAGGATGATTCAATACTAAAGAAAAGGGAAGAGCAATCAAAAGAAAATCTATTTACGTCTACAGAAGACGATGGCGACACGCTAGCACCGCCAGAAACTTCTAATTGAGGAAGAGAAAGACGAAGAAAATTCAAAAAAGAGGACTGCAGCCTCTTCAGAACCGGAATTCTCTCCCTACCAACTATTCCCTCATAAGAGTATTCCTGCCCCTAAGGGAAGTTCAACTCCCTCTAATTTCCCTCCTCAAACTGGGATTGATTCCCTTGATTCTCCCAAACCAACTTCCAAAAAAGATAAGTCTAAAGTTAGTTTTGCTAACACACTACCTAATCCAAGAGCTAGAACTATCGGAACCCAAATATCTCCATCTCGAAGAATCCCTCAATTGGGACCAGACACTCCCGACGAGGAATTAAAAGCCTTTATATTACCCTTACTCCAAACATTGGCAGATAATTCTACCCAAAATGTAGCAATACATAAAGCTATAGCTACTAGTTTGGATAAGTTAGTTAGGGATCTACCGACGTTAATAAATAGAAGTTCAACTCCTCAGACGGGAAAAGTCCCAATTGAACCTACAGAACGGTTAGCTTTTATGGGATCGTCTAGTGATAACGCCACAGAGTTTTTAGCCGCTTTTGAGGAGTATGCTAAATTTCACAAGCTATCAAATGAAGAAAGGTTAGCTGCATTGCCTCTCCTTTTACTAGGGCATGCCTTGTATTGGTACAGGGATTTAGTCCGTCAATATGACGATATGTGTAGATTAAACCCTGCCCATCCTCATTTAGCTTGGAAGACTTTTAAAAGACATTTTAAAGTTCAGTTTAGAGACTCCGAAGCTGACTCTAAGCTTAAGATAGAGATTAACCATAGAAGTCAGAAAGACAAGGAGTCGGTAGAGGATTTCTTCGGGGAAGTTATGAAGTTAAACTTAGGGATGACCCATCCTCTTACCGAGGAGTTAGTTCCTATAATTAAGAGCAATTTGAAAGATGAACTAAGAACTCCCCTCCTATTCCTACAATTTACTACAATGGAACAATTAAGAAATTCCTGTATAACAATAGAAAAGGATATTGAAATTAGGAAAAAGAATGCTGAGAAAAGGGAAAAGAGGAAATCACCCCCACAACCTAAGGTTAAAGCTGAGTCTTTTTGCCCAGTTAATAAGGGCTCTGCCCATAGTCAGTGTTCCCCCGGGCATTGTCAAAGCCCCTGTAATCCTCCTACTTCTCCATCACATCCTAAATGGGAATATCCCTTGAAACCCTTAGACTCTAGATCGCAAGCAAGAGCTCAAAATACTCCCAATAGAGGTCAACGCTCTTATAACAGATATTATAATCAGAGATCTAAGTCCCCTGGTCGTCAGTTGGCCTTGTCTTACCCTACACGTACTATCATATGTTTGAATTGTCAGGAACCAGGTCATCTTGCACCCGACTGTCCAAACAAAAAGATTATCAAGTCGGGGGAAGCCCAGACGGGAGAGGTCCCTCGTGGTCCCTCTCTCGGTGCCTAATAAATCCCCCTAACAAGAAGCGTGTCGCGTTTCCCTTGAGGATTGAATCCGTCCGGAAGGGTTCAGTTTATAAAAGGGTTACTATCCCCGTTACTTTTGAACACGCAACAGTTCACGCTAAATTAGATAGTGGGGCAGATGCCTCTTTTGTTAGTCTTGACCAGTGGCAGAAAATCTGTAAACATAGAAATTCTTCAGAGTTACCTGAAGATGAAGAATTAGACTGTGTAGTTTGGGGCGACGGCCGTTATACGTTTACAAAAGGGTCTCACGAGTTAGAATTTACTCTTAAGTCAATTGACAGTGAGAAACAATTCAAATTTAAATTCTACATAGTTCCTTCCCTTAATAGTGACTTTATATTGGGTCAAGATTTTCTTGAAGAAAACAGGGTCAAATTAGATTTTGAATCACCTCAATGCTTAGTGGGTAACTTAAGGATCCCTTTTTCAATTCAATCAGAAAAGGATCCAATAGATAAGGAGATTGTAGAGAATATTAGGGACGCAGTTTCCGCAGCCCCTATTACTGATGAACAACGTCATCAACTAGAAACCCTTTTATTGAAATTCCCTGAGTTGTTTTCTGATAAAGTAGGAAGAACAGGACTAGTATTCCATGAGATTCACACGGGTACTAGTCCGCCCATCAAATCTCAGCCTTATCGAGTTAATGATCAGAAAAGGAAGATCATTGAACAACATGTAAGGGAAATGTTAGATGACGGGATAATCAGACCTTCAGTTTCTCCTTGGGCTTCGCCCGTAGTTTTAGTTGATCAAACAAAACGGGGTAAACCCTATCGGTTTTGTATTGATTACAGAAAACTTAATCAGGTTACCATTAAAGACCCATATCCTTTACCTAATATAGAGGACATGTTAGCTAGGGTTGGAAGACCTAAATATATAACAACACTTGACCTTAAATCAGGGTACTGGCAAGTGGAAATGCACCCAAAGAGCAGAGAAAAAACTGCCTTCGTGACTCATATGGGAAAGTACGAGTTCAATGTACTCCCTTTTGGGCTATGTAATGCCCCTAGCTCCTTTCAACGTCTAATTGACGAAATTTTTAGGGATGCAGATTACTTCCAATTAATAGACTATTTAGATGATTTGATCTCGCTTAGCGAAGATTGGGATCAACACTTAACGTGTTTAGAGTATGTCTTAAATAGGCTAAAGGAAGCGGGTCTCACCCTACAGTTAAAGAAATGTCGTTTCGCTCAGAAAGAAGCTACCATATTTGGTCACATAGTAAATGAAAAAGGGGTGCATATAGATCCTTCTAAGATAGAAGCCATTCAAAAATTTCCTCCTCCTAAAAATATTAAGGAAGTTCAAAGATTTTTAGGGATGGCAGGTTGGCACAACCGTTTTATTAATCACTACTCTCAAATAGTAGCACCTATTAATAAACTTAAACGGAAGGATCAGAAATTTATTTGGGGATTCGAACAGCAACAACCGTTCGAAAAAATTAAGGAAGCCATTTGTAAGGCTCACCCCTTAGCTTCCTTTAGAAGGGATTCCCCATGCATCTTAACTACCGATGCTAGTGATGCAGGGTTAGGCGCCCTTCTTTCCCAATTACAAGATAACGTAGAAGTCCCTATAGCTTATGCTAGCACAGGGCTTAAGGATGCCGAAACTAGGTACTCTACTAGCGAGAAAGAGTGTTTAGCCATATGTTGGGCAGTTAAAAAGTTTAGGCCCTTTCTAGAAGGTCGTAAATTCACTGTCCTCACTGACCATCAGGCTTTACAATGGTTGTTTAACATTAGGGAACCAAATTCTCGTCTAGTTAAATGGGCCATGTACCTTCAGACTTTTGATTTTACCATAAAGCATAAAAAAGGAGTAGAAAACGTAGTAGCTGACGCTTTGTCAAGGGCCCCGATTAACGTTTTGAGCATAAATTTTAGCTCTTCTACTTCTAATTCTAAGAGTAATTTGGATCCAACTAGTAGTAGCACTAGTCAAAATTCTACCGGTAGTAGTACTAGTACAACGTCTTCTAGTGAATCTGTAGGTCGAATACGTCCTCCAGGTTCTAGATCCTTATACTCAGTTTTTACGATAGAAGATGTCAGAACATCTCAAAGGGAAGACCCATTTGCGTCCCCTATTATTAATTCCTTGCAAGGACCTAACCCAGTTAGGAATAAAATGTTTGAAATAAAGAATGATCTTCTGTATAGAAGACCTTATAGAAATCATCCGGAAAAGATTTATTTACCTCCTCGATTAAGGCTAGAAGCTATGAGGTTGTTACATGACCACCCACTATCAGCTCACAGGGGCAAAGATAAGACCCTTAGTAAGGTTACTTATAGATATTGGTGGCCCACTGTAATTAGTGACGTCCAGGATTATGTTAGAGGGTGTACTTTATGCCAACAATTTAAGGCTAGAAATAGAAAAAAGCCAGGGCTAATGCAACCCTCAGAAATAACAAGTCCTTGGGACCAAATAAGTGTCGACATAATGGGACCATTCCCTTCTAGTAGACACCACTACAAATATCTAATAGTTTTTGTCGATTACATGACAAAATTTGTGGAAATGATACCACTAAAAACTATTACTGCTAAGACCTGTGTTCAGGCATTTAAGTCTATTATTACTAGGTGGGGAGCTCCTAAAGCTATCCTTAGTGACAGAGGGGTACAATTTACTTCGAAACTTTGGCTGCAGACTTGCAGAGCCTTTAGGATCAATCCAAAGTTTACTACCCCTTATACTCCTAAAGGAAATCCCACTGAACGAGTCAATAGAGTAATAGGTGAATTAATATCATTCTACGTAGGGAATCACCATGATAGATGGGATGAATCCCTTGACCTTCTTCAATTCGCTATAAATTCCGCACCCCATGATACAACGGGCAGATCCCCGTTCTTCTTGAATTTAGGGCGGGAGCCACGTCTCCCTTGGGATTTAGATATTGAGGAACCCATTCAGGACAATGATGACCCCAGTCGTGATAAGGCTTTGACGGTTCTTAAGGAACAATTAGCATTCAGCAATGAATTGTCTAAGTTAGCAAAGGCCCACCAGAAAAAATATTACGACCTCCGCCATGACCCGTTAGAGTTTGCGGTAGGAACCTTAGTATGGATGGAAACTCATCCTTTATCCAGTACGACAGGTCAGCTCATGAAAAAGCTTAGTCCTAAATGGGCAGGTCCCTTCAAGATAGTTGCAAAGCACTCTCCCGTTGTTTACGAGTTAGAAGACGCTAACTCTGGGCAGAACGTAGGGAAAGTTAACCTAGAACATCTTAAACTTTATTGGACTAACGTAGCTGTCTTCGAAAACGCCGAAAATACCCCCGTTTCTCAATCCGAAGTCGCTGATGAAATCGAAGGTAGTTCTCCTACGAATGGTGGAAGCATGCACCACCAATCTGCGGAGACTTCTTCAACTACTTCATCTGAAGCATCATCATCTTCTACATCACCGTCATCTCCGGACGGTCAGGAAGTCCGTCAACCGATTCTTCCTGCAATTACCGATGTCCCTCCAACCACGACATCAACTTCAGTAGAAGAGCAAGCAGCGGATCAACCGATCCTTCCTGCAGTTCGGGATGGTTCACTTCCGTCTACAGATTCAGATAGTGAACCGGGCATGGCCCTTTTTGAAGACCCTCCTCTCCTCCTTTTTACCTATCATGATATGAGGGCTTTTCAGCTCGATCATCCCTCTAACGATAGCCCGCCTTCTGCGGCAGGGGGGGCTTCCCCGTCTGATCAAGAATCAGTCGTGGAAAATGAGCTACATACACCAACTTCCAGTTTCACAGAAGAAATCGTAACGCCAGACGACAAATCAACGTCTTCTGAGCGATCCATACCGGAACCTGCGTTACAGCATTCTCCCTCTTCTGGTTTTTCGGAGGAAATTGTACCTCCCGAACCGATTTCTATTTCTACCGAAGAAATAGCACATCCTGAACAGAATTCTACTCTGTCGGAAGAAACGTCAACACCTACACCACCTTCTCAATCGAAATCCCAATCGTTACGTGTGTCTGATAGTTCTTCAACCACGTTATCGGAGTCAATGAGAACGCCTCGTTTGAATAGGGCTACATTACCCGACATTTATTTAGAACCTTTTAAATTGGGATGGCGCCGAGAGGTGTGTAAGAGGGCGACGGTTCAGCCCGGAGGTAATGAAGTAGACATCTACTATCGACCTCCTGATGATGATAAAAGGTTAAGGTCCCCTTATGAGGTTCAAGTTTACCTTAACAATAATAACATAAAGAACCTAAAAAGGGAATATTTCTGTTTCACCCGAGAACCAATTTCTGTTTTCCCTTGGGAATTTATTTCCCAAGCAACGAAGAGAAATTACTGAAAAGTTTTATTTTTAGATGACCGCAGGAGAACGTCCACTACCCCAATTACTTTGATCCTCCGTAAGGAGAGCTTAATGTCACGGTAATAAGGGAAGTCCTTCGGGTACGAAAATTGGAACAGAATCTCATGCAGCACCGATGAAGAACAGATCAATATTTTGTGAAAAACATTTGTAAACGAACTTAAGAATACCTATACCCCTGCTAATGCTTTTAAGGGTTCCTCGGGGTAACCCTAAACTGAATTTTTCTATTCTATATTTTTTTATTATAAACCAGTTCCTAAAGAGGGGGGGGGGATGTAACATGGCTGCCAGAATCTTTGGAGCTTCTACTCCTTGGTTCTGGCTGGGCATATCTAGCCTCCATGTTACAAGCCACTCCCCCTTCCACAGTTGTAATCTAGATTAAATTAGAATGCTGTTATCAGTTATCTGTTGATGGTTGAAGAGACCAGTTCTCTCCTTTGTTGAACTAAAGTAGTTTAAACGGAGTTTTTCTGTATTAACCAAGTTGGGTTACGGGATCGTTATCCCTTTGTTATTTCATTAATAAACTAAAGAAGAATTGTCTTCTTAAATTGGATAATTAAAGTAAGTTGTCTTGATTCTTTTTTATGGCCCTCGGGAGATACTCCCTTAGTTAAATTATTCTACGGAGGGTTACAATATATTTAATGCAAAACCACACAGTATGTCTTCTTCCAGTTCAATAGAATTTCGGTCCAATGGGACTATAATAAAATCGCACCTTTGGCTATGTTCGGTCGAATGGGACCCCAAAAAAACCCCCTTCTGTCGAATGGGAATTCGGTTCAATGGGACCAAAGCTGGAAAGTGTCATAGAATTAAAAAAGGAGGGATGTATTGGGGGCGTCACCCATATTTGTGTTTTTTAAGCTTCAATTTACCGAAACCAATGAAGCGTGTTTCATTTGCTCATCAGTAATAATATTGGAAAATACTACCGGAGTGTAAGCAAGTATTGAAAGTTTCCGCACTGGTTTCCGTCACTATATCATTGATCGTCTGCAATAGTCAAAATAATTGGTGGTCAACGATTATGTCATCTTCCAAAGCATACTTTGATGAACGAAGCGATGGTTACTGGTGTAAATTGTGTTTCCAAATATTGTCAGTGCAACCGAGTGGAGCCACATCCCACTTATGGACACATTTGCAACGAAAACATAAAGCTCTATACGAACCAGCTAAAGAAATTAATTCCCTAAAGCAATAGGGTTGGCTTTCACCGTACACGACTTGATGTAGTTTCATTTGTAATTTAATGTATTTTTTGGACTCACATTCGCCGTTTAGCGCTCAAATTATCAATCCCTCAAATTCGTACCAGTCCTGTCAAACCCACTGTAGACTTGATGGAAAGTGGATCAAATTTATTTTAAGATCCGAAGCCTCCATTACTTAATCGAAAGTATCTGAGGGGTACCACGTAAAACCAAAATGCCAATTTAATATTATATTCGATTGTGTTTGTCCCTTTTGATTGCATTTTCGAATCGAATCGAATCGAAGATTCGTAGAAATGCTACAAATTCCAAACCCTGCAACATCGATTCGACCCCTCATTGCCATGGGGGATTTGATCCGAGATTCGAAACGATAATTGAATGGTAAATGATTCGTAAATCTCTTATCATCCTCGATTCGAACATATATATTCGAAATATTATTCGTAAATTTACCGAATTGCGAATATTCGCAGGCCCCTACTGTTAATTAATCAAAAATGTCTTGATTAGAATCAAGACCTAAAAAGTATCGATAAGACTGAGGTTATCACTTGTCTGAAGGATTAGATATTAATTTTTCTTTTTAATTGAAACTTAAATGCATGCTTAAGAAAAAACAACGTTCCATTACCGTTTTCCGTTGAAAGAAATTATTTTACTGGTAATCAATTTCAAAAATTTACTTATCTCGGCTTTTCGAACACAATTCCATTCCCCGAAAACATTTTATCATTACATTAATTACTTTTGGGAGAGTACGTGTATGGTTTTGCATTTTAAATGGTTCCTAAAGACGTTACATCTTCATTCGTGACCGGCACGCTTCGCAGTGGAACATTTTAATTATTCTAAAACCAATGGCGCCAAATTCAATAGGGGCAGTAAGATTTTTACTCGCGGTTTTGCAAAATGATGTAATATCAACTGTACTTTAGTCAACCGTCGTATTGTTCTTTCTCATAGTTCAGGGCATGATCAGTTTTACTGCCCAATTTCTCTCTCTAGTTTCTAACAATGGTTAGGGACTATTCTAGAGGGCCGGTAGGCCCTTCTAGATAAGAACCCACACCCTCCCGTAATGTTAAAGAAATAATTCACAGATTTTAGGCTTAGCGTCCCATAGAAAAAGCATGGGATTTTTGGTGGTCAACTCCATCGAATAACTCAGAAACTACTGCGAAGTTAAGGTTCGGAACACTTTTGAAGTATCAAGCAACTATTGAATGTTTTGAACTTCTGAAGTTTGATTAAGACCAATTAAGTCCAAGTATTTTATTTTAATTAATTTATAAATCATGGTAAAACCGTTACATATATTACACTGTTTGCATAGCATTTTGTTCAGCCTCCATCGGGTTTGTGGCGCATAGGATAACGCGTCTGCCTATGGAGCAGAAGATTGCAGGTTCGAGTCCTGGCAAGCTCTGTGTTTATTTTTACAGATCTTCTATTCAACATAACTGAAATAATCCTATAAATACAATGTTTGGATATCTTTTTGTTACGAAGTACGGGCTTGTGGCGTAATGGATATCGCGTTTGCATTCGAGCCAAAACATTGCAGGTTCGAGTCTTTCATAGCTCGTTGTCCATTTTGATGAAGAATCTTAGTATATAGAAG
This sequence comes from Phalangium opilio, assembly GCA_019434445.1. Taxonomy (NCBI): domain Eukaryota; kingdom Metazoa; phylum Arthropoda; class Arachnida; order Opiliones; family Phalangiidae; genus Phalangium; species Phalangium opilio. The sequence goes on along the minus strand of JAEQBA010002038.1, from coordinate 86,453 downwards.
GGAAAATTCTTAAATAACAAACTTTCAATGAAATGTGCGCGTGGTTTAGAAATAACTTTTTTTTAAATCTATACAAAAAGGTCAATTAAACTTAATTGAGTCACCAACCGCCTTTTTACATGAAATAAGTTACCACCCGCCTATCTATGGTGAATTAATTTACCACCCGCCAACCAATTGTGAATTAATTCACCACTCCCCTGCCAAATGATTTAAAATTTTAATCTTTCCCATAAAATAATGAGAGGCACTTGGAGTGAGCCAATATGCTCACAAACATCTTACTGGAACATCGAATTAATGACGTTTGACAAACATATTATTATTATTTTTATAATATATTAATACAAATTAAGGCTGAAGGAACAGATATTATATAAAAAAGACTTGGTTTGCCCAAGCCTTAAAAACAAAACGATAAGAGTTTTCCAGTTGTCTGAAGCGCGGATATTATTTTTCCTCTATTGAATTTTAAAGACAATCCGTATTTTACTACTCTTTAGAATTTAATTCAATCTCCTGATTTTACTGCTAATGGATAAGTTTCCTATAAATTAATTGAAATAAAAAATTACTTATCTCAGATTTTTCAACAACAATTCCATTTTCCTGAAACATTTTATCATGCATTTATTATTTCGAGGGATATCATGTATATTTAATCAAATTGACTCTTACTTTTTTAATTTCCGAGAATTTTCCTTTCAAAAGGTTTTAAACACTTCAAGTTTTCATAATTTTGTCAACTAAATAACAACTAAACCAACACTTCTAAAATCTTCCCCACAATTACTGATATTCAAAGCTAAATAATTGTGACTGTGCTTAAAGAAGAAACGAACCCCTTTATCAAATATAAGAAAGGTGATAACAGCCACTTTTGTATTCGAAAAGACCGCATATAATACATTATTAATGAGAGTTATTATTTGAAAATTAAAGTACGTTCTCCCTTGAAAAGAAAAAAATTTAATGATAAAATATTTCAGGAAAATGGAATTGTTCTTGAAAAATCTGAGATAAGTAATTTTTTATTTCAATTAATTTATAGGAAACTAATCCATTAGCAGTAAAATCAGTCTTTTTTATATTTTCTAATGGCGTAACGTTCAGAACGAGAATTTCTACACGATTCAATATCTTGGTCGGTGAAACGACTATAAGGGTTACTCATAAGTAAAAAAAGTAAACTAAACCAAAATAAATTCCGGGGAGAGCCAGACGAATCCACAATAGGGATCAATAATTACTAACACACAATAGGTGAGGGGAATAACTAAATATCTTGTTTACCAACAGTAGTGGCATATGAAAAAAAAACTAACACACAATAGGTGATAGAATTAACAAAAACAATTTAGTTTACCAACAGTAGTGGCAAAAGTAAAAGGCTTCGTGGAAAGTATTAAGATTGTTGACATAATCCTTTGATAACTTCTCATCTACTAATTTTCATAATATATTTCTAGATAACTCTCTCGACAGATTATCCAGCGGCTGGGCCCCCAATTTGTAGCGTTTTTAATTTTGGTTATGTGGTTTTCTATTTTTCTTAAACCAAAACTATAGGCATTATTAAAGCTCCGTCCGCTACCAACTAAACTTAGTTTTAAGGTCCTGGGTAACTCGCGTCTATTGCACTATTGGGTAGAGCGAGTAGATGAATAAACTGATTTTAATTAATGGCTCGGATGTCTAAAGAGATATTGGTAAGCTTATTTTAATATAAGGGATATAATTGAGGTTGCCAACAATAATCTTAAATTTTAATTACAAAATAACTACAGCACATTAGGCTGCTTACGTAAGTAGCACAGTAGGCTAAATACTAACATCATACTTAATAAATACGACATGCACACTCGCGCTGGCTTAAGGCCGGGGCTGGTAATTAAATATAATATTATATTATATTCAAACTCGCGTTGGCATAAGGCCGTAACTGGTATTAATAATAATATTAACATGCACAATAAGGCTTAAGGCCATGATTTTAAACAAAGTAAATTACAAGTTGGGAAAACCAAAATATTACCTCTCCGAGTCAAGAGGTCTACTACTACAAAGTTATTTACCTAGATATGGAATTATTTCACTTTTTTGAAGTAAAAATTTACGAAATATTGAAGCACTATTCCAAGTCTACGCTTCAGCTGACAGCTACATTCACAACTGGTTAGCAGTGTAAACACTACCGTCTCGTCTCACCTCAACAATATTCTTAGCTTGCCAACATGAGCGTCAACGTTAAATAATACCAAAGCTAATTTGTAGCTAGACGCACTGATAGTCTATGCGCACCATAAAGAGAATAAAAACTCTGTAGTTTAGCCCTACTAATCTAATTGCCACCATGATCTTTTCATCTATTATAAAATCTTAACCTGATTATTTAAGAGTGTATTTAACTTTCGGCTCACTCTGAACTGTTGATGTCTCTTCATTTCAGACGCGAAAATCAAAACCCAAAGTTTACTTCACCTCAGGCCTCAATTATTTACTCTTTATTTCACTAAGCCTATTGCGGGTAATACTAGATATACCTGCCGGAGTTTAGATCTTAGCTTTCTTCATGAAATAACTAAACCAAGGATTATTCTATATACAGATGTAGTATAGCTTAAGTAATATGTAAACAGCCATTTCAAATAATAATATTAAAAAGAATCTTTGGAATATCAAAATGAAATAGAGCTTTAAAGCTACAAAAGTACTAAATGCATCATAATTACGAAAAATATTTCCACATATTCACTTTATATTAAGGATAAAGGGAATATTATGGTTCTGTAGGATTTCTTTACACATCAAAACAAAACGAACTTCTAACGCAGCGCACTAGTGTAACAACGGACGGACACACACAGGCACTACTTTTTAACTCTTTCCGTATTAATTTTGAATTGAGAAACAAGATTATCTTAAATATTAAAATAAATATAATTAATATTTAATATTTTCTTCGTTAGTTATTCGCCTTATTGAACGTTACATCGTTTTAAAAAAGAACAATTAAACATTCTTGAGAGACTTGACTAATATTGGCGTTTGAAATGAAGCATACGCCGGTTGCTTCGCCCTACTCAAATAGGTAGTATATAAGGGTTTCGAATCGCAGCTATGTATAAGAACATCGCAATTGCGTGAACCTTGGCGGAAGACCCCGTCAATGGAAGGCTAGACGTTTCTCGTAACCTTAGCCGATCGCCGCGTATGTCTTAACCTTAAGGATGATGGCGGTGTTAGAAGCCAGGTGTACAGACTGGTGTCCATGTGGGATGGACAAAGAATAGAAGATGGGGGTGTTTAGAAGCCAGTAAGTACAGACTGGTGTCCATATGGAATGGACAAAGACGAGAAGGTAGTGGTGTTTTGAAGCCAGTAAGTACAGGCTGGTGTCCATGTGGAATGGGCGAAAGACTACAAGATGGTGGCGTTTAGAAGCTAGTAAGTTCAGACTGGTGTCCATGTGGGGTGGACAAATGAACAGAGTTGTTAGACAGGCAATGGAGTAATAGCCTGTAAGAGGAATACAATTTCCGGGACTGTAAATGCGGTCTGGAAATTGAATACACGTTTGCTCCGATTTGCAAACTGCGAACGCGGTCACGTGGATGTAACAACGGACAGACAGACAGACAGACACACAGACACGTCGAAATTAGAACCTCTCCGTGACATACGTCACTCGGAGAGGTAAAAACAAAATGAGTCATATATTTATGACTATATATAAAGTTATTTCGACGTTACTGTTTTGGTGAGGGTCAGGCTTTGCGCTTAGCATTAGGCGACTTTCCAAGGAGCTCCTGAACTTCATTAAGTTGCGGTACTTGATTGGAGTTCCAAGATGCCGATGAAAGTTACGTCGGGATGGGCATCTTTCCAATAAATCCCGTAAAAGTAGGAATCGTGGCGTCTCCGCGTTACACGTTGTTTTAATTTTAAAGTCCGGCTTCCGCGGGTTTATTTGCGAATGGTTATACTGGGCGGTTTATTAAAACTTTTAGCCGAGCGCATCGTTAAGTGTAGACCGGTGTCCGAAACTTGGTCCTCGCGTCTTTAGCCTCGCATTAGAAGGTTATCGGTTCTGGCTACCAAGGAATTTAGTAGAGTATTCTAGCAGAGCGGTAGCTCTCTTAGATAAGACTTCATACTTGAATCAAGACCTAAAAAGTATCGATAAGACTGAGGTAATCACTTGTCTGAATGATCAGATATTAATTTTTCTTTTTAATTGAAACTTAAATGCATGCTTAAGAAAAAACAACGTTCCATTACCGTTTTCCGTTGAAATAAATTATTTTACAGGTAATCAATTTCAAAAATTTACCTATCTCGGCTTTTCGACCACAATTCCATTCCCCGAAAATATTTTATCATTACATTAATTGCTTTTGAGAGTAAACGTGTCAAAAACCTATAAAACAATAAAAAAAACTGTAATAGTGGTCTGTTTAGCCATGACAACAACCTTTTAAAAGTTACAAGGACAATATAACCCTTTCGAGACTAACAGGACTTGAGCAAACTATAGCTTAACCTGCTACTAGTACGACCAGGGAGAATTGATGTAAACTGGAGTTGAAATTTAATCATGTGCGACCTGCGGCCCTGAAAATGTGTGTTTAAAAGACCCCACTTGTCAGTTGAAATGACAGTGAAGGTCCCCACTTGTAAATTTATCGAGTGTGAAAAATGAAATTGAAATACTTGATGGAACCATATAGGCTTTGACACTAATTCAAAATCTAATAATTTATACACAAATGTCCCCAGATATAAGGTAGGAAGACGGTTTAGGTCCCCACTTGTAAACCTGAAATTAGCTCAAAACTTAAGTGTTAAGCTAGAAATAGGACTGATTACTTAAATTTCATTCTGATAATCAATATTTTAACTATAAAATTATAATATACATGAAATTTGAAAATGTGTGTTTAAAAGACCCCACTTGTCAGTTGAAATGACAGTGAAGGTCCCCACTTGTAAATTTATCGAGTGTGAAAAATGAAATTGAAATACCTGATGGAACCATATAGGCTTTGACACTAATTCAAAATCTAATAATTTATACACAAATGTCCCCAGATATAAGGTTGGAAGACGGTTTAGGTCCCCACTTGTAAATCTGAAATTAGCTCAAAACTTAAGTGTTAAGCCTTTAAAAGGTCCGATTTCCTAAATTTCATTACAATAATCAATATTTAAACTATACATGAAATTAGAAAATGTGTGTTTAAAAGACCCCACTTGTCTGTTGAAATGACTGTGAAGGTCCCCACTTGTAAATTTATCGAGTGTGAAAAATGAAATTGAAATACTTGATGGAACCATATAGGCTTTGACACTAATTCAAAATCTAATAATTTATACACAAATGTCCCCAGATATAAGGTAGGAAGACGGTTTAGGTCCCCACTTGTAAACCTGAAATTAGGTCAAAACTTAAGTGTTAAGCTATAAGTAGGAATGATTACTTAAATTTCATTCTGATAATCAATATTTTAGCTATAGAATTATAATATACATGAAATTTGAAAATTTTGTTTAAAAGACCCCACGTATCTGTTGAAATGACAGTGAAGGCCCCACTTGTAAATTTTTTGAGTGTTAAAAAATACTTAAGAAAATTTTCCATTTATTCTATTATTTGACTCTCACAACTTTCTTGGAGCACCGAAAAATCGGTATGTTATCGATTGGGCGTGTTATCAAAACAGCATTGTCCAAAACGGCTTTTTCATAAACGCGTTTGCCATTATAGCCATTTCTCGTTTCAGCGCATTTTGATTACAGCGTTTACATCTTGAGCGTTGTTTCGTATTGTTGAAGGTATAAGTATTAGAGCTTGGCATTATCTATCCATCATCCACGTTATTTTATCCATAATCCAGAATAATCAACAGAAGTTGTATATTAAATCGAATTATGTCCACAACATTAATCTATAAATAATTGATTATTCACTAATTTACGGATAACGGATGGATAATGCCGAGCTCTAATTAGTATTGATTTCAGCTTTAGGTTTGAATTTTTGTGGTTGTCAAACAAACAATTTCGTGGTCTAGTTTGTTAATGCGTTTTAATGTTTGGTTGGGATGGATTATTTGAACTCCTATAAATTACCTTCCACCTTATCCAAAATATCCTCCTATTAATTAGCTGCCACCTTTTCAAAATATTCTGATATTGATTAGCTGCCACCTTTTCCAAAATATTCTGATATTGATTAGCTGCCACCTTTTCCAAAATATTCTCCTATTCTCCTATTAGCTGCCACCTTTTCCAAAATATTCTCCTATTAATTAGCTGCCACCTTTTCCAAAATATTTTCCCATTAATTAGCTGCCACCTTTTCCAAAATATTTTCCTATTAATTAGCTGCCACCTTTTCGAAAATATTTTCCTATTAATTAGCTGCCACCTTTTCGAAAATATTTTCCTATTAATTAGCTGCCACCTTTTCCAAAATATTTTCCTATTAATTAGCTGCCACCTTTTCAAAATATTCTGATATTGATTAGCTGCCACCTTTTCCAAATATTCTGATATTGATTAGCTGCCACCTTTTCCAAAATATTCTCCTATTAGCTGCCACCTTTTCGAAAATATTCTCCTATTAATTAGCTGCCATTTTTTCCAAAATATTCTCCCATTAATTAGCTGCGACCTTTTCCAAAATATTCTCCTATTAATTAGCTGCCACCTTTTCCAAAATATTTTCCCATTAATTAGCTGCCACCTTTTCCAAAATATTTTCCTATTAATTAGCTGCCACCTTTTCGAAAATATTTTCCCATTAATTAGCTGCCACCTTTTCCAAAATATTTTCCTATTAATTAGCTGCCACCTTTTCGAAAATATTTTCCCATTAATTAGCTGCCACCTTTTCCAAAATATTTTCCTATTAATTAGCTGCCACCTTTTCGAAAATATACTCATATTAATTTGCTGCCACCTTTTCCAGAATATATTCCGCGAACCAGTCCATAACCTGAGGATCACAGACGGTTATGAAACGCTGTAGCGCTAAACCGCTGGTTGGGAAAATAGCGCTGTATTGAGAAACGCGGAAACAGCAACTGCGGTTTTGCTTCAACGCGGTTTTGCAAACCGCTGTTTTGGGCATTGCTTTATTCCAAAACGCTCTTTTGAAAACCGCTCAACTACCCGTGAACCCGAAATATCAAGGTAATTACGTGAAAAATGTATGTCAGTTTTTACCCTAAATCAGAAAATGATGAATCGTTGGTTACGTTAATTTCAAAAATATATTGATGATTTCCAAACCGAGATTTCTTGAGATTTCGCTCAAAGTCTGAGTATAGTTGCTAATCAAAGATTTTACTCGGGGAAAGAGATACCGCTCAAACTCTGAGTATAGTTGCTAAACATAGATTTTACTCGGGGGAAAGAGATACAAGAAATCCGAGCTGTGCTAATTAATTAGTTAGCTATTTAGTGGCTTGGTGTAATATGGAAGGGTAGCAAAATCAGTTTTTTGGGGGGTTTTGTAAGGTACTCACTATTGACAGCTTTGCATTCACTAGGTTTATGAGGTGTCTCTAATCTTTCAACACGCCCCCAAAAAAAAGATAACCCCAAAATCTGCCCCTTTGTAACGATGGAATGACGTAGCTAAAGAATTTCCCTCTTCCTAAATTGTAAAGCGAAAACCCCTAGCGTGTTTTCGTTGACGGGAGAATGGAAACTTCTTATTTCAACGGAAAGTTTCCAAAAACCCATCCTCGTGTGTATAAGCGAAATCTCCGGGCTTGGCCACCAGGAGAGACCAGTAAAAGCATCGAATGCCTTTTGTTAAAATGTGTTAGCTTAGGGAACTATTTCTAGTTTTAAAAGAATGATTCACAATAACCGCGTGACAGTGACACAGTGGCGTGCTTTGAAAATATAGAAGGTAGTGGTTTATGAAAAAACCGGTGCAATGAACTCAAAAATGAGGGTTAAAGGTTGCCAAAGAAAAAAAAGTAAATTCGTACACTATGCCCGGTTAATGTAATTTAACATGCATTCCTCGTTGGAAACATAATAATAACACCAATTGGTTTTGAGGGTGTTATTTTTTCATATATCTCACAATAACCTAGTTTGACTCATCTGCAAATTCCCAACCTCTGACCTGAGAGTATGTATACTACAATTGCTCCTTGCTTTGGCCTCGAATCCTCATATAATTTGACTAAATATACACACAAACAAACCATTTTCTCAAAAATATACAGGGTTTTCCAAAAAGGGCCGTCGAACCCAAGGTACAATTGATTTTGAGTCGAAAATAATAAAATATAACCTCTATGACAGTTAATTAATTAAAAAATTGTAAGCAACATGATGGCTCTGGCCAGATTAGAGGCTTAGACTAAGCCCCATCGATTGTAAGGCTCCAGCAATCGAGAACGTTTTACTTGTTAAACACTGTAGTTTGTACGCAGGCCTAAAAAATATTAATTAGTTAACATGAATATACTCATAGTGCATGGTATTTTTTATATCTGAATATCAAGAATAGACAATTAATTCCAGAAGAGAAGGAAACACCTCTCGACGCGTTACCTTTAACATTGCTAAAATGATTACTCGAAGTAATCATTAAACCCTTAATAGAATAGCAGATAGTTTTAGTGATTATCCCCTCTATGAGTTTACAACATAGACTTATGCCGATGCATACTTATAACATGCACTTATGCCCAGAAGCGTTCGAAAGAGAAAGAATTTGGTGAAACATCCAACTTCAGTTCTTTCCCTTATGCGGCCTTTACATGCTTAATATTTTGCACAAATAAAATGGGGGACACATATAAACTATTCACTAATTGTGCAAATTAAAATCAAACATTTTCAATAGTTTGAATAAAATTTTCAGAAATAAAAAGCTCAGTCAATATATATTTTCAGTATATTACGCAAATATTGTCCTAAATTTACCGTAAACGGTGTTCAATTTCCTAACAAATATTGTGGCATTATATTTGAACTTTGCGCAAATGTTAGTCTGGATAACGTTTTATTTACACTTTGTAACTAAAACAACTGGCCTCCCGTTCTCTGCGCAAATTATTGAGCGTGTCTCCATAAGTAAGTATAGTGTGATAATTTAATTTAGTAATTAAATAATGAACCAGGCATTTTACAGAAATGAGGCTTATATTAAGGAGAATATTCGGTGATAGATTTATAATTCATAGTATTTGGTAATAAAACAAATTCCAATAATTCCAAATCAAACGTAAATAGGCTTAGGAACTACTTGTAATATACACCTTCTAAACCAAAAAGATGTGTCATTTCACGCCCAAATTCCCAAATAGATTTTTGCGCCTTTTAATCTACTTCTGCCATATAATACATCTTGTCTTTTAACCCCCCAACCTGAGTTTCAAGCTGACAGTAAAAAAAAACCCGCGTTGCCTGGCACTGCTAGCACTGTTACTTCACCAGTGCAGTTTTTTTAGGGAGAGAGAGAGGGTTGTCGAAAAATATCATTCCATAACTAGCTGCGAAAACTTAAAAATGGCAATCAACTACGCTGTAACAGCCGGCCCTTCGCCGTAGCCGATGGTCCCGCCGTAGCCGATGGTCCCGCCGTAGCCGATGGTCCCGCCGTAGCCGATGGTCCCGCCGTAGCCGATGGTCCCGCCGTAGCCGATGGCCCCGCCGTAGCCGATGGCCCCGCCGTAGCCGATGGCCCCGCCGTAGCCGATGGTCCCGTCGTAGCCGATGGTCCCGCCGTAGCGATGGCCCCGCCGTAGCCGATGTCCGCCCACTTACCAAGGGACGCAGGAAGGTCCAAGGGAGCGGTACATTTCTAATCAGAGACCTGCTCCCCGGACGCGGAGCCGAACGAGCCGTCCGCCAGCGGCCTGAACGAGCCATCAGCCAGCCGCCCAACCGACCCATCCGCCAGCCGCCCAACCGACCCATCCGCCAGCCGCCCAACCAACCCATCCGCCAGTGGCCCGAACGAGCCATCAGCCAGCCGCCCAACCCGGAGCGCCAGCCGCCCACTGACCCATCCGCCAGTGGCCCAACCGACCCATCCGCCAGTGGCCCGAACGAGCCGACCGCAGGAAAATCGACCCACCACCCCGTCGGCAAAAGCTGAAAAAATGCTTCAAATGTGGGGTGGTGGGTCACTCGTACAACGACTGCGAGGCGACGCGTCCCAAAAAAAGGGGAGCCAAATCTTTAATTTTAATTTTTTAAAAAATAAAAAAATTAAACAAATCTTTGCAATTTTGTTCTTTAACCTATCATATAAGCGTTCTTCGCCAGCAATTCACAGTTATTTTCCAAATTAACCGAGAGGTCAGGTGTGAGCTTTAAAGTTTAAATTCTAATTTCTAATTCCTGCTGCTAAACAAGCCACGGATTAATTTTTAAGTTTTGAGTGAGTGAAAAAGAAACTACATGCCTTTAGCCTTGCTATTATTCCTCAAAGTTGTCGCGATTGATACTTTCATGATCTGCACCGTTTATCCATTTATTTCAATTGAAGCTAAGCATTGTTGGGTTACTTCACGTCATAAGTTAATAAGATATTTTCCATAAGTTTGTAAATGGTTACTGAGAGCTTGCAGGGAGCCCACCGGTCCTATAATATCCTATATTTTTGAACCAGTCCTATATTATCCTATATTTTTGAACCAGTCCTATATTATCCTATATTTTTGAACCACTCCTATATTTTCCTAAAATTTCATTAAAGGTCCTATAATATCCTATATTTTTGACTTAGACGAAGTTTTCGCATAGCTTAGCGTCAAATTTATCAAAATTTACCTTTTTTTATCGAGATCACATTTGAATAGACACCGAAATTGCGAAGCTCGCTTAGGATTTTTTATATATTATATTATACTATATTTTAATTTAGTTCTTCAGAGTTTTCCTATAAGGAATTTAAATTTAAGAGTGGGCCCCCTGAAAAGTGACGTAGGTCAAACGTCATAGATTATTGTGACCCGCGTCACAAATAATAATAATAATAAAGGAAAAAAATATAAAATATAGAATATAAATAAAAATAAGACAACAAACGAAAATTAATTAAACAAAAAGACTGAAACAAAACACAATAAATTAGCACTTGCACAAAGCAAGTACCCTCAAAAAGTTACCACGAATCACGAAATTTGTCCAGTCTAGATTTAAAAGCAGCCACGGACGACTCCTGTTTAACCGCGCTAGATAGGTAGTGTAATACTTATGGAACATATTTTATAAACTTATGGTCATGTCGGCGTGAAGATCGCGGGGGGGGGGGCTAAAAAACGAGTTTCAGGGGATGGCAGCTTTGGCTTATAAAACTCGTAATATAGCATAGAGGTTGTAACGCAAATTCTGTAATAAACTACCAATCCCCAAATAGTCAAAATTTAATTCATTCAATACATTCAATAATCAAAATTTACCTCCGATTTTATAAAACTTAAATTACCAATCTTCAATCTCGATGCTGGTCGTCGTTATTGAGGGTTCACCCTTCCCAACCCCCTTTACCCCTTCAGCCGGTGTGGCTTGGCCAGGCGACACTGTGTCGGAGGGACGGGGATCTTAGCGCTACGGGGCGTCCGAATACCCCGTGCCAAACGACCTGCCTTTTACCTATTGGGCTTAGCGATTTCCCCTTCGGTCCCCTGATTTTTATTTTTAACCCCTTAAGAAAAACTAAGAGTTGCCAGGCAAGCATTCTTTTTTACCTACTGTATAGCATAGTGTATTGTGTTGTGTTGTGTAAATAGTTGTGGCTTTGTGAATTTGAGTGCGCGAAACCATGTCGCCGGAGTGGCGAGAGATAGTACCCTTGGCGAACGACTGAGTGTCGCCAGTTTTAACAAACAATACCAGACCCTAAGGAACTTGGGAAAGGACAAAAAGAATCAAGGCGCCAGTCGGGTCACGACCCCTTTCTTTTACCTGTAACCAAGGAGTTGGAGACTCCAAGAAAGTGAAAGAGAAACGACACTTTTTAACTTGGACTCGGAGAGAAGAGCCACGAATTTTGGCTGCGAACGGAAAAAGAAATGAGGAGGACTTAAGGGAGACCATAATAAAAAAGAGGCCAAGTAGCCCATAGTCGATCGCCGCGCGTTAAGCCGGTTTAAGAAAGACCCTTCTTCACGTACGTCTAATACGGTGTAATGATTACCAACTCGCTAACTACGCGATGACCGTGCTCCACTCATCAAAAAGGAACCGACCTCCAACGCCTTGCGTAACGTACTTTTACTTTTTAACATGAGCTCGCAAAAGCCATTGTATATATATATATATCTATTCATTTTTCTATTTGCGCAATTAATTTAATTTAATCGGAGTCATGACCCGTTATCCATAAACTGCATGCGATATTTTAGTTTAATATTAAGGCATGCTATCTGTTTTATTTTATTTTATTTGATTTTATTGTATTGTTTATTGTTCCCTTTTATTGGAGTACTCTCGTACCCCAAAATATTAAACATGATGGCAACTCTTAATACTAGTTCATTTACTTATCCCACTCCACCTAGACTAAGCCTTATGTTCTTTTAATAATTACTCCTAACACGCCACCCCCCAATAGTGAAAAGGTAGGCGAGCCACCCGGTACAGTATTTGTTATTTAAGTTGTAAGACTGATTTGCGTCGCTCTCTCGTTTTATTTCGTATCTCCGAGACTGTCGTCGAGAAAAGCTTTACAAATGGGGGCCCAGCCGGGATTTGATTATATTTAATTGCAATTAATTAGTCATGAAATTTAAAGTAACCGTTCAAGAAATAAGGAACAACTTGATGAAACCATCACAAAACGTAACTAGCCATAACCACTTATGAAGCTGAATTAGGAATTGATTACGGTATCCCCTCGTTGCCTTCGACTTTAGTTGGCAGTTAATTGACCTGCCCTCTTTTGTTTATTCGTTTATTTGTTTGATTGATTAGGTAATGACAGGGTGATAGTGTAGCATAGCTATTCAGTAACATAGGAAGTTTGATTCTTTTTTTTGTTAATAAGCATAGGTAAATCAATTTGTTTTTTTCTGTAATTTGGTACCATCGTTTAGTTTAAGTTAGGTCTTTAGTTTATGGACAGAAATAATTACAGTAGATTTGACGCCGCTGACATAGAATTTTGTAAACAGTCACGTATCAAACGTAGTCTCGATCGTAGTAATCGTAAAAATACAGCTATGGGTCTTGTTGGTCGTAGTAATCCCCCCTCTAGGAGTAACTCCCCTACCCCTCTCGCTACAGGGGCAAATAATAGTTCTCTCCCCTTGACATCAGGAGCAGGGAATAGTAGTTCTCAGCCAGGAGTCAATAACCCACCTAATATGTATCCTTCTTTAATTAATGTTGTCCCAAATTCTTCGGTTGCGGCAACGAACAAGCCGACTAACCCAATACTTTCGGCTCAAACCCCGACCAATGTGGTAAATGCTAATACCCAACAAGGTATTCCGATTCCTCCAGTAGGAAATACCGCTGCTAATAGCACCCCGTTGCCTGCTGATATGTTAACGGCAATCCTACAGCAGCTAAACCAACAAGCCGACGAGCAAAAGCGTCTCCAAGCTTTGGTTACACAATTACTGTTAGCTAATAATAACGTCGCTACCTCCCAACCTGTGGTGGTTCCAAATACTCCACCCAATCCAAACCCAGGGAGCTCTGCGTCTGTTTTACTCACTAATACATTACCTAACATTGCGGGTAACTCCAGTTCGAACCAAACTCTAAATTTTAATGTTCCGGTAGGCAGTAATGTTGCAAACCCAAATGCTAATTTTGTCCCTAATTTTAGTCACCCAGGCTCGATTGCAGTCGCTAGCGGGAACAATAACAGTCAGGGGGGCTCTCACTTCCCTCAACCTCCTTTAGCTTCCCCAAATAGCTCTGCAGTACCGTCCCAAACCATGCAAAGCACTGGTGGTCCGAACTATAATATGGCCGCAGCGTCAGCCCCCGTGGCTAGTCCAAGTATTAATAATTACAATATGGCAACGGCACCCGTAGTTTATTCAGCCCCTTTGCCAAACATTTATTACGCTGGAAACCCAACGGATCCCGGTCCGAAAGAATTTTTGGGACGGGCCAAACAAATGCGTTATAGTCTTAATGTTAGTGACGACTATTTCTTACAACGATTTATTAGCCCGGCGCTGAATGGCCCGGCCTTTGACTTTTATATCGAAAATGAGCCTTTTGCATCCTACGCCGCTTTTGAAGCAGGTTTGAAATCAAGGTTTGACCGTAAAGGAAACGATGAGAGAATCAAAGACAAGATTCATGATAGAATGCAAAAACCGAATGAATCGGTTGCCGAGTTTGTAGAAAATCTTCATAAATTATTTAATCAGTTGAATGAACCCCTCGCGGAGAAGAAAAAGATAAAAATAATTCGGCGAAACATGCGTGACAATATTAAAAAGTATTTAGTGGTCAAACTAGATAAATACGAGAATATTCGTGATTTGTTAGACGACGCTTTAGGAGTTGAACAAATCGTAAGGAAGCCCGCGAATTAAGCGAAAATTCAAACTCCCAGCGAAACCAAGCCCCTAGAGTGCAAAATAACCAACAGGGAAATAATAATCGAGGAAATTTACCCCAACAATCGAATTCAGGTGGGAGATCGAGGCAAAACAATAGCAGGCCCATGAATTTTTCTAGCCATTCCAATAATAATAATCGGCAAGAACGACACCCGAATTCCGGAGGTCCTCGCGGTGCCCAAACAGTTTCGGCAGCTCGGCCTGTCGACACCCCAACGGGAAATTACTACAATCCCAATGTAACTTGCTACAACTGTCAAAAGGTAGGCCACGTGCGCCCCTTTTGTCCAGAACTGATTGGTACCGAATCGGCTTCGGGAAACGTAAGAAGAGGCGACGTGAGCAAGGGCGGAGATCCCTCCCCCACTCTGGCGCCGCCGCGAGCTTAAAACGTCAGAGACCAGCTAGCACGGGAAGCACACAACCAGGGGGCCAAGCATTTTCAGATGGTCAGGATTTTTTACATATATTTTTAGGTAACCTCCCGTGCTTAGCGTTAGTTGACCCTGGTTCTACACATACCATATTACATAGTGATTTTAAACCCCTCCTTGAACAACAAGGGTATATGACCGATAGTAAAATGGTTTTATTAGCTCAACCCGATTCGACGCTATTGGAAACTCACGGTGCAGTCACGCTTCCCTTTTGCCTCCCTAGGAAACAAATTACTTTTGAAGCTACATATGTTTCAGGCATTCCATACCAATGTATTTTGGGTAGAGATTTGTTAAGGAAAATTGGTATGATCATTGATTATGGGCGGGCAAGTTACTGTTATCGCCGAAACCCTCTCGATAACCTTTCATTTGCTCCAGCTTCCGGTAAATACGGAAATATTTTTAGTTTGTCACTTATGGATGCTGGTGACAATATTGGTACCGAAGGTATAGAGAACGCACTCCACGAAGCTCCGTTAGATTCCACAGAAAAGTCGCAATTAGAATCCTTAGTTAACCGTTATAAAACAATTTTTTCTTTAATTCCTGGAAAGACTCACAGAGTCGAACATTACATAGACATAGGGAATAGTTTACCCTTGGCCTCGGCTCCGTACCGGTATTCTCCCGCCAAGCGAGCGATTATGGATGATATTATTATTGATATGTTACGGCTTGACTTAATTGAGCCCTCTGATAGCCCATGGGCAGCTCCGAGTGTTCTAATTTCTAAGAATGACAGACCTCCGCGTTTATGTCTTGATTACCGTAATCTCAACGCCGTAACTAGAAAAGACGCGTACCCCCTCCCCAGAATTGATGACATTTTGGAATCGATTCACAAACCCCGATATATTACCACGCTGGACATGCGCAGTGGGTATTGGCAGGTACCACTTCACGAGGCTCATCGTGATATCGCTGCCTTTGTGACCCATCGAGGTCTATTTAGGCCTAAAGTTTTAATGTTCGGTCTGGTCAATGCCCCTGCCACCTTCCAGCGTATGGTAAATAACATCTTTGGGGATTTATTTAATTCAGGGGTTTGCGCCTATCTCGACGACCTAATAATCGCATCAGTTGATTTTGAATCCCATTTGAAAACACTTGGGCAGGTTTTCGAGCGCCTGTTAAAGTCTGGCTTAACTGTCAAGGCCTCAAAAACTCAGTTTTGTCGCCAAGAATGTCGTGTTTTGGGTCACGTCGTTAATTACGACGGTATCAAAGTTGATACAGAGAAGACTGATTCCATGCGGAACTACCCCCGCCCTGAAAACATAAAGCAGCTTCGGAGATTCCTAGGTATGGCCTCATACTATAGGCGTTTTATAAAAGATTTTTCTAAAATAGCTAGCCCATTAAATTCTCTGTTGAAAAACGAAACTGTATGGTGTTGGGAGGAACCCCAGGAATCAGCCTTTAACGCGTTAAAAATCCACTTGTCGTCAGCACCCATTTTCAGTTCCCCTGATTACAATCATCCTTTTATTATACACACCGACGCGTCCAATGTGGGACTAGGCGCTGTCTTGTCGCAAGTTATTGAAGGAAGAAAGCATGTGATCCAATACGCCAGTAAGTCCCTAAGTACCGCTGAGAGAAAGTATTCCACCACGGAGAAGGAATGCTTAGCCGTAAAGTTTGGCATTGACAAATTTCGACCCTACATTGAGGGGACGAAATTCGAAGTTAGGTCCGTTATTAGTTTATTTATACAACGGGAATTTACCTGATGACAAGCCCTTGAGAGACTGGATAGAGAAGACCGCTCCGTTTTGTGATATTCGCCATGAAATTTTATATAGAGAGATTAAGAAATCACATCCTGAATGGGATCCTTTTCGAATTATGGTTCCCAATTCCCTGAAAGCTCGAATACTCTACTTAAGCCATGACATTCAATCAGCCGGCCACTTTGGTTCCAAAAAGACTTTAAAGAGGGTTCTAACTCAATTTACTTGGGAGGGCATCACGCGAGATGTATTAACATACTGCAACTCTTGTTCAGTATGCCAGAAACACAAGATCCCCCGCCAACTACCCGCAGGCCTTATGAAATGTGGTGACGTAGCCGAGCCTTTCAGTGTCATATCCGTCGACCTAAAGGGCCCATATAGCCGCAGTAAGCGCGGTTTCAAATATATTTTAGTGGTTTGTGATTACTTAACCAAGTGGGTGGAAGTGTTTCCCCTACGTTCCGCCACCACAAAGCCCATAGTAAAACATTTAGTTGATGAGGTATTCACCCGCTTCGGATTACCCTCCGCTGTTGTTTCAGACAAAGGGAAACAGTTTGTTGGAAAAATATTTCGAAACGTATTCAGTAAGTTAGGAATCCAACAAAGATTCACTTCCCTGTATCATGCGCAGGAAAACTTAACTGAACGATTTAATCAAATCTTGGGTATAATGATTGCATCCTACGTCACGGATAATCATCAAGACTGGGATGAAGGGTTACAACAATATGCAATGGCAATCCGGAGCGCGGTGCATGAAACGACTGGATTTACTCCAGCCGAACTGATGTTTGGTCGGGAAATAAGAACTGCGTGCAGTCTCATATCCCCGAAAAATCTTAATAATTATTTCGCCGATGAAGTCGAAAATACCTATGGTCTACGCGTTCATCCAAAAGTCCAAAAAGCTTTGGAGACAGCTTATCAGAACATTAAGAAGGCCCAAATTAGGCAAAAAGCAAATTATGATAAAAGACACAGGGATTTCGAATTGGAAGAGGGTGACCTCGTTCTTAAACGTACACACCACCTTTCCAAAGCTGCTGATAATTTCACAGCTAAACTAGCGGAAAAATTTGAGGGTCCTTACAACATAGCAAATAAGCTTAGTGCACGAACTTACAGGTTGGCGAATGTGGACACGAAAAAGGTCCTTTTTGGTACAGTCAGCCTAAATGAAAACTTTCTCTCTCGCGACAACTTGTTCATTAATAAGCAGTCCAAATATTGGGTGTGATATCAATGAATTAAAACATTGCTGTAATATATTTTAAAACATTCGAATAAACCCTGTTTTTTTGACCTAGTCAACTAAGAGTAGTATGTTTCCAACTATAGTGGAGGGTTGCCAACGATGACATGAATAAACTAAACATGAATGTTACGAATAATGTTTAGAAACCATAATTTTCTCTAGTAGTGGCGACAAACCTCCATTCCAAGGCTGTCATTTAACTTAAAGGTTGAATGACATTTTTTTTTGCTCCGTTGTGTATGACGAGCTAGGGCTTTACAAAGCCTTACAGCTCCAAATCCGTGGGGAGATAAATTATAGACCTAAGAATTTTTTGGTAGCCAATTTGAATTGAGAAATCAAACGTAGGGAAACGACTTCTTCAGGAAGGGAGTTCCAAACGGGTATAGTTCTCCTGAAGAAAGAGTGCTTTAGTGGGTCTTTGCAGGATGGCGGGAGAAAGAGTTGGCGACTGTGACCGCGGGTATAGTGCTTGTGAGGGGAGAAAATAAAGTAGGTCTGATCGGAGGAGTGTAGGACACGAAAGAGGCTTATTAGATCCATGTAGGTGCGCCGACTGGACAGGGGGGCCCAACCGAGGGAAGCGAGTCTGCTTTCGCGAGGTAAGTTGCGTAGAGACTTAGGGATTTTTGAAGCGCGACCCTGCACGTCGTTAAGGAGTTTTATATCACCACTAGAGGAGGGGTTCCATAGTTGGCAACCAAATTCAAGGGTCGGACGAACATAGCAGTTGAAAAGACGCGTAAGAAATCGGTGGGAGAGATTTGGAAAATTGGCTTTGATGGTCGCGAGTAGCCCATTGGCGCGACTACATGTCCTAGCAATATGGGTGTGGAATTTAAGGTTATGGGAGACTTGCACTCCTAAATCACGACATTCGTTTACTCGACGGATAGGTTGACCACTAAGGTAGTATGGAGAGGGTAGGTCTTCATCAGATTTAGTATACGGTTAATGGTTAGCAATAAGGACTTTTGGCTGTTGAAAGAGAGGCCAGTACGCGAGGTCCAAGCCTCAAGCCTAGTTAGGTCGGACTGGAGGGTTTGGATACATCGTCATAAGAGTGGATCACACGAAAGATTTTGAGATCGTCCGCAAAGAGGCACAACTTAGAGGATAATTGAGAGGGGAGGTCATTTATGAGAAACCCTCGAAGTTTGACAGATGTTGACCGATGGAAGCAACTGAATTTTGACAGTTCTTATTGTACACAGGTTTTCTTGTTTTCTTACGAGATTATATAGTGGCTCATTTTCAGTTGTTTCATTGTGTCATATATATTTTAAGTGAAAAAACGCCCTCAGAAAGCAGTATTGACTATGCTGAAAGCCTGCTAAAGTTGTTTGTAGAAAGTGCTAAAGAAATATATTTAAAGGGTATATATGTCTATAATATTCACAATTTAATTCATTTTACAGGACATGTGGAGTGGACAATTTTAGCGCTTTTCCATTTGAGTCGTACCTTGGAAAAGTGAAAAGTTTAATCTGCAGCCCAAATAAACCACTGCAACAAGTTGTCAAACGTCTTGCGGAACATGGCCAATATGAAAAACAGCGTAAAAATATTCCAACCAATATTTTGTTAAAAAATGAACACAACGATGGCCCCATGCTAGATAACATTAAAGGAAATTGTTGTATAATAAAACGGTAGTTTATTTAACTCAGTTTATTTACATAGAAAGACCGCGTGGATCGCGTCGTTAACATTAAAAAGGTTCTTAACTATATCGGGCTTAGCAGTTAACTCGCTTTAACATACAGCCGTTATGGCTTTTTATACACATAGATAAGAGACTAATCTATACGTCATGTGGAGCTGACTGAGCTTATCTAACATTACATCACACCCTTTCCCTTAAGCTAATTACATTAATTATACGCTATAAGTTTAAAGTCTTTCTCGGTTTGATCTGTCGTCCAGATCTAGTCTTGTATGTCACTTTGACCTTTGGGTCTTTGTTGTCCGATTTTGGCTCCTCTGGTCGATGATTCGTCTTTGGTGCTATGGGAGTTTGGTTGTCATGACTTTCATTCAGGACAGCAACTGGAATGGCTACATCAGGATCATTTTCGGCGACTGTAGCTTGCGATGACTGTTCGGGGTTTTGGACTACTGGGGCTAGTTGCGTAGATGGTGGTATCGGCTGCAATCGATGATCAGGTCGTTGTTCGCTCTGGAGTACTGAACCAGACGAAGTTGACGATGGTAGTTGCTGTATCTGCTTGTCTTTTTCATTTGTTGGAATCGGTATAGATGATACCGATTTCTTCGTATATTCCCTGCCGGCGTTACTATCTCGTACGACCTTGGATGATCCGTCTTTTGGTGAATAACGCCTTGCACCCGCATGTCGGTTACCCAAACATCTTCTCCCTTATGTAGGGCTCTTAGCTCCTTGGTACGACGTCTTTGATCGAAGTTTTTCTTTTGCTGTTGCTTCCTACTTTCTTCCTTATCCTTAAGTAGTTCACTGTCCGGTATCATTGGTTTTAATTGGGTTCCAGACACGGGTATGGTCGTTCTAAGCTTTCTCCCCATGAGAAGTTCAGCTGGGCTGTAGCCGTTGTGTAGCGGAGTCGATCGATAGGCCAATAGTGCCAGGTATGCGTCTTCCGATTTTTTGAGGTGATTCTTCACGATCTTGACTGCCGCTCCTACGAATCCATTGCTCTGAGGGAACCTTGGACTCGAGGTTATGTGTTTAAATCCATAATCTCTAGCGAACTGACTAAATGACGACGTTGTTGTTGGGTTGAATTGTGGACCATTGTCCGTTTTGACAAGTTCCGGTATGCCGTGGCATGCAAAAACTGACTTTATTTTGTCAATTACTGCATCCGCCTTCAGGTCCGTGAGTGGTCGTACTTCGAAGTACCTGGAGTAGTAATCGGTTATTAGAAGGTACCATTTTCCATGCAGGTGGAACAAGTCCATTGCGACGGTTTGCCATGGTCGGTCCGGAAATTCCGTTGGTTGTAACGGTTCGTGCATGTTGCTTGACATTTTGACGCATGCTAGTAGAGAGCTGCAAACTGAAAAAAGTCATTCCCAAAGCCTGCCAACTCCAATGGTAAAATTTTCACAAACGCCACTGCCACCCTAACGCCATTGTTATATTTTCAACTCCTCCCTAACGCCCACCTAAAGCTCATTTCATTTTTGAATCCCTACCAAAGCCAATTGTGAAGTTTCACACGAATTCCAATCCCTGCCAAAGCCAATTGATAAATTCAATAATATTTCCAATCCCTGCCGAAGCCAATGTGAAATTTGACAATTTTTCCAATCCCTGCCAAAGCCAATGAGAAATCCGACAAGTTTTCTAATAATCCCTGCCAAAGCCAATGAGATATGCGACAAGTTTTCTAATCCTTGACCAAACTAATGAGATATCCGACAAGTGTTCCCATCTCTGCCAAAGCCAATGAGAGCTTCAACAAACTTTCTTACTCCAAACACAAAAGCATTTAACCTAACCAATTTTCATTTATATTTACCCCAACGATTTCCAGCCGGCCCTGTGGTATATTATGAAATTATATATTATGAAGGTTTTCCAACGTTATCCCACTGCATTTTTTCAGTTATTTTTATTATAAACTCGAACATTGTTTATAATTGTAGTTTTCCTTTTTACGTTTAATCAAAGGCGACGGAAAAATTTATGACTCTCTAACTTAAAAAGAACAAATAGTTTTAGTTTCGTTTTCTCTCGCACAGCATTGAATTTGATTTTTATTGCGGAGGGACGGCTGTACCAGCCGCGACCGTCATGTGCCGTCTGTGTGGGGTTGAACTTCATGCATCCCGCTTGCGACAAAACAACCGCGTGGGAAATTCAAAGAGGAAAAATTGACTAATATCACTAATGCCACCCAACTCCGGTTGAATAAAATAAGGCTGGCTCTCAATGCCACCAACTCCATTTGGATACTATAAATGCCAACGCCAGCCAAAGCCACCTGAATCCAACAAAAATCCAGTCCCGACCGACTCCCGTATAAGTTTTCGAAATATTTCCACTCCCTTCCGACTCCGTTCCATTTCAGAGATAATATTCCCAAAGCCACCCAAAGCCAAATTATTTATTTTACCCAACTCCAACTCCGACCAAAAATGAGGGAGTCCCTTGGCTTTCTATGGAGTTGGAGTTTTCCCAAAGCCTTTGCAGTCCTCTACATGCTAGGCACTTCCGTACTTTCTCTTCAATTTGTTTCGACAGACCAGGCCACCATAGAGCAGACTTGGCTCTTGCTCTACACTTCACGATTCCTTGATGGCCGCTATGGATCTGCTCGAGAATTTGACTTCGCTGTGCCTCCGGTATGATTATTCGCTGGCCTCGCATCAAAATCCCATCTTGATCGGTTATTTCATGTCGGACTTGGTAATACGGCAGCATTTCCTTAGTGATTTTAGCTTTTCTAGGCCATCCATCTATACTGTATCTTCGTAATTTCATGCACGTGTCGTCTTCAGTTTGGGCTTTCCATATTTCAGCTATTCGTTGATCCGTAGCTAGTAGACTTGAAGTGACCATTTGGATGTGAGCTGACATGTCTTCCTGCAGCTCATTATCTTGACCGTCGGTGGCTTGCATAGGACTTCTCGATAACGTATCAGCTGCGATTAGTTCCTTTCCGGGATTGTACTGGACTATATAATTGTACCGCATCATGCGAATTCGGAGGCGTTGTAGTCGGGGTGAGAGATCATCGAGCGCCTTTGTTTGAAGAATCAAAACTAGTGGTTTATGGTCGGTTTCGAGTATTATCTTCAATCCAGTGATATAATTAGCTAATCTGTTGCATGCCCACGCTAACGCGAGGGCCTCTTTCTCGATCTGTGCGTATCGTCTTTCTGCCTCGGACATGGTGGTTGATGCATAAGCTACTACTTTAAGTGTGCCGTCACTTTGTCGCTGTCTGAGAACCGATCCAATTCCGTAGGACGACGCGTCGGCTGAGAGTATCGTTTCCCTCTTCGGATCGAAGATAGCCAGAACTGGTTCTCGTGACAGGATCCGTTTGACTTCATTGAAGGCTCTTTCTTGCGGTTCATGCCATGTCCAAGCTACCTTTGTGCTCTGCAGACAGTGGAGTGGATGCAGTAACTCTGACATCTGCGGAATGAACTTCCCGAGATAATTTGCCATGCCCAGAAACCGTTTCAATTCTGTGACGTTCGTGGGTGGAGCCATCTTCGTAATTGCTTCGACTTTCTCTTGGTCAGGTTTTATACCATCTTCGTCAATTACGTGACCGATGAACTTTATTTTCCGCTGGGCAAATTGGCATTTTGACATATTCAAGGTAATTCCTTCACTGGCCAGCTTCGTGTGTACTTGACGCAGTGTTCGGTCATGTTCCTCGCGCCATGTTCCCCATATCAGAATATCGTCTTGAAGGCTGACTGTACATTCAACTCCTTCGATGATTTGGTTAATTTTCCTTTGGAAGTGTTCCGATGCAGAACTTAGCCCAAATGGAAGTCGATGGAAGTAGTAACGTCCAAAGGGTGTAATGAACGTCGTAAGTTTTGCCGTTTCCTCATCAAGCGTGATCTGCCAGTAACCGCTATTCGCGTCCAGCTTGGTGAAGTATTTTGCTCCAGATATTTGGCCCAATATGTGATCAACGGGTGGAAGTGGATAACGCTCTCGTTTCACATACTTATTTAGTGGCGTGAAATCGACGCAGATTCGGAGGTCGATGTCTTCATTACTTGGGTCTTTAACGTGACGTTTCGTCTGATGTTGAGAACACGGTGGGTTTTCGTTTCTGTTACTGTTCACCGGCGCTTTATCTTTCTTCTTAACCAGAACCATTGCCGAACACCAATCCGTTGGTTCTTCGACGGGTGATAATACGCCGTTCATAACCATTCTATCGAGCTCCTTCTTCGTGGCCTTGAGTAGAGGAATTGGTATTTGTCGTGCATGACACAGTGCATGGGGCTTGGAATCAGGATCGAGTTCGATGCGGTAAGGCGTCTTGACTCTGCCAAGACCGTTGAACAGTGAAGGGAATTCTTCGAGAGGGTTGACTGCAGAATCGATATTGTCCACGCTGGATATGATACCAAGATCTTCACTTGCGTCCAGCCCTAAGAGTGGTATTTCCAGGTTTCGAACCACGTAGATATTGTCCTTGACCGTTCGATCCTTATGCCTCAAATCAACCTTGATCATACCACAGCAATTGAGTTTCGTTCGCCCTGGACCGTACAAGCGTCTATCCGATGGGTACAACGGATGTCCTCCATATGACGTTTTGTACATCTTCTCTGGCATTGCAGAAACATCAGCTCCAGTGTCGACATTGAAGTTGACCAGTCTACCGGCAGTGTAGACCTGAACTATCCATTTGTTCCGTCTTGACCTTGAAGCTACTATGTCCAAGAAGGCTTCCTTAGGAGGAGCTGGTGTGCTGGTGATTGAGCCCATGAATATCTCTTGACTTGCAATATGCCGTACTGCAGAGTTTAGCATAGTGGCCCTTCTTTTTACAGTTACGACAAGTTGTGTTTACAGCGGAACATTGATGACGTGCGTGGCATGCTTGATTACCACATCTCAAACATCCTTTATGATTGAACGGTTTGGATTGGTCCTCACCAGAAGTTGTATTCTTAACTTGCTTTACTTTGTCGTTCTTCATGTCTCTGCTTTTGTAACGAGGCTTGTTGGTTTGAACTCTGTCGATGTTGCTTGACCCATTAGTTTTACTGGTGCCAGCTTGCAGGTTCAACTGTTGACGTCGGATCTCTTCCCATTGTCTGGCCGTAGACACAGCTTTCTCCAACGTTAGGGTATCATCAAATTGGAATTTCTCGGATAAGGCTTTATCTCTGATTCCGACAACGAACCTATCCAGTGTTAATTCTTCCGTGATAACGGTTGTGCTATACTCGCATCTTGCTGCTAACGCATGAAGTTCAGTGATGTACGCTTCTATCGATTCACCTTCTTCTTGATTACGGAGATTGAATTTGGCTCTTTCATACCTCTTGAAACGTTTAACGATGAAGTGTTTTTCAAATTCATCGAGGACCTTCGTGTAATTCTGCCGCTCGACGTCTGTGAGCTTGAAGGCATTAAAGATGTCTTCGGCTTCGTCGCCCATTACATACATCAATGAGTTAACTTGCTCTTCCCCGGTTTTTGATTTAAGACCTGAGGCAATCCTGAAGCGTTCGAAGCGCCGACTCCATTTTGGCCAGTCACCAGGATTCTTGAAAGCAAACGCGTCGGGAGTGGTGATTTGATAGGAGGCAGTCTTGAGGCTTGACTCGTTGTCCATGGTATAACAGGCACGATGATATGTCAGCTATGACCATCCGCTCTCCCGCACTTTAGTACCGTAAACGCCGCGAAAATCGATATGTTAACGTCCGTCCGCTATTCTGACACCATGTTGTATAATAAAACGGTAGTTTATTTAACTCAGTTTATTTACATAGAAAAAAATCTTAGAGAAACTAAAACCTTTTATATAGGAAACTCGTGCAAAATATTACTTAATCCCGTAAAAAGAATGCAAAATACCTACAATAATTCCTATAAGACGCTACGCGAAATAGATCTCTTTGAACCAAAAAAAACTCGCTTTAAAAGTAGCTATCTTAATGTCAAAAATAAAAACTCGACCGAAGATCTATTTTAAAAATTTTGGAGGTTTTAAAGAATTTTTGGAGATTTTAGAAATTCTAAGAATTTTGTAAAGTTTAGAGCTTTTACAATTTTAAAACATTTGTAAACACTAATTATTTTATGTTTACATTTGCAATTTATCTTTTACCTTTGACCTAGATTTTAACGCTAAATTAATACAATTTATAGTCCGAGTTTCTAAAAAAGAATGAGAAAAAAAATATTAATTAATGTAATTCCCCAGCTTTCCTTTATCAAAAAGAAAAAAGGAAAGAAATGTAAATTAATCCTTAATAGGAACACCCCAAAATCCTGTATTACTATGAAAAGTAACACCGTTATGTTGTAATATAGGATTTCAAATAAAAACTCAATTCAATTCAATTCAGTTATGATATTTATGTTATTTACTTACCCATTTATGTGATGTAACTCGAAGGATTCGGTCGATGCGGTGGGTTTCGCTGCATCATGTGTCCGGCAGATATTTATTGTTTGCTTCGGCGAATCTGTGACTGATCATGAAGACGCCGCCCCTTATCCCCTTCTGAATAAAAGGTGCATTACGGAATCCAGGATAAGTTCGAATTTAACACCCGTCATACATACTCTCCCAAGCGAATCCTGGTCCGGTGAAAGCGTGAGCACAGTCCAAGCGATAATAAGCCATACACATGGCTCTGAAGTTCTCGAATACTTCAGCCAGAAGTAGTACGTCAGATTTCACGTATAAATCATGGTAGGCACCTTTTAAAAAATCAGCTGGAATTTGAAATCAATATAAATGAAACTTACCTAGATTTTGGATTTGGAATTTTTCCCAAACACACTGAGTGTGAGAATAATCATCCTCTCTAATGGGCTCTTTCGCCAAAGAATTGAAGAAGGCTTCTTTAGGTGGTAACTTCGTTTCGTCAAACTTTTTATCACTGTCGATATAGTCATAAGGGTACATTTGTTTTCGGAGTAGAAGCGGTATTTCGTCCGGTTTGAAGACCGTATTCAAACATTGAAACTTGTCCACACCGCCTTTGGCTAAGTTGGAAGCAAGCACCTCGAGCGACGCTGGCATGAACCAATTGGTGTCCAAAAAACGTAGCTTTCCCAAAGAGAACGAAATATATGTCTAAGAGTTGGTTGGGATGCACTTAATGTCACGATCCTAGATGAGTCCGATTTTGTTCATGATAAGGTGAGCATCGTATCGAGAGAGGTTATGTTTAAAAACCGGAATAAACTTGGGGGACTTTAGGTTTTGATTGCACGAGTTGTGGGCGGCACCTCGGAAACTTCCGGTAGTGTGGTCATGATCACGCACTTTATGGTCGGTTTCGGTGAAAACATTCTTGCAAACATAGCAGACTTGTGCAGATATGAAATTGGCTTCCTCTACAGCTGATAGGATCATTAGTTAGGCCGCCACAGGATATAATCGTGCACTTTTTGATAAAAGCATGAAAATTGGTGAAAAGGTAGTACTATATATGTAGAAGCGATTTAAGATTGGAGGCAACGTGCATTCGCTGTGCAAAATTAATTATAAGTAATTAAACATGCCTCGAAAGTGTAGTGATACCTGTATGAGAAACCCCTATACTGGCCCTTTTACCCGCTATACGGAGGGGAGTCGACTATAATTCACGACTCTTTACGATCGCGGGGGACCGACACTAAAGCCAATTTTTAGGTAAAACTACCTTTCTGCGGCTTCCAAATTGAATAATGAACAGAAATGTTCATAAATTAAAAGCAAATTAGAATTATACATCACCGAATTTTATTTAACCATAAAAATAGTTAGTACTTCATATATACTGAATATAATTTGTTTAATTTTAATGAGAATTAAATAGTATACACGAGTACAAATCGGTGGAATGTTTTCCTTATCTCTGTTTTTTTGAGAGAACATCATTTTTCCGGCAATGTTTACGTCAGATTCCAAACTACAGCGATCATACATTAAAATAATGAAACGTTCCGCAATGCTTAAATTTTGGAACCGTAGGTCTTAAAGACAACAAACCTAAAGTAAGCCTTACCTAACACTAACCAAGCCTAACCTAATCTGACCTATAAAACAAGCAATATTTTGAAAAAGGCAGGTGTTTATTGTATAAAACTTTGCTAGTAGTTTTCACGATTATTTAGAGAGGACGATCGCCTATCAAACTTAGTTTTGTTATTAATCAGCCAGTTAAGCCTGTAATTTAGTTTAGCTGTAACCTCCATTTTCTAATAATATTTCGTAATTTGTGTCTGTGTGCTTGTGTTCCTGGAAAAATCAATAGTCCGAGCCTAATTTCGGAGACAAAAAAATCGACTGAATAATGGTAAAAAAATTGGCACATTATTATGTTCTTGAACATCAAAATATAATAAAAATAACTTGTTGAATTATAGTATTAAAATTGTGATTAAATAAACCTGTATTTATAAGCAAAAAACTCGTCAAAAACATTCCTTTGAACGCCCAGAAAGCAATCATTTGATTAGAAAAAAGCTTCAATGTGAACGCTCATAACGCTCTCGTTAAAAAGCCAAAAACGCGCTCATTTGAACACCAAAAATAGTCACGTTTGAACGCCCATAATTCTCTTGTTTTAATGCCAAAAACACTCTTGTTAGAACGTCAAAATGATCTTGTTTAAACGCCGAAATTAGTTCGAATTCTAATACATTCCTATTTGAACGCTAAAACGACCATGTCTGAACGTTTCATTAGCGCAAGGCAGTTATTCAAAATTGAATGAGATAAAGATTAATTTTTGAATGGTAATACATAAGCTGTTCAATAATTAGTGCTAGCGTTAAGTTATGATCGATATGACGGTATATTGATCAGAAATGAATGTGCTTAGTTTTGAACGCCTAAAATACTCCTGTTCAAAACGGAATGTTTCTGGTTAAATCTGAATTCGTCAATAGAGGCTTGTTCAAAATTGAACGGTCGTTATCATTTTTGCATGCCGAAAGCACGCTCGTATTTATCAGTGCAGCAATTTGGCTTAACGCCGATGTTAGTCAACATGTAAAATCAGAAATTTATGATATAACCGTCAAATTCTGGTAAAATGTATATGATTTACTTCTCATTATTCAAGAAACACCTCATAATTCAACATATTATATTCTGAATATTATATGAAGTACTAACCATTTTTATGATTGAATAAAATTTGGTGATGTATAATTCTAATTTGCTTTTAATTTATGAACATTTCTGTTCATTATTCAATTTGGAAGCCGCAGAAATGTAGTTTTACCTAAAAATTGGCTTTAGTGTCGGTCCCCCGCGATCGTAAAGAGTCGTGAATTATAGTCGACTCCCCTCCGTATAGCGGGTAAAAGGGCCAGTATAGGGGTTTCTCATACAGGTATCACTACACTTTCGAGGCATGTTTAATTACTTATAATTAATTTTGCACAGCGAATGCACGTTGCCTCCAATCTTAAATCGCTTCTACATATATAGTAATACCTTTTCACCAATTTTCATGCTTTTATCAAAAAGTGCACGATTTAAATAACATATGCTTGTTGGCTGCTGTACTACATGGGTCTGTTCTCCTTGAGCTTCTCTTGCAAAATTTCTTCCTCACTGAGAAGATTTTAAAAAAACATCTGTTGCATCCTTCCCTCTCTATGTCACATCAGGTCCAACAGTGACATAACTAAAACCGCATGATATGTGCTGGGAGGTTATAGTCGTTGAGGAAAGCGAGGCGTCTGGCATACAGGCTGAAAACTTTTGTAATATGGACTCAACATCCGGGTAAATAACATATTTAATCTGTAAAATAGTGCAATGATATCTTTATTAATCCTCT
Organism: Phalangium opilio; assembly: GCA_019434445.1. NCBI lineage: Eukaryota > Metazoa > Arthropoda > Arachnida > Opiliones > Phalangiidae > Phalangium > Phalangium opilio. Next base: position 56,965 of record JAEQBA010002038.1, on the reverse strand, counting down.
AAAGAGTTATTATGAACCTAACCCATGCATGCTTTGCTCTAATCGATCTACAATAGGCGTGGGAAAGTTTATTAAACGAAAATGAAGGTAATTTTTGATGACATCCATAGTTTTTAAATTGCAGAATTGGTTCTTTCACGGGCATTCGGATTTTTTCGGGCCATGAACGCTACATTCCTTCGCGTGGTCTTAGCGTTGGGTCCTACAAACCGATTCAGGCAGTAGCGACAAAAGTAATTGCTATGTTCATTCGTTAAAAATGTAGATAAAAGACGACCCAAACTGCGTATGAGGCAGTAATGCTTCTTTTTGCCGTTTGTCAGAAGGAGAAGGTCTATTTGACGCGCCTGGTCTACTTTGTTCGAACTGGCGTAAAGAGGGAAAACGGCTTTCTCGTAAGCGAAAATGTTAATAGATAAATCATTCACCCGCTCAAACTTCTCTAACCTATCCGCTCTAAGCTCAAATGGGAATGTTATTCCCGATACCAGGATTAGGGTTTCTTACTCAGACCGTCTTAACACTTTGCAGTTGCTACCTATGTATCAACTTAGAGATGTTTCGAGTTTACTATTCCTTTATAGAACTATCAATTGTGCGTACAATCTACCGTTGCTAAATTATATGTCGATTAATGAACGGCATGAAGTCTTGACCTTTGTGATTATGGGTGCACGATGTAATGCTTTGCACAACTCTTTTTTACCGTGTAGCTCGTCTGTGGAATAGTATGCCGGAAAGTGTTAAGACGTCTGTGTCGGTTTACAGTTTTAAAGATTAGCTCTTGGGGCATTTTAGGTCCACCCCTTTGAGTTTTTAAATTATAGTTATTTAATCAGTTAGGTTTCTAATTGTTTTTATAACTTAATATAATCTGTTCATCTTTATCTTTTGTGATTGTACTGGTAGCCAAGGTTGTATTAAGAGTTTCTCCTTTACTTGGCTGACACCATTTTCAAATGGGAAATAAATTTATTATTATTATTATTATTATTATTATTATTATTATTAATGGTGGTTGACTTGATCGTGGTGGACGTGATCGTAGTTGATTTGATCGTGGATAAGTGGTTCTCTTATAGATTGATTATCAGTTGCGATGCTATTAACCAATTGTGACACCCTGGACGGGATGCACTCTTGCGTGATAAGTCCTAGTGTTACCAAGGCATCCTCCATTACTGCCCTCACTTGTTTTGTACCTATAGGATATTGTACCATTATATTACTGAATGAGAGAGAACTTACCAAACGGACGAACACCCATTGAATTAGCATACACTATATCCATACATTACACCAACACAGTCACTGAACCGCAGTGAGGTTCCGCGCGTAAGTAACTTACCATTCACTACCACATTAAACAAAATAAATCAATTTCCTGTTCGAACTATATTGTTTCCATTCAGTGTAAATACACTTTCGACTATCATTTCTTCAAGCTTGGATGCTGTTGTTGAAACAGTCGCATTCATTACCTTTCAACCAAGGCCTAGCGCGTACGCAAAGCAGAAATAATAGCAGACGCTCCTTCAATGTACAGCTTGCAAGTTTTGCTTCAAGAACGAATTCTATTGGCAGTTTGGCACTAGAACGTGCAGATCCAGCAACTCGTTGTGTTATCGTAGTGCTGGAATACCGAGGCAAAACTTTTCAATGAAACATGTGGCGCGCCTTATTTATTCTGAACTAAGTCCATTAGAATATGAATCGCCTATTTTCGGCATAAAAGGCAGTGAAAATTGACCCAAAAGAAAACGGTATAACTTAAACCTTTTAGGATAAAAATAAGGGGAAGGGACACCCGAGTGAGGGTTGTCTTCTAGAAGTTTATTGTCAAAATTTTGTTCGTTTACTCTTAATATTTTGCAAATAAACCGTTATTAGCCGCTAGGCGAACACGTGCGTTCCTTTGAAAAATGGTAAGGATGTTGATTTATCCAATCCTAACGTATTGGTGAGAAAAATATTTAGTTTTGCTTAGGAATAGATTTTAGCGCTCCCTCAATTTGTGAAATACTAATTCACACATTTCAATTACCTTACACCCCAGCTCTCCAAGCCTCTTATTACAGTTCAAAGTATCAGAATGGCGGGAGTGCAAAATTTGGGTGACGTCACCTTGCAAAACCAGGTCTCTGTCTCGACTCTGTATACCGGGAAACAGGTTCTACACACATGCCTAAAACAACCTTGGAATTGGTAAACGAACTTTTGATCTGCGCCAAGGTCGTCTACTAGAACTTTAATGTTGAAAACTTTAGATTCTCAACCGTTAAAAGCCGACTTAATAATGACTCCGCGCTTATGGGCTTCCCACCTCAACCACTCGATGGCTACTTTAGATTGAGGGTCATTCTTTAGCCGTTAGGTGGAACATTTCCAATTGAATTTGGCGCCAGGTCGTCCTTCTTTAAAATGGCGTTGCAGAGCCTGGCAATTGTTACGGCAGTGATAAAAGGGTTAACGTCCGCAATCTTCTCAAAAATCTCCCTGTACTTTAAGCACCCTTCTCTTAAAATCCTGACGTCCAAACAGCAATAATGGATCAACTCATCAACAAAGTTGAAACCATTTTTGGGTTCAACTTGTTCTTCGTACCAAGAAAATAAAACCGAGTGTTGTTTTCCGGTTAGCCTGTCTGGCGCGTAAGATTCTAAATGAGGCATGCTTTCCTTCAAGACATAATTTGTTCGCATAGGATCTTTTGGATCAAACACGTGTTCGGGAAAAAAACTTGAAGAGAAAGTGCGGGAAATGCCCCTTATTTAAACTAGGGTCTAAGCCAAAAGTGGATACAAAGCTAGATAAGGGGGAAGGAATGAAATTTAAACTATCTATAAATGTCAAATTTGCATAATCTTCGTTCCCGTTAATCCGTCATTATCTCTTGAGGGTGCCACGCATTGATGGGTAAATTGGCTTTGTACAGAAATTGTAAATCATAATGTGACCCTCAACGGGATATTTTAACTAAAAACGGAGCTTCTCCCGAGGACTACAAAAATATTGAATGATAAAGACAACTTACGGTTTAAATAATACTTTAATTTTGTTGAATGAATGAAGAAAAAAGGGATCCCAATAAAAACATCTCTGTAAAAATATGCCAAGTTGTTTGGCCGTAAAAAGAAGTGAGATTTAAAATACGGCCAAGTTATTATCTCCAGGTGAACCAACATTATTTTCAACTTAAAACTTCTCAAGAATGTTTTTCTGACTTGGCCATTAGCATTTCAAAGATTCGTTAAATTCCAGATATGGATCGAAATTAAAATATTAAATCAAATTGTTTAAATATTCTTGAATAGCCTTTGTGGTGAAACTTGTAACTTCCGTTCTTCACCTTCACGGGCGCAAAGAAGAAGGATGCAAGTTTGGAATGCTAATGGCCAAGTCAGAAAAACATTCTTGAGAAGTTTTAAGTCGAATAAAATGTTGGTTCACCTGGAGATAATAACTTGGCCGTATTTTAGATCTCACTTCTTTTTACGTCCAAACAACTTGGCATATTTTTACACATTTGTTTTTGTTGGGATTTCACTCCTTTTTGTACGTGCATGTTCTTGTAGATTTATAGAAGTAGGATTATGAAGTGAAATAAACATTTTTACTTTTAGATTTTTATTTGTTCTTTTCAAAAGTTTTACTTGGCTTTGCCTTTTTCAACTTTTTTGCATTCAACTTTCTTTTTTTTTCTCAGGATGTGATACTTGAACCTCTGCTACAGATGATCTCATGGCCCATTCGCGGTCCTTGGCTCTTTTCATTCGGGTCTTTAAGTATTCTATTTTGGGCTAATCTGGTCTGTAAATACAACGTAGCCTGTTATATTCTAGGATAGCCGACTGTTGTGCCTTAATACAACTCATGTCGAGATTTTTTAAGTGTAGTCCGTTTAGACTTTTGACTCTTGAAAGAGCTACGTATGCTTGACCAGAGGAGAATACAGAGGTTCCCATGTCAATGAGAGCACTGTTCAAACTTAACTCTTGACTTTTATGAATTGTGATTGCATACGCAACACAAATCGCGAACTACTCACGGTGCACTTATGCTCTATTTATTATTTCAAATTTTTATTTCACTGGCGGTAGTTCGTGGATGAGACCGTGCCCGAAATTTATGATTAGTTTCTTGGCTTTCTTGCTGTCATTAGGATCCCACTGGACTCGCACTATGGTCCCGATGGAACCATTTACCAAACCCAAACTTACATCAATGTTTCGCTTCAAAATCACTTTCGTTCCTTGCTTTATTACTAGTGTGTCCTCGAGACCAGCCATCATAGAAGAATCTTCTTTGAATTTCTCCAGGACTTCACGGGCTCTCTTTGAAAGGAACCTCGGGCAGTCTATTGTATCTGTAGCTAAAAGCTTTACTTCAGGGTGAGGGAGAGCTTTCAACATGGCGTTATTTAACTGTTGACACATGTTTACCGTTGGCATTAAGCAAACTGTGTCATCAGGGAGGTTTGAAAGATGGTGGGCTATTTCCGTTGCCGAAATAATTACATACGGTTTAAGTTCAGCTAGCTAATTGGACCAAGTCATCTTGCGACATATTGCCACTTATCTAACGCCTTAGATTTTAAGAGGTCTGTTCTCTAGCAAAAACGTTGAGTTTTAGACGCCCCAAAGACCACATAAAAAGGTACTCTGAAGCTGTGTAGGAGGTTATGGAGACGTTATACAGAGCGACGTATTCAGAAACATTTAGGATGTATCATTGTTAGACATCTTGACTAGGTGTACAATGAGACGTCTTTAACAGGGCATACTTTAAGAACAAGGAGGAAAGTCTTTATTTAGCCTACTTAACGACGACTTACATTGAGAATACCCATAATCGTGCTGTAGTAAGCTCAATAGTGGTGTCTACCTGGGAAGGTGCTAAATGAGATCTTGTACTGGTCATGCTAAGAAAGGTCTTTGACGTATCCATCTAATTGAGCTCGTGATGTACCTATTCGCGAAAAGGCCTATTTGCAGCGGTGTATACTTCGTATATCATGAAGCACACTCAAAAAGGTCTTGGTGTAGCGTTCTAAGTCAGGTCCGAATTCCGAACAGCTGGAGATGTCTAATAGATGCAGTCTAAATTTCGTCTAATATAGAGTACCCCCAAAAAGGTCTTAATGAAGCGTTCTAAGTCAGGTCCGAATTCCGAACAGCTGGAGATGTCTAATAGATGTCGTCTAAATGACGTCTAATATAGAGTACACCCAAAAGGTCTAAATGAAGCGTTCTAAGTCAGGTCCGAATACTGACCAGCTGGAGATGTCTAATAGATGCCGTCTAAATGACGTCTAATATAGAGTACACCCAAAAAGGTCTTAATGAAGCGTTCTAAGTCAACCCCGAATACCAACCAGCTGGAGATGTCTAATAGATGCCGTCTAAATGACGTCTAATATAGAGTACCCCCAAAAGGTCTTAATGAAGCGTTCTAAGTCAGGTCCGAATTCCGAACAGCTGGAGATGTCTAATAGATGCCGTCTAAATGCCGTCTAATATAGAGTACACCCAAAAGGTCTAAATGAAGCGTTCTAAGTCAGGTCCGAATACTGACCAGCTGGAGATGTCTAATAGATGCCGTCTAAATGACGTCTAATATAGAGTACACCCAAAAAGGTCTTAATGAAGCGTTCTAAGTCAACCCCGAATACCAACCAGCTGGAGATGTCTAATAGATGCCGTCTAAATGACGTCTAATATAGAGTACCCCCAAAAAGGTCTTAATGAAGCGTTCTAAGTCAGGTCCGAATTCCGAACAGCTGGAGATGTCTAATAGATGCCGTCTAAATGACGTCTAATATAGAGTACCCCAAAAAAGGTCTTAAGGTCGAGCTAAAGCGATGTTTAGTTCGAAATTTTTCCGCATGATGGCGAGGCTGAAAGCTTACGTTTTTTTTAAGATTTTGTCGGGGTCAGAAATGTTTTCAGCCCCCTCTCTAAGGTCGTTCAAGTTTGTCTACAAGATTTGGTCATTATTTACTTACTGGCATTGTTGTATTCACCCGCAGTTTACCAAATAGCTGAGTCAATGGAGTAGGGGTACATCACGTTAAGCCTCATAGAAATAAATGTGTCTTTGAAAACTGAAACTGTATATCCCCAGCATGTATCTTTCTTACAATGACTCAAGGGGAGTGGTTGGGCGTTCCGAAAAAGAAAAAATACTCCTTTGTGTCACTCTGACCCCATATCTCCGGGCCCTTTCCATTAGTCTCAGGCATCATACAAAAAAATGTTTGAGAATCATTTCTTAGTATTTGGATATGGTGGTCTGTAAGAAACAGAACACTTTCGCTTCAGAAATACTTTATTCCTCATTGCGAGTAGTACGACAATATCATGGCTCCCTATAAAGGTGTTTGTTTTCCAAGTAAAAAAACAAACGTGGCTCAAATTTTGTTAAGGTTAGCAGCAATAAAGCAACTTCTTCTAATGAAAATTTAACTCCTGCAACTAACGCAAACCCTAATCATGATGTAGCGACTACAAGCTCTATTAAATCTGAGCCGTGTATGGAAAGAAGCCAGACTGAGATTGACCACGCCATGTAAGAAACAATAGTTGATTTTAATTGCTTCTTTCCTGCTTTTATGAATATAAGAATTTTATTTTTCAGAATTGAGAAATATTTCTCAGTAGATCCTTCCGATTATCCTCCGCTAAGTGTAGAATATATTTCGCCCCCCATTATTCAGTCAACTCTATCTAATTTAAACGGAAGAAGGGTGGTGGATATAGGACATTTCATTCGCGAAATTCTAAAAGTGACGAAACACGCTAGTGTGTGTTCTAAAGGGGGACCTATGACATTCTCAAAAGAAATACGCATGGGACTCGAAAGTATTTTCTTTTTCGAGTGTACTAAGCCACAGTGTGCTCTAAAAATTAAAATTACATCAAACCCCGTGAACACGCTGAAAAAGGGGATAAATTACGACGCGGCATGGAGTTTCATAAGTGTTGGTGCTGGACACGCGCAACAAGACGAAGTCCTTTCCGTTCTTGGAATTCCTTCCATGAGTTATCCAACCTTTTATAAACATGAAGCGGAAGTTGGAAAGGTATCAGCATAGCAGGTTTATTTGATTTTGAAAAACCTTTATGTTAAACGGGTTTAAACTAATTTCAAAGGACTGGGCCAGACTCCTTGGTGAGCAAATACGAGAAGTTGGGGTAATGGAAGCAGAAGCGGCCATAAAGGCAGGCAGGTCGATCAAGATGGTATCGCATATATCAAAGTTAGTGAATTTGTAAGTAAATTAGTTAAGACTGTATGACAAAAAAACTATTTTTTCCCAACAAAGGTTATAGTGGACGGAGGGTGGTCGCAACGCAGCTATGGTCATAGGTATTCCGCTAGTTGTGGAGTGGCCGTGATCATTGGCCACTTCACGCAAAAAATAGTGTTCCTGGCCGCGAGGAATAAATACTGCTGTATTTGCGACACTGCTGAAAGAAAAGGAATCCATATAGAACATATTTGCTCTAAAAATTGGAACGCCTCTTCAACGGCTATGGAAGCTGATATTATAGTAGAAGGATTCAGGAAAAGTATAGCCATGCACGGATTACGATACAAGGAAATGGTTGGGGATGGTGACTCAAGTGTATTAGCCAAGATTAGAGAGAAAGTAAATAATTCAAAATCTGTCATTGATTTAGCTTAACTTAAAGCAACCAAAAATATATTTCAGGTGGACTATGGCCATACAGTTCAAAAATTAGAATGCTCTAACCATGCCGTTCGGCGCTTTGCAGTTTGCTTGTATGCCTTGGCGAAAGAAAACGCGGAATATTCAAAGTTTTTGAGTAAGGGGCGCAATTTACGACTAAAGAAAGCCGTCAAAGGAGCAATCCGTCATAATGCTACGACTGGTCAAGGTGAAGGAGCACTAAAGAAGGATCTAATGAACGTTACGAATCACGTCTATGGCGAACACAAATCATGTAGAGAGTACTTATGTGGTCCAAAGAAAGACAACGTTAAGACTTTGAATATACTGAAAAATGTTCCCTTCAACCTAAAGTTCAGGATAACGACAGCCCTGGAAACATTGTGTAGAAAGGCTGGACGGCTACTTAGCAACGACACAAGCAACGCCGCTGAAACTTACATGAATGTTATGTCGAAATTTATTGGTCATAAACAATACTGTAGGTCAAGGAGGAATGCTTATTTTATCAGAGGTCACGGTGCTGGTCTGTCCTATCAGTTAGGAGGATCCTTTCACGAAAAAATGATTAGGGCTGCTTACCAAAAAAGTCCTTATGCATCCGTAAAGGAATTTTCGAAGCGCACTTCGAAGCTGCGAGAATCGGCAAAGCGGTACCAAGCAAAACAAGAGTTTAAAAAGTCGCGAGCATCCAAGAAAATAACATCAAGTGTTCCGGAGGACGCAGATTATGGTGCCAACCCTTCCGAACCCGACATGCTACCAGATGTCTTTGAAACGGAAAAAAAAAATTTCTGGACAAGCTAAGTTCTGCTGACCGAAATAGTTTGGAACTAAGAACTCGCGGTCAAAGTGAAAATCCACAATGGAAAGAAGAAAGACGCATTCGTCTAACTGCTTCCAATTTTGGAAAAATTTGCAAGATGAGAGAAACAACATCTTGCGCCGTTACTGTGAAAAGGCTACTTTATGGTGAGACCATTATCAGCGCCGCCATCGAGTATGGAAGAAATAAAGAACATGAAGCCATTGCAAAATATGAAGAAATTCGTGGCCTCAAAGTTCAAAACTGTGGTCTCTATCGAGACACAAAGTTTCCATATTTGGCCGCATCACCAGATGGAAGGATTGGTGATAAAGATAGTTGTGTCCTTCTGGAAGTCAAATGCCCTTCCACTGCTGAAGACCGATCGTTCTCTGATTTGGCTAAAGAGAAAAAGACCTTTTGTTCAGAAGAGATCAGTCCCGGGATTTTCAGACTGAAAAATAATCATGATTATTATTATCAAGTTCAAGGCCAAATGAGAATTTCAAATGTGACAGCGTGTGACTTCATACTGTGGAGTCCGAGTGAAATAAGTATAGAACGAATTTTTTACGATGCTAATTTATGGTCTGAGAAAATGGAAGTGAAATTAGATCGGTTCTACCTGCAAGCCATCCTACCAGAGTTGATAGATCCTAGGAGCCTTAGAAGCATGAAATTTAGAGAGCCTGAATATTACACGAAAGCCCAAAAAACAAAATAAATTAAACATAAAGCTAAACCTCTACCCAAAGCAAGGCGTCTTTTTATAGATAATGACCATTCAACAAGTAAGAAATGACAAACTGGCCTCCAAAAAACTAAGAAAACAGTGTAAAATATATATTGCCAAATAAACGTTTCTTTGCCATACTTTAGTAATTTTAATTATTATATAACGCTAGGAATGCTTAGATAGAGTAAATTCAGTGCTAAACACTGCCACGTCAAACCCTTCTACCTGTTAGATCAGTGTTCTCCCCCTTCCTAAATAATACTGCTGGAACGAGAATTATTCAGGACTTCACTTACGTTATTGCCAAAAGTTTACAATATTTAGAAATAAAAAAAGCTATATTTTTAACCGATAGCCCACTGCTCCGACGTTTTTCTTTCAAAAGCTTCGACTCTTCTCTCATGTCGAGGGGGGGGAACCACGACGAGAGACATTATTGAAAGATCAGTCACAGTGGAATAGATTTTCTCGAAACCTCCCCCTCCCCAAAAACTAGGAACTCGATGAATACAAAAAGCGACGATGACAAAAAGATCCCCTTCTTTTATGATTCCCTTACCTCTTGACCCCCCCCCGGGCTTCCTTATGGAAAAAAAGAGCAAAAACTCAAGGCACGCTAACTTTATAACGTGTTATTTCCATGTACTGTTTAAAATTGTCCATCATTATTTTCAAGTTAAGTTGCCTTAGTTAGAAAGCGCCATCGATTTGGAAAGGGCTAAACTAGAATACAATAGAATATTTTTACATTTTCCTAATTCCAAAATATTAATTAAACTACATGTTCAATTTTAATGATATATAACTCTTAATAAAGGAAAATGTTTAATTTAGTGGTTAATCGAAAAATCTAACTATAAACACCTGTAGTTTTTATTCTACATTGGTTTAAACTCAAAAATTGCCGCTAAAAGGGTATTATTTTACTATAACTTAATTAATAATTACTATTTAAAGAAATTGTTTCGGTCAACCACAAAATGAAAAGGAAACCTCAATAGGAAATAAAAATTGGGATATTTGAACGATACATTTAGCAGATAAATTGGAAATACGATTATAAAAGTAGCTTAGTTAACATAATTTTAGTTAATTAAATTATGGGTTTCTCTGAACAACAAAAATATTTTTGTAGAGTTTGAAATCTTTTCTTTATACCGATTAAGTTACCAAAATTTTAAACCATTTATAAAACGTTCATATCAAGCATATTAAGACTATATCATAAGCCGCGCTATCCTTCAAAATTCGCCGGTTTGCCTCTTTAGCTCGACCTCAATCGGGTAAACGCTAGGTTACAAGAGATTATGGGTTGTCCTGATTATTTTTGTGGTGTGTCTGTCGTTCTAGTTGGAGACTTTAACCAATTGAGACCAGTTTGCGATTATTTCGCATTACAAGGTCAAAGTGAGACAGATAATCCTTACGCGTCGTTAATTGGTAACCCAATATGGGAGCAATTTGAGTTTGCCGAATTTGAGGAAATTATGAGACAGAGAGATGATAAAATATTTGCTGAAGCTTTAAATAGAATGGCTGTGGGAAGTATGACTCAAAATGATATTGATTTCTTTACTAGTCTGGAGGTAACGCCTGAGCGTGTACCCCCAAAAGAAGCGATACATCTTTTCGCCACTAACGCGGAAGTAAACCAATTCAATCAAAATAAGCTTTTAAACATGAATACGGAAAAGGCTGTTTCGGTTTCAGTAGATGTTGTCAATGGTGATCTTAGTAGTGAAGTTAAAAATAACATACTTTCAAAAGTTGAAAAGTTAGCAACGTCTGATACGTATGGTCTGCCCAAACAATTGACTCTTGCGTGTGGCGTGAGATATATGATGACCAACAATGTTGACACCTCTGACGGACTAACTAATGGCGCGAACGGTTGGTTAAGAAAGATAGAGTACAGCACAAATAGGCTCGGGGATAAAATCCCGTTCAGGGTATGGATGGAGTTTGACGATCCCAAAGCTGGGAAAATGTTGAGGCAAAAATGTCACGGTTTATATTTGAATAGAAATATTAACGCTTCGTGGACGCCTGTTGAAAAGGTCATCAAGTCGTTTAATAGAAAATGGAGACAAAATAATGCCTTAGTTTCTAGGAAACAATTGCCTTTGGTTGTTTCTGAGGCCATTACGATACATAAAAGTCAGGGTGATACTTACTCGTCGGTAGTGGTTCATTGTAAGGCTACAAAAAAATTTGAAAGAGCGCATTTATATGTGGCGTGTAGTAGAGCAAAAACCGCTTCCGGTTTATATATTGATGGAAAATTTAAAGTTCCTAATTTACCAAAAAAACAACCTAGTAGAATTGGAACTAAAGAGGTTGCGAGACACAAAAAGCATCGAACTACCTTTCTTGCATGATCCCGTTTACATTTATGTACATAACGTGCCGTCTTTAAATGCTCATTTAGAAGATGTTTTAGCAGACAATGTAATAATGAAAAGTCAAATGTTATGTTTTGTTGAAACGTGGAAAAAAGAGACGGACGATTTTAGAGTGCCATCTTTTAAGGAAGTAGGTGGTATTTACTTGCCAAGTACGGCACGCAGAGTTGCTTTTGGTTCGTCCATATATTTAAGAGAGACGCCAGGAAACGAAGTTAGAGATAGATACTAGAGTTTTACGATGCGATTGGCCTTCCAGAAATTCTCACGTGGAACGTTGCTGGTTAGATGTTTACTTAGAAGGAGAACTTATATCTGTGGTATTGTTGTACAAATCTCCCTTAGCAAGTTTGAGAACTGTGTTTGAGGACTTTAACCCTTTGTTTGACATGAAATATGATTCGTCAATTCCAACAGTTGTGGTTGGAGATTTCAATATTAACTTTTTAAAGAGCCAAACAGCACTGAGAATGTTCTTTGATTCATCTGGAATATCTCTTTTGCCGGGTCTAGAACAAAAGTATTCGACTGACTATCATTGTCAATTGGATTTGGCGTTTGGTAACCAACTTTTTCGAGACCGATACGAAGCATGTTATAGAGAGTCTTATTATTCTTACCACAAGGGTATTTGCATTTTTAAAAGAACATAGTTTGAAATTGAAAAAATTATTTAAAGCAAGGTGGAGCTCCAGTGCGCCCCTTATTGACGACCTTTCTATAGACCTATATCAGTTGAAGGGGGAAACGTCACAGTTGGGCCTGCCAATAAACGGAGCCGGTTTTCACCCTCCCTCCGTGCGGGCCGCTGAAGAACTCTATGCTAAATTTCCCGTACAATATGGCGCCTAGTCGGGGATTAGCGTAACCCCGCCTCAAAATCTCTCCTTCCCCCCCCCCGAATTGAAATAACTCTAGTGTACATTGGGTTTAGCTTGTTAGGGTAAGTTTTAGATCCTCCCTAATGCATTAAGTCTCATTGTTACCTACCTACGGCAAGGTAAAATGCTTATGTATATACAAGGTTAGGCATCATGGTAGGGGCGCCAATGGAGCCACATGTTGCTTTAAGGGTCTAAACTACGAGAAATAGGCCTGGTACCCTTGGCTAAGAAACCCACATATGGCTTCGGATCCAGTACTAAGAAACCTACTTAAGGCTTGGGATCCTGTACTAAGAAACCTACTTAAGGGTTGGGATCCTGTACTAAGAAACCCACTTAAGGCTTGGGATCCTTGACTAAGAGACCCACTTAAGGCTTGGGATCCTTGACTAAAGAACCCTAATCTGACTTCAAGATTTCCAAAAAAAATGGTCAGTATCATTATTGGAATTGACGGTCATATAAGTTTGGTATTAATCCTTTTAAAAATATGGTATATTTTATGAGTAACCTGGAGGATTGGCGTAGTTCAAGAGTACCCTAGAGGATTTGTGTAGTTAATGAACCCTTACAAAAATCTTCGTAACTCTTAAGAAAATTCCTTGGGAAATATCTTTGGAAATCCTTAAGGCGTTCTTTAGGAAATTGGGGAATATTGGCCTCTTTTTCTTTGGAAATTACTTTGGAAATATCTATGGAATTTTCTTGGGAAATATCTTTGGAATTTTCTTGGGAAATATCTTTGGAATTTTCTTGGGAAATGTCTTTGGAATTTACTTGGGAAATGTCTTTGGAATTTACTTGGGAAATGTCTTTGGAATTTACTTGGGAAATGTCTTTGGAATTTACTTGGGAAATGTCTTTGGAATTTTCTTGGGAAATATCTTGAGAAGTGGGTAAATTAATTTAGCCACTAGGATAGTTTTTACACGCAGAACCATATCCCAATACAGGGAGTGTAGTGAACTACACCCCATATAACGAAGGAAGCTCTCGCATGCAGTGTGAAATTGCTTATAAACTCACACATTTAATCGACTTATAAACATCCGTAAACGGCAGAACGTTTTAACCTTGTGCAATTGTATGGGGTACTATGTGGGTTTTGGAGGCTTTAACGGCCAAGCAGTAGATACAGACGTTGTTGTAAAATTTAATAATGTATATTCACTGAGAGTTTTTCAAGTATCAGAAACACGTTTAACCTAATTTTCTCTACAAGTTTTTTTTAAAAAATTTATTTTGGACTCTAATTACGCTCGAAATAAAGATAAAACATGCAATAAGAGAATTAAGCAAAAATTCCGACTGACAGCTTAGATTCCCAAAAAATCTAAACATAACGATTTTAATTATATACTCTTATTTTACTTTTAAAGAGTTAGTGCGTGCCGGGAGTGTGGCGCATTCCTGTAAGCCAAGCTTCTGGGCGGCAAAGTTTGAGGGAGTAAGACACATGTCGGCGATCCTACCCTATAGGTGCCGACTACCCCGTGTCCGCCGGAGGTGACTTGATCCCGACACCCCTTCCGTCACCTCCCAAGTAAACCTCATTTCCTTCCCTGCTTAAACACATACTGTACCCTGACTAATCGCATCCTTGTCGCGGACGTATGTGCCCTACTTACATTGAAACCTCCACAATACAAAAAAAAAGAGTTAGTGCCATAATTTTCGTCATCCACAAACTTAAAATGCGAAAAACGTTGGAAAATAAACCCTAAACCTTCTTTGGAAATTGATCTCAAGAATTCCTAAAGAATTTCGTTGGAAAATATTCCCTAGGCGTTCTTTGGAAAATTATCTCAAGAATTTCTTTGGAAAACAACCCCTAGGCCTACTTTGGAAAACAACCCCTAGGCCTACTTTGGAAATTTATCTCTAGAAATCCTAAAGCATTTCTTTAGAAAATAATCCCAAGAAATTCTTTGGGAATTTATCTCTAGAATTCCTAAAGAATTTCTTTAGAAAGTAATCCCAAGAAATTCTTCGGAAATTTATATCTAGAATTCCTAAAGAATTTCTTTAGGAAATAATCCCAAGACATTCATTGGAAATTTATCTCTAGAATTCCTAAAGAATTTCTTTAGAAAATAATCCCAAGAAATTCTATGGAAATTTATCTCTAGAATTCCTAAAGAATTTCTTTAGAAAATAGGCCCAAGACATTCTTTGGAAATTTATCTCTTGAATTCCTAAGGAATTTCTTTAGAAAATGATCCCAAGGGCTCCGTAGGGTTCCAAAGAAATTCCTTTAGAACTCTTAAGAAGATTTTTGTAAGGGAATACCCTAGAGGCTATGCGTAGTTCATGAATACCCTAGAGGATATGCGTAGTTAATGAATACCCTATAGGTTATGCGTAGTTCATGAATACCCTAGAGAATATGCGTAGTTCATGAATACCCTAGAGGTTATGCGTAGTTCATGAATACCCTAGAGGATATGCGTAGTTCATGAATACCCTAGAGGATTGGAGTGATTCATGAGTAACCCTACAGCATTGGTTTAGTTCATGGCTAATCATGGAGGACAAGGTCAACGAAATTGTAAACAAGTAAGGTAATAGTGATAATTAGTTAATTATTTATTGTGGTTTTTCAGAAAATACGGCGGCAAATATATCTCAAGGCTTATCCTTAGGCTTAATAAAGGTGAAATACAACTCTGAAAACGTTAAAATGGTTGCGTCAGATGACTGAGATCTGGAGTGGCAACTGTGGGTTCATGTAAAGGCGAACCACTGAAGAAAGTGTAAGTGTTGCACCAAGTTTCATAGGTTTGGTGAAGAATGGAGCAATTTTGTATAGCGCACTTTAAAAATGTTTTAGGTATGGCGAAGCGGAAATGGCTGAATAATCGGCGACAATTCAATAGTCCTAGTCGAAAATCCCCTTTTTTCGGCAAAACGCGGCCGAGGTGATTTTGAAAATGTTCCTGGCTGCGTTTTCTGCCGTTGGTAACACTGCAGCGTCCTCAAAAGTTGGCCAACGCTCAAAGCGGAAGTTGGACTTCGCCGCAATTAATCGACTAGAACTATAGTTCTAGCACGTTCAATGTTATGGGAGCAGCAAGTAGAGCAATACAAGGGCGGGCTGCATAGCGGTCTAGCAGTGGATATACAGAAAGGAGAAAAACTTAACGCCAAGAGGCAGAGTTTTCCTATTTTGTAGAACTGGAGTCGTCTTGGTCTTTGTTATCTGAAACGTACAGCGCCAATACACCTATGTAATAGTTTCGAAAAAACGAAACTTTATGAACTACGCCTCATCTATTAGGTTATTGCTTTCTTTCGAACGCTATCCACCAAACATTCATCCTTAAACAGTCTGAAGAAGTTTTTAATGCTAATAGTCCTAATTTGATTGTGGTTTTTTCCTAAATGGGTTTTTCCCAGAGCCTTTTTTCCCACATGCGCTAAGGGTTTTTATGGTTCGAATTAGCTTGTATTATGACATGAATATTTGACATCCATTGCATCGTTTGTTAATGCTATTAATCAATTTATTCGTGGATAGCTCAGACGTCAGAGTGGAACACCAATAATTTAAAAATAAGTGTTTTAATATTAATAATTCAACTGTGATTATGGTTTTTTCCCAAATGGGTTTTCCCAGAACCTTTTTTCCCATGTGCGCTGTGGGTTTTTATGGTTCGAATTAGCTTGTATTATGACATGAATATTTGACATCCATTGCATCGTTTGTTAATGCTATTAATCAATTTATTCGTGGATAGCTCAGACGTCAGAGTGGAAAATCAATAATTTAAAAATAAGTGTTTCAATATTAATAATTCAACTGTGATTATGGTTTTTTCCCAAATGGGTTTTCCCAGAATCTTTTTTCCCATATGCGCAGTGGGTTTTTATGGTTCGAATTTGCTTAATGTTAAATTATACTGAAGGTTCCAATATATAATGTTAAATAACTATTCAATGTTGTATATAGATAGAAACGTTGAAGTATTATAAATACTGTTCTGTTAATGGTTTTTCAAGAAACTTTTGTTCCCATATGTATTGTGGGTTTTATGGTTTTTATTAGGTTATATTTAACTTTTACTGTACAGTTTAATGTATTATGTTATTTATTTCTTTGTATATATTGAAGTATTGTTGAAGTGTTATAAATACTGTCTTCTGAGCCTAATGTAATATTATAAATACTGTCTTCTGAGCCTAATGTAATATTATAAATACTGTCTTCTGAGCCTAATGTACTTTCAGAATGTTATGGTCTTGAATTAAATGAAATGTAAATAAAGTGAACGTTAAAATATATGACATCGTCCCTATATTATGTAAGATGAACCTCGTTCGGCCGTCGAAGGTAATTTAAGACAAGTAATGATGATAATATACATGTATGAAGTCGATAAGTTTTATAATATAAGGGGGGTAGAGTTTCCACAGCAAGTGAGAGATATTGAAAAGGCTTGAACAATTGACTATTTTAAAATTCAATAGATGCATATATTTAGGTTGTTTAAGGGGTATTGATAGTCATCTCCACTCGGAGAGGTAATATTTTGGTTTTCCCAACTTGTTAAGCTATTATTATGATTACTCTATACAACAGTAACAAGGAGTATAAATCCATTAGTGGAAGCAGTATTTTTTTTCCGAAACAATCTCGCTAATTTTTATCCTCTCTAGACTTCGCTAAAAACGTATTACTCCTACGTAAATATTAATAGACAGGCAAGGATTGATACCATTAAAGAAGGAGCGCAATACTATCCATATTTTCATTTCATATACAGAGAAAAGAGATTATTATGTTTCTGAGAGGAGCTTCCCATTTTTGTTGTTGTTTTAAAAAATATATCGCAATGCACGGGCCTTGATAGATATAGGAGGCAATGATAATCTCTCTCTTTGCACGAGAGGTTTATCTTTAATATTTAAATAAATATAATTATTTCTAATTATTTTAATCTTCAATAATTATCATTAATTATAGTTAAATCGTTTAAAATAAAGTTATACCTATTATCTTCTCAAACTTTGCTAATATTGATGTTTAAATTGAAGCGTACCCCTCTTACCCGATTCTTTTAAAATTTTGGTGTATATATGGAAAGCGTTTCGCTTATTATAGTAAGGAAAAAGCGCAATTGCGAAAACTTTTGGTGGCCGATCCCACCTTAGGGAGGCTAGACGTTTCTCGTAACCCTAGCTGATCGCCGCGTATTTCCTAAAACTAAACGATGATAATGGAGTAGAAGCCAATGATACAGATTGGTGTCTATGTGGAATAGACGGAAGACCAGTGGATGGTGGTGTTAGAAGCCAGTGTAAGTGCAGACTGGTGTCAATGTGAGATTGACTAAGAAAAGAAGATGGTGGTAATGGAAGCCAGAAAAGTACCAGACTGGTGTTCATGTGGGATGGACGAAGACCAAACATGGTGGTGTGAGGACTCAAGTATAGAGTAGCCAACGGAGAGTAATACAACTTTCCAAATTTCTGTGAACTGTCAATGTTGTCCGCAAATTGGGAACACGTTTGCTCCGATACGCAAACTGCGAACGCGATCACGTGGGTGTAACAACGGACAGACAGACACACACACACACACACACACCCATATAGACACGGCCGTTACAGAACCTCTCCTGGACTACGTCACACGGAGAGATAAAAAGGACATGTTCAAAAATGTAGGATTATATAGGTTATAGGACCGCTTGGCTTCCTTCAACACCCAAAATTTCCGTTTGGTGTTACCAGCCATCGTGACTCCGGGAGAAATTGGTTTCTCCGAGCTAGCGATGATAATGCAGTAGAAGCCAATATTGCTTTCTGTGAACTGCGAACGCAGTCCAGAAATTGCGAACACGTTAGTTCCGATTTGCCAACTGCGAACGCGGTGACAGACACACACACAGACACGTCCAGTGTAATAACTCTGCGTGACGTCATCGTCACTCGGAGAGGTTAAAATCGAACTTGCACTAATCATGTCCTCATCATTCTAAGTTGGTCACTTCTTGAACCTTGCCGAAATGCGCATCTTGTATGCTTTGTCTTCAAAGGTAGGAATATTGAAGCCTCTAATTACATTTGCCCGATATTTACTCATTTGTCTACGGTACATGGACACTCTATATAGCCTCGCAAACAGCAAACAAAAACTCTCCTGCAGAGACGCGGTAATTAATTATTCCGGTATAGAATTTTGCGGTTATACTCTAGTCCAGTTATACTTTATTCCAATATTGGCTTCTGGGTCATTATACTTGAGTCCAGGAATGACATTTTATCATTTTGTCCCTTTCCCCATTATATATTAGGACAGTTATACCTTATTCTATTCTAGTTTTCAAATACGACGTTATACATATTCCAGTTCGATATTATGCCTTATTCCTATTATACTTTATTCCATTTATACTTTATTCCACCACCCCCGTCAAACGGAAAAGAAATACCGATATGGCGCCACCTATCTTATTTTTGCGAAAGCATAGACGAAAGAGAGATAGTTCTCGAAAGCATGCTGTATACAGGGTGTTACAAAAAGATGTGTCACAAATTCAGGGGCGCATTCTACGGGTCAAAACAAGAGTAAGTCACCAAAGAACTATGGTCCAAAACTGAACACCCGCGGAGATACGAGCCATCCAAGTATCACGTAAAATGCGATGAATTTTCCCTTCAAGTGAAGCGACGAATATGGCTTGACCATATTGTTTTCAATTAAATGGTCATAATTGAAAAAGATTCGATATTTAAGAAACGGTCGATTCTGGGGGCAGAGCTATAAGCATTTTACACCAAAAAATTAAACATTTAATTTGGCAAAGTGTTTTAATTTGGCCTAAAGTTACAACGGCGTTTTCAGATCGCTGTAGTTGCTGAGTGGCTTGGTTTTTCATTCATTAAAACGATGGCCCATTCAACTTCTTTAGGCGGTAGATCGACGTTTGCGAGAGAAAGGGCAACTACGGCGAAGGGGTGGAGCTGGAAGACCTCAAGATGTACCCGAAAACTTAGAAAACCAAGTCCTGCAAATCTTACAAAATGATCCCGGAACCAGTACCCGCAAGGTGGCAGATCAACTTGATGTAAATCATGTAAAGGTTTGGAGAATCCTAAACAATCACGGATTTCACCCGTAGCTTTACCAGAAGGTTCAGGGTTTAAATCCAGATGACTATCCAAGGAGGCTACAGTTTTCAAACTGGTTTATCCACCGATGTGTTGCGAACCCCCAATTTCCAGGCATGGTCTTAGTGACCGACGAGGCCACGTTTGCATCAATGGAGCCAAGAGAACCCGCAAGCCATCGTGGTATCAAGTCATCAAGTCAAATTTAGTTTAAATGTTTGGTGCGGTGTTGTTGGTAATCGGACCGCACTTCCTCCCACAAAGACTTAACGGTCAACATTATCTCCAATTTCTAACTGAAGCGCTACCGGAACTCTTAGAAGATGTGCCCTTGGCTCAGTGGCGCGACATGTGGTTTATGCACGATGGCGCTCCCGCTCATTTCAGGCGCGACGTTCGGGCACATTTGGACGCCACCTATCCTGGAAGGTGGATCGGTCGTGCAGGACCTGTTGCTTGGCCAGCTCGTTCGCCCGACCTCAACCCTTTGGATTTCTTTCTTTGGGGTCATTTGAAGGACATGGTTTACCAAACGGAAGTTCCAAACATCGAAGATTTACGTCGATGGATCATTGAGGCATGCGAAACCATCAGAAATACACCAGGAATCTTTGAACGAGTTCGTGGGTCTTCCGTTAAGAGGGCCGAAGCTTGCGTAAGAGCTCAAGGGCAACATTTTGAACAAATTTTGTAAAATTTAATTAATAAAATACTATCTCGATGCTCATTGCACCCTTTAAAAAACATTGTTATGTACTAGTTGACATTTTATCTAGCAGGTGTAGTTATCAATCATTACTAGCAGCAATGTACTTAAGCGACTACTTTTCGAAGGATTACGCGTCATACAGTATTACAATCACGTGAGAAATAAGCTTTGGTCGTTTGTCGCCGAATGCGTCATTTATTGCATACGTGGCCGATAGTGAATCTGTCTTAGAAGAATGTCCCACGACACAGATATCCACGAATGTTCGATGGCAAACGTAACTTCCACAGGGGTTCGATAACAGACATGCGAGATTGGGTAATTCTAGAGGGCCGGTAGGCCCTTCTAGATAAGATCCCACACCCTCCCGTAATGTTAAATGAAAATTCACAGATTTTCGCCGATTTTCCCATAGGAATAACATGGGGTTTTTGG
This sequence comes from Phalangium opilio, assembly GCA_019434445.1. Lineage (NCBI taxonomy): Eukaryota > Metazoa > Arthropoda > Arachnida > Opiliones > Phalangiidae > Phalangium > Phalangium opilio. The sequence goes on along the minus strand of JAEQBA010002038.1, from coordinate 36,188 downwards.
TGCTCCTGTACATCGAATCATTTAAAAACTACATGGAAGTTAGCTTTCGGAATACTTTTAAATTAACAAGTAACTATTCAAGGTGTGCCTTTTTCAAGTTTCATCAAATTTAATTAAGTCTAAGTATGTTAATTTAATTAAAAATGTAAGTACCTCAAAAGATTATTCTACAGCAGACGACGCTAATTGTTCGTTACTCTACAGTAGACGACGCTAATTTGCCATTTCACCGCCTTGAAACTTTAACTTGATATTTTTCAATAAATATAACACTATATTTATTAAAAACTTCTCTGGCGGGTCTAATTTTCGTTTAATTATGTGTCTCGGTTGAAATTCTATACTTAAGATACCTTTTTAATTTATATTTTAGATGTTAGTTTCGACCAAGGCTTAAGTTGCCTTACTTAGGGCATGGATTTATAATAGAAGCTTACGCTTCATGGATATTTCCCTGTAGCCTTCAGTAAGGCATATGGTTTTAAACACATTTATGTCACAAAAATTCGCGCGGGTGGGGACTGAGGGGGCTGATGACGTAGAAATTGAGGGAAACTTTTTTCTTTCGGCGCGCGTGCGCGCGCGCTTTTCTAATAATAATTTCGCGCGCACTATTCAAAATTAGAACTCGATCACGTGAAAAACTTCAACCCCCCTCTGAATTTGCCTCAAATTCTACGTCACAAACGCGCGTGCCAGGCTGGTACTATTTCAGACGAGGAATAAATGTTGTGCGCGTTTTAAGGTGAGTGAAATATCCAGGAAGCGTAAGTTTCTATTATAAATCCATGCTTAGGCAGACTATTGAGTGCAATGGGTGATTGTAAAAGCTGGAAGGATAGATGGATCAGTGTTGGAAATAAGGATATTTTTAAAACTGGACCTGTGGCCTAGGTATTTTAATTAAAATAACTGTCCACGGTGCCAATCACTGTAAACGTACAAGGGCAGTGCACGCAATGTCATGGATAATTGCAATCGTAAAGTGGACTGTAAAAGATACGGCTTTGATAGTTTAAAAATCGTGGCAGGTTTGTTTTGAAGTTGACTATAAAGCTCGGGTTCTAAAACGAATTGTGAGCCGTATCATATAAGAATTAGTAGAAGCACCATTTTTAACCTCGCCCTAGAAGTGAAAAATTTCGCATTTTAGGCAAATATTATTTTATAATAGATTAATACAAATAAAGACTGAAGGAACAGATATTATATAAAAATGGACTTGGTTTGCCCAAGCCTAAAAAACAAAACGATAAGAGTTTTTTCCAGTTGACTGAAGCGCGGATATTTTATTTTTCTATATAATTTTAAAGACAATCTGTATTTTACTACTCTTTAATTCAATCTCCTGATTTTACTGGTAATGGATTTATTTCCTATAAATTAATTGAAATAAAATATTACTTATCTCAGATTTTTCATGATAAAATTTTTACGAAAATGGAATTGTTGTTGAAAAATCTGAGATAAGATATTTTATTTCAATTAATTTATAGGAAATAAATCCATTACCAGTAAAATCAGGAGATTGAATTAAAGAGTAGTAAAATACAGATTGTCTTTAAAATTATATAGAAAAATAAAATATCCGCGCTTCAGTCAACTGGAAAAAACTCTTATCGTTTTGTTTTTTAGGCTTGGGCAAACCAAGTCCTTTTTTATATAATATTAGTATTGCTACCGTCGGCAGCAATTTCCAGCCGCCTTAACCGATGGTACAAATCTCAGTATTAGGGGTTGTCTTTTGGTTTCTCCTAGGGCTGTGCGAATACTCGAATTTTCGAATAGTATTCGTTTAATTCGAATCGAGTATTCGATTCGACGAATCGAATTTGCCATTTGGAGAAAAACGAGTATTCGAATTAAGAAACGATTATTCGAAAAGAAATTCGAATAACCGATTTACATACGAATTCAGCTCCCTAAACCGAATAATCGCTTCCAAGGGGCTAAATTCGAATAGAAAACGAGTATTCGATTGGAAATGGGAGGGACTGTGGTCACATGACATATATGAAGCTATTCCGTTTATGGAATTTCATTGCGATTGCGCAATTCGCGATGTTTTGTTTTTCTCTCACCAATTACTCAGTCTTAGGAAAAATTCCATTCTATGTGAAACTACAATATTTTTAGACTGCTACGTGTATTTAGGAAACGATTAATTGTTTTGAAAAGAATATCCGTCTGATAAAACCGAGTATTAAAATTTTCGAGTACTCTTTTAAAAAACTAGTACTGCTAGGTGTATTTAGAAAACGATTAATCGCTTTGAAACGAATATTCGTCTGGTAAAACCGATTAATCGAAAAAAAACGAGTACTCGAACCAGAAATTTTGTTAAACGAGTAATATTCGTTTGAACGAGTACTCGATTCGGATTTCGAAAAGGAGATTTACTATTCGATTCGTATTCGATTCGGTTTGAAAAACCACTATTCGAACAGCCCTAGTTTCTCCTAGCACACGACATAGCCCATTTGAATATTGCGCTCACGTACCCAAGCATATCGCGCTATATGTTGGCAGCTTGCGTCTGTGAGCGCAGTATTCGAGTAGGCTATACACTAAATGAGCTCCTCCTATCGCTGAAAAAGGAGCGACTTAAGATTAGTGAATAAAGTCATGTTATATGCTTGAAAGGTCGGTTAATTATTCTTTTCTATAAAATTTTAATGGACCCTGACTCATAATTGACTCTTTAGTACCATAAGTTCATAAGATATGTTTCATAAGTTTGTCATTAGTTAATGAGCAGTTGTCATGAAGTGACGTAGATCATAGTTTCTAGTAAGCGACGCTTGGTGAGGCGATGTGAAAGCCTTGGTAAAATGGACTGCAAAACCGAGTTTAGTCAATTCTCGCTTGTCGTTCTCATACAAGCTCGAGCTGTCTCTAGCATTTCTTAGTATAGGTAGTGTCACACTTAAGTAGCATTTATCTTATAGACCTATGGGAGTACGTCCTGCCATACCCTAATTTTTGGCCGCCATATTGATGGATTTGAGCTTAAACCCACCATAAAATTCTGTCACGAATATGAATATTATATTAAAGAGATGAATTTTTCTAAAAAAAAAACTTAATTATTAGCTTATATCAAGAAGTGATATCTAGTTTATTATAAAGAAGGTGTAACCGTAAAATTAAAATGTAGGAAAGGGGGCCTAATTTCACGGCTCACAAAGAAATTTAAATTAAACTAGCAATTAAGAAGTTCCCAGGATACCCGTTTAAAGGACTTATTGTCCATGACTAACTATAATTACCAGATAGTCCATTGTTGCAAGAAGAACGCAGATGTAATGGAAATAATACTCGGTATCTTTATTTAACAAAAATAAACACGTCCAGATTTATTAATTTAATCATCATTAATTTACATTAGTTCTAGTTAAATCGTTTTAAGAAACTGTATTCCTAAAATCATTTTAAACATAGCTATTGTTGACGTATGAACTCAAGCGTAATCCTCTTTAACAGTTTTTGGAAATTTAGGGTATATAAGGCGACTGACTCACAATAATTGATAAGAAAACCCACAATGACCCTGCAAAGCATCTGAAACGCGCCTGCAATGATCCCGCAAAGTATCTGAAACGCGCCTGCAATTATCCAACAAGGTATCTGAAACGCACCTGATATTATCCTACAAAGTATCTGAAACGCACCTGATATTATCCTACAAAGTATCTGAAACACGCCTGCAATGATCCTGCAAAGTGACTGAAACGCGCCATTTATGATCCTGCAAAGTATCTGAATCGCGCCTGCAATGATCCTGCAAAGTATCTGAAACGCACCTGCAACTATCCTACAAAGTATCTGAAAAGCGCCTGCAATTATCCTACAAAGTATCTGAAACGCGCCTGCAATGACCCTGCAAAGTATCTGAAACGCGGCTGCAATGACCCTGAAAAGTATCTAAAACGCGGCTGCAATGACCCTGCAAAGTCGCGGCTGCAATGTTCCAGCTCATATTCTACAAAATATCTGAAACGCACCTGCATTTATCCTACAAGTATCTGAAACGCGCGTGCAATGATCCTACAAAGTATCTGAATCGTGCCTGCAATGATCCTGCAAAGTGTCTGAAACTCAACTGCAATTATCCTACAAAGTATCTGATACGCGCCCGCAATGACCCTGCAAAGTATCTGAAACGCGCCTGCAATGACCCTGCAAAGTATCTGAAACGCGGCTGCAATGACCATGAAAAGTATCTGAACGCGCCTGCAATTATCCTACAAAGTATCTGAAACACGCCTGCAATGATCATGCAAAGTATCTGAAACGCGCCAGCAATGATCCTGCAAAGTATCTGAATCGCGCCTGCAATGATCCTGCAAAGTATCAGAAACACGCCTGCAATGATCCTGCAAAGTGACTGAAACGCGCCTTTTATGACCCTGCAAAGTATCTGAATCGCGCCTGCAATGATCCTGCAAAGTATCTGAAACGCGGCTGCAATGATCCTACAAAGTATCTGAAACGCACCTGCAATTTTCCTACAAAGTATGTGAAACGCGCCTGCAATTATCCTACAAAGTATCTCAAATGCACCTGCAATGATCCTACAAGCTTAGCTATTTCTGACTGCAACATGCATACAATATAACTGGAAGATACCTGTAATGAGCCACGAAGTACTTGATTTCTAACGGGAATTGCTGTCTTACCTCTGTTCTCCAGCTGTAAGGTAGCTATTTATGACTCTAGAGTAGTTAAATTTTGTAATTTTTTATGTACATTAGCTGTACTGAGTTAGCCAGCTATTTTTTCTGCAAAACTTCTAAAATGTTCTGCAGTGCTCCCTGGAATTCAGACTTCAATTGTCTGAAGTTGAACCTTTTTCAGGTATATTCCAGAATATTCCAGTATATTTGCAATATTTTGCAGATTCTGAATAAGCTAAATAGAAAATGTTTAGATTCGCTATTTTGAGTATTTACCAAAAACGTCAAGTTTTGAAAATTGGCGACACCATGGAGCCTGCATCTTAATGATTCATGCTCCATTGGGACACTCGAATTCATCGTGAGAAGTACTTCTTCACAACGTTTATCTAGCAGATTTTGTATTTTTTGATTGAAAAGCGTTACATTAGCAAAACTGCTGTATATTCATATCATAGCGCTAATGTACTATCTTTCGCAATTTATTCCACATTACGAGCTCCAAGGTGGTAGGAGAAACCCCAAGGAAATAAATTTTGGGGATTAGTCTATGCGTGGTACTTGTCAAAAATGTCGAAGGAAAATAATCTATCTGGTACGGTTTCCGAGATACTAGGTCATTAAGTTCAACACACGTGACCCTCGAATTCGTCAAGACGTTTTCTGTCTCAGCGTGTTTCTATCAGGTTTTTTATTTTTTGATGAAAAAGTATTAAATTACATCAAGTTTACTTGAAACAGGCTGGTATTCTTCTGCTATTCGCTATTTTTCTCTTTTGTCTCTTGATGTAGAAAACCAAGGATAAGAGTGACTTCAAAAGGGGAAGATCATTTCAAGTTTCCGAAATAATTATGTTGCTATTGGAAATTCTTTCCACATTTGTAATAAAATGTAATTATAAGTATTGAATGAATAGTGTAATTTACTTCACTGCTTAATATGTCAATATGGAATTTAAGCTTTCAACAGACTTTCTAAGAACCTAACTTGGATGATTTTGTGCGGTTCTTGGCTACTCGGAACCCTTTTTTTTGAACATCGAAATTTCTAGACACATGAAAACAGATTTCACTCTTAAAGAATATTTGGTATTTGACAGCTTAAATGATGTTTTAAACATGGCGACGAAGCGGATATATCTGAACTTCAATGATTACTTCTCTGAGTTAATATTTTTTTGCAACTCGCAATTACCAGTGAGATATAAATCCTAGAATCAGGAGCAGATGACAAAGGAGTCTCGGACGCTAGCTTCCATAATGTAGAGGGCAAAGGGACCCGCGATCGTCACGGTTATTAACCAAAATCATTACGCCAGTGCCACCTCTCGTAGGAAATTTGAGCTTTATTTTCCATTCAATAGCGTGGCTGCAAAGTCTCGAAAGGAGATCTGGGAAATCGCGTCTGGAGCCTCTCTTTAAAAATACGTATCGTCTTCTTATAATTAGCCTAGGCTTGACGAGTATTAGAGTTAAAAAATGGATTTCAACGACTTTTTAATCTTTTTTTAGACTAAAATTGATAATGAAAAGCCCAGCGAGTAACGTATGTACACTATTAAAAAACTAAAATGAGTTTCAGTGCCAATTTTTTCTAAATTTCTTCTTGAATTAAATGATAGCTACAAGGGGTTGGGAAAAGAAATCACTCACGATCTTTTAAAACCCAAAAAGTAAGAGACAGTGATTTCGTTTCCAACCTCTTGTAGCAGTCAATTAATTCCTACCTTTAAGGTCACAAAATGTAGTCTTATCTTTTATCTTAATACAAACGATTACAGCTGTTTGAATAAAGTAATTATATTGTGTTTATTTATGTCGCGATCGGGTAAGACGAACCTCAGTAGCCACCGTTAGTCCGTTATTACAAAAAAAATTCCCAGCAGACTTTCGTGCCAGATATACTCCACCAAAAGCATCGTCTGCTATAATGTCTGATAGCGCCTTTATGGCAAACGATACCGCTACAGCTGTGACGTACGCGGGTCCCATTGCCCTCTATATTGTGGAAGCTAGCGTCCGAGACTCCTTTGTCATCTGCTCCTGGTCTTTCTATTTCAACTTTCGCATTCATCGGAGAAATGTTTTCGATCAACAAAAAGTATTACTAAGGGATGCACATTGGGATAGAAACCAACATTGTTTTTGTCTCGCCGTCACATTAATCAATACGCAAAATGACACTTGTTTACTAAACTGAAATTGATGGCACGTCAGAGAAAATAACCCAAAGTGAAAAATCTGTCATTTATACCTATAACCATAACAGCAGGAAAAATTAATCTATACATCTATATAAATCAAAGTCCTGACCGACAGACTGACTGATAATCAAGGACCAGCCCAACCCGCTTGCCCTAGAATAAACAACTGGTATATATAATTGCAACTCTGACTGCACTTGTGAAAATCGATGTAAAATGTATTAACAGTGAAACATGGACTGAGATTAAAAGGTAATTATAAATATAAACCGTAATATTTCCTATTAAGGTAAAACGTAATGGAAAAAATTTTTTACAGCACGTTCAAATATATATTTATGTTAGAAATATATATTTGAACGTGCTGTAAAAAAATTTAAAAGCATTCGCTATTTAATGACTTTGCAAAGATACGTTGGTTACTAAGATAATGGTAATACATTATTTACAGTTTCGAATCTGGCATATTGCCCTTCAAAGATGTTGCACCATATACATTTAAAATAAATACGTCTACATATGAGACAAACGTTTTTGAATAATTCCTCAATTGGCCGGGTGATAGAAACAAAAACAATTTTGATCTAATGCATGTGTTCGATATAAATATTTCATCAAGTGGTTTTTTTTTAATTAATTTATGTTTTGGTTTTTCCTATTGATTTTAATAACAAATGTGATTGTTGAATTTAGTGTTATCTCATTATAAGAACTTCTACTTGCCGTATCATCAATCATTTGAATTTCTTAAAAATGTGAAAACTCCAAGATTTTTTACCAAAAATATGATAAAAAAGATTCAACCTAGGAGCTGAAACCATTCTTAAACCACGTTACCGAATAATTTTAAAATGGAATTTAACAATTTTACACACGTTGGTTTACGACTCGAAACAAGAATAACACAAACCAACGTGTCAAAAACAGTGTCAAGTTTTTTTTACGGGTTTTCTGAGCCTAGTTGTTTATCAAGTATACCTTTCATCAATTCCTTGTTTTACATGATATAACCACTAGCCTAGTTTTATTTTGTACTTAAAAAAGTATGATATTGATCGAAATTTCATACGCACTTTGGCTCGGGGATTAAGTTCAATCAGAAGGAAATAAGAGAGAAGGGACACACTTTATATCTCCATAATGCTTTACACTCGTAACAACAGTCTTACTAACCTCAAATCAACTACCCTTCACTAATTGGCTATCTAACTTCTGCCTTAGCTGTGACGTCATTTAAGAAGGTGACGTCTCGGTTGACGAATAAAAAGTAGTTTTGTTTACAACTTTACATTGAAGGAGATAAAAATGGCCAAATTTCATATTGATAAACGAAATCAAGCTGCGCAATTAATTTAGATACACGGGTATTGAAAACATACCAAAATCAGATAATTTGAAGGTAATAATTAGATGAAAACTAATTATTCTGAATTAATATTAAAAAATACAAATTAGTTTCAATAAAATACATACTTGAGGTTATAATTACACAAGAACGAAACATCGACAGCCCTAAGCCTTTGGAGAATGAAAATCTAGCAGACAAATAGGCCGATACCGCGGAGAACTTAAAGAACTATTTTTGCAGTAAATTGGTTAAAAGCTGTGTACTTGCGCAAAGTTTTCGCGGTTTTCTTGAGGTTGGTCGGACTCTCGTTACCAAAGCAGGCTCTAATGTCTCCCTTCTCTCTTATTCCCTTCTGGTGCAATCCATTTTATGATCGTTGAACGTGTTACAAAGATATGAATTTAACCGGACTGTCGTAAACATAAATGTACTCGCAAAGATTCAACACGTTGTTCAATGAAATTGCGAGGAGTTTGGGAAATTTGGAGTTGACCTGCAATTCGTTTGTTAGAGATTTCATAGTAAAAACGGTCTATTTTTTGTGTTTTTTAATAGCTTTGAAATTATTTAAAGCAAAAACGTTAACTTTTTAATAACATAAGTGTTGAATAAAATTACATGCAATCTAATTCAATCAATATACGAGTGAACAGAACATTCATTAAAATTCTGATTACAAATTATTATCTCGATATGAAGTATTACCATGAAGAGAAACAATATATTATCGACTATTTAAGAGCTAGGTAATTTCAAGAGCCTTTGATGGTGAAAAACTATTTACATATTAATCTCTTAAACAAAATTTAATATTTTCAAAAAGGAACTTCATTTGTTTATGCGGATGCAAGTTCGGTGCTGAGGTCTATAAATTCGTTGTAAGTACTTTTAATAATATTTCGAGTTTTATAGGAGGCTTTGTTTGCACCGAAGTTCCTCTTAAAACTGGTTTTGAGTTGAAATTTTGGTATTAAACAAGCCTCAACAGGTTTAAACTCATGTTTCATATAAGCGAAGTTTGAGAATATTTGTTTAGGAAAATTCTGACTTGGCAAATAAGTTAATCCTTAATAAGACTGAGGCATGCAAAAAATTAAAAGTGAAGGAATATGCAAATCTCTCGGATAACGTAAGTACAAAGCAACAAATAAAACTACCTGATCATGATTCTTCTACTCACAAATGTATAACAGGTTTTTTTTCTTCTTCAGATTTTGCACATTGCCACAACCGTTTATCCTCTTGGTAGAATGTTGGTAAACCCGATAACAAAAACTCGAAGAAGTGACTCCCCAATTTTCTTTGATTATAAGGAAGCCATCGTTATTTCTAATCCAGTCATAAAAGAATCCACAAATTTACAGTTTCTAATGATCGACTGGAAAGTTAGTAAATTTTAGTATTGGTACCGTCCATTACTAAATAGGATGGTAGGTATCCACATCTGGGACCTGTAAGCATCGTTTGCTTCAGGCGGTCTGTTGATATTCTTCTGGAACGACTTAAGGGTTAATTACTTGTCTACCCTGTAGCTCACCTGTCCAAAAGACGTAATTTTATAACCAGTAGGAAGCAACCCTATGTATGTGGGCGTGCCTTTCCGTTTCTCCATAGCCCACTCGAATATTGCGCTACATGTTAGCGTAGGAGCTTGCGTTCATAAGTGCTGTATTAGAGTTGGCTATGTTAACACTAAATAGGCTACTCCTATCGTCAAGTAAGAGGTGAAAGTTATGAAATAACTGACGTGAATAATAAAAAATCTTAAAATGTTTCATAAAAATAATAAAAAAAATTTATTTTAAAGTTGAAACACTTAATTAGTAAAACTATCTTTAGAAATAAATCTTTTAGAATTTCAAATCATCAAAAATGAAGATTATGCTCTTTTGAGCCATGGATTAACTAAGGCTAGCGATTGTTCACTAACCGTGTTTCCCATGTATTTCTATTGCCAACTTCATGAGCCGAATTATTCCTTGATTCTTCTCTTCATTCCCCAAATTTATTGGACCAAAACGGATGTAGATATAGCGCCATCTCTAGGCAAAATAAATGGTTTTTGCGGATTTTAAAGATGGCGGCGCCCAATTGTAGGTGGGATTTTAATTTTGACGTTATAGGACAAGTGATATTTGGTCGAATTTTCTTGTAACTTTCGATTAGGGATAGTAGCTGCTGCTAGGGGATGTTTGGAACACGCATACTTAGTCTTTTAGGGGGAACGAACAATCCTTAGCGTTAGTTAATCCATGTTTGAGCTGGGTGTTTTCGATTCTAATCGTGGTTTTTTGGATTTCAACCCTGGTTTCTGGCAGATTTTGTATTTTTAGATGAAAAAGTATTACCAAGAATTTATTTTTCTTATAAGAATGCCTAAATAGCGAGATTTTACGCCGGTGTTAGTGGACAAATAAGCCCCACCCCTTTCATGTCCGTCATTGCTCTGCGCTTTCCTATTGGATCCCGTTGGGATTGGTCATACACACGCGATTGACGTATTCCGAATAGAGAAAGAAAACCTCGAGCAAAGTAATCAAAAAATGGAGGCAACCAGCGGTGCTGAAACGGTACGCGAATGGTTTTTAATTGCCATTAACAAGTTTCGAACCTAACTTAATGGATTTTGAATACGTGTCTGTACGTGAAAATCGTTAGTTCTATGATTTTTTCAAAATCGAATCAAGTGTACTATGCTTATGATTTCGTGAGTTCCAAAAACCAAGGCTTAACGAAAAGGTAAAAGGTAAAAGAGATAGATGGTGGAATACATAGAGTAAGAGAAAATATTAAGCCCCGCCTCCGTTTCCAGCCTCCCCCAACCATGAGGGGGGATTGTCGACTATCACGCGCGCACCGGACGCCTTTTTAGACATTCTTATAGTAAATAAATTCTTGGTATTACATTACATAAAGTTTAATTGAAACAGGCAGGTATTCTTCTGCTATCCGCTATTTTACTGTTTTGTCTCTTGCTGTGGAAAACCAAGGATAAGAGTGACTTCAAAAGGGGAAGAACATTTCACGTTTACGAAATGATTCTGTTGTTACTGGAAATTCTTTCCACATTTTTGGCAAAATGTAATAATTAGTATTAAATGATTAAAGCAATTTTCTTAATTTTAACACTGCTTAATATTTCTAGCTTTCAACAGACTTTCTAAGAACATTCCTTGGATAATTTTGTGCGGTTCATGGCTACTCGGAACCCTTCTTTTGACCTTTGAAATTTCTGGACACATGAAAACCAATTTTGCTCTAAAAGAATACTTGGTATTTGACAGCTTAAATGATGTTTTAAACATGACGACTAAACGGAAATATTTGGGCTTTCAATATTACTTCACTGAAGCATTGTTTTTTTGCAACTTTGAATTACCAGTGAGATAAAAGGATGGAATTCAAGGTTAAATTGGAACGTGATTAATGGTTTACCATTCCAGCCCACGAACGCGTACAAATATTTTGATCCTGAAATGAGAATCTGCAACTCGAGAATTAACATGGAAAACACCATTGAAGTGTACGAGTGCGACGATCTTGAAATCGAGAATAAGGCGTGGTTCGGCTTAACTACCAAAGATGAACTGCATGATTTGATGAAGAAAGAATACAAATGCAAGAGAAAAAACAATTTGGAGTTTTACATTGGAGAACACAGTTACCGGAGAGAATTTTTTTTCATTTACATCAAGTCCTTCCGTGTCAGGCAAGATATCAAGGAAATTGTCATCAGATCGTAAGTGCTTTTCAGACAGATTACTTTACATCAGAAACTTATAATGCCCACCGAAGTTCACATTAGAAGCCTCTCCAAGCTTCCCGTTAGGGGGCTAAAACCTCCTTGCTAACCTCTCCCCTTAAGTTTCAGACTCCGTTTTTAAATCGTGAAACAGTATCTGATTTTAACATTCATAGAGTCATGAATATTATGGAGCAGAACTTGATCCACTATAAATCGATACCGAAGAAAATTATTTATGAGATGTCAAGATGGAGAAGACCTCCGGAGGAATTATTACCTTTGACAATCAAAGTTGTCAGTGGATCTCTAATCTTGTGGCTAATTGGTCTTTCTATTTCAACTTTCGTATTCATCGGAGAATTGTTTTCGATCGACAAAAACTATTATTAAGGGACACAGTGGGATTCAAATTAATTTACTGCTGGTATAGAAATAAGGATTTTTTTCTCCCCTTCATATATGAAATGAATGCGTAAAAATAATACTTGGATACTAAACTGAAATTGATGGCACATCCGAGCAAATCACCCAAATTTATCATATATACCTATAATAGCGCCAAAAAACATGGTTTTTCTCATCGGGACACTGTTCAGACCGCTTTTTTTCAAGATGGCGATAAATTGAACTCCAAGGGCCATAAAGCCCTCTTTGGGACGTAACGAACCAGTATACTAAGTTTTAGTGAAGCAGTTATTCCAAAACGGTATTTTTTTACATTTCTGGTCGCCATTTTAAAAGATGTCAGCACATCGAACGCAGAAAGCCACAATGCCAGTCAATAGGATATAGGACGTGTTTTAAGTTGGAGAAAAATTGGTTGAAATATGCGAACGCTATCCCTTATTATTTTAAAATGGCGGCGGATTTGAAAAATTGCGTGATACTACTACTTAAGATTAACATCTCCTTCGCACCTATTTTCTGTTATTTCTTCTTGCCTTATTACTTAAATGTATTTATTTTACTTTTTATTAACAAATTCGTGAAAATTAGCTAAACTAGAAATCAATATTGTAATTGAAACAAATTGAGGAAAAGCTGAAATTGCTTAGATTCGCATTTTTACTATTTTCGTTTCGCAAAAATAAAACCAGCGTCCCGAAAAGATAATCATAGGAGAATAAACATCTGGTAAACATAATTGCACTTTCATACCTGCGCATGTAAAAATCAACATTAACTGCATTTATAGTGAAACACTGCCCGAGATAAAATAGGAATTTTCATTCTCTTACATTTCATGTTAGGAATAAATATTTGATCGTGCTGCAAAATTCAATAAACCGTTTCTATTTAAAATCAATTCATTATTTATAGACCTTGCAAAGATACATTGGTTACTAAGAGAAAGGATATGCAACGTGTTACAAAGATACGAGATTAACCAAACTGTTGCTAACCTAAAAGTACTCTCAAAGATTTAGGACGTCGTCAAATAAAATTGCAGTGTGGTTTAGTGATTTCATAGCGAAAGCTTTTTGGTATTTTATTTTTAATTTTTTTGGTCAGCGACGGGATTGGTTGAATTCTCATAGGCTGATAGAGGTAAGTAGCAATCTTGATAATAAGTGTTTTTTGAAAATAGTCCTCAGGACCAGTGACCCCCAGCGTGTATAATATGAAACTGGTTATTGGGACCAGTGACCGTATCCCTATTTTTTTTTACTAATTCTAGCACAAAATTCAATGAATATATCGTGGTAGTACAGAGTACTCGATCGCTCTTTAGAAAACTGACCAATTTTCTTCAAAACGTGTATCACAAATTTTAACCCCCCCCCCAATCAGAAAATCAAAGGAATCAGCTATTAACACCCGTACAAAAATTTACGGCTGCATTTTGCTGTTAAGTAGATTTTTTTCGAATATGCAATATATTGCAATTAAACTGGAATATTCTGGAATAATACTGGAATAAACCTGAAAAAGGTTCAACTTCAGACAAAATTAAGATGCATTCCAGAGAGCAATGCAGAACATTTTAGACGTTTTGCAGAAAAAATATCTTCCGTTGGAAAACTCAGTACAGCAGTATACAAAATTTAGCTACTCTAGACTCCCCGTACAAAATTTTTAAGCTGTAATTCATCTGCATACGCGCTTTTTTATCGCTACCACGGTGTAATATGTATACATTAAGGCTACATTTTCTGCAGCTCGAAAAACGCGAAAATATCACAATTCCAGAACTGCAAATTGTCCGCCGTTTCTACATTTTCTGTTTATTAACTGTTAATTGTCTGTACTGGCAGAAATATGCAGCGCGATTCTGCAAACGCGATGCAAAAGTAGAAATAACAGATGTTAGTTAAAAACTGTAATTTGACCACAGTTATAGACATATTACAGATCTGCAAAAGTGATGGAAAAGTAGAAATCCAGCTGCCAATTTAAAACTGCAATTTGACTATATTTATTGACATTTTACAGGTCTGCAAAAGTGATGAAAAAGTAGAAATACCAGCTGCTAGTTTAAAACTGCAACTTGACCACATTAATAGACATGTTACAGGCCTGCAAATGTGATGGAAAAGTAGAAATCCAGCTGTCAATTTAAAACATGTAATTTGACCATTTTTATAGACATGTTACAGGTCTGCAAAAGTGATGGAAAAGTTGAAATCTAGCTTAAATTTAAAACTGTAACTATTCCACATTTATAGACATATTGCAGGTATTCAATTCAAGTAAAATGTCCTACTTTTGAATACCTGCAATATGGCTCTAAATGTGGTCAAATTGCAGTTCTAAATTAGCAGCTGGATTTCTACTTTTCTATCACTTTTGCAGACCTGTAACATGTCTATAAAAACGGACAAATTAGTGTTTTAAACTAGCAGCTCGTATTTCTACTTTTGCATAGCGTTTGCAGAATTGCGCTGCATATTTCTGCCAGGCTAGACAGTTAACAGTTAACAAACAGAAAATGTAAAAACGGCAGTCAATTTGCAGTTCTAGAAATGCTTTGAATTTTTCCCGTTTTTTGAGCTGCAGAAAATGTAGCCTTAATGTATACATATTACAGCGTGGTAGCGACAAAAAAGCGTGTATGCAGGTGAATTACAGCTTAATATTTTTGTAAGGGAAGAGTACAAGTTGGGAATCCAAAATAAACCTCTCCAATTCGAGACGCCATTTAGAGGCTATTTTTAAATATTTAAATAAATATAATTGATATTTATTAATTTAATCGTCATTAATTTACCTTAATTCTACTTAAATCGTTTTAAGTAACTTTATACCTAAAATCATTTTAAACATAGCTATTGTTGACGTTTGAATTCATTTGTATGTCTTTTTAACCATTTTTAGAAAGTTGGTATATAAGGCGACTGATTAACAATAATAAATTAGAAAACACGCAATTGCGTGAATCTTTGGTGGAAGCCTTGCCATTTGGAAGCTATCGTTTCTTGTAGCCTTAGGCGATCGTCGCATACACCTCAACCCTAACGACGATAGTGGAGTAGAAACCAATGTATCTCTCTACGAACACGCTTGCTCCGATTTGTCAACTGCGAACGCGGTGACAGGCACACAAAAAGACACGTACAGTGTTATACCTCTCCGTGACGACATCGTCACTCGGAGAGGTAAAAATTTATTAATTTTAAAAATTGAAAATCCAAAATTTCAGCACTACAAAGTATCTGAAACGCGCCTGCCATGGTCCTGCAAAGTACCTGATACGAGCCTCCAATTATCATAAAAAATATCTGAAAAGCACCTGCAATTATCCTACAAAGTATCTGAAACGCGCCTGTAATTATCCTACAAAGTATATGAAAAGCGCCTGCAACTATCCTAAAAAGTATCTGAAAAGCACCTCCCATTATCCTAAAAAGTATCTGAAACGCGCCTGCAATGATCCTGAAAAGTATCTGAAACGCGCCTGCAATAATCCTAAAAGTTATCTGAAACGCGCCAGTAATGATCCTCAAGTGTATCTGAAACGCGCCTGCAATTGCAATTATCAAACAAAGTATATGAAAAGCGCCTGCAATTATCCTACAAAGTATCTGAAACGCGCCAGCAATTTTCCTACAAAGTATATGAAACGCGCCTGCAATGATCCTAAAAATTATCTGAAAAGCACCAGCCCTTATCCTAAAAAGTATCTGAAACGCGCCTGCAATGATCCTAAAAAGTATCTGAAAAGCACCTGCTATGATCCTAAAAAGTATCTGAAAAGCACCTGCTATGATCCTAAAAAGTATCTGAAAAGCACATGCAATTATTGTACAAATTAAAGTATCTGTAACGCGCCTGTAATGGTCCTTAAAAGTATCTGAAACGCGCCAGCAATTTTCCTACAAAGTATATGAAACGCGCCTGCAATGATCCTAATAATTATCTGAAAAGCACCAGCCCTTATCCTAAAAAGTATCTGAAACGCGCCTGAAATGATCCTAAAAAGTATCTGAAAAGCACCTGCTATGATCCTAAAAAGTATCTGAAAAGCACATGCAATTATTGTACAAATTAAAGTATCTGTAACGCGCCTGTAATGGTCCTTAAAAGTATCTGAAACGCGCCTGCAATGACCCTGCAAAGTATCTGAAACGCGCCTGCCATGGTCCTGCAAAGTATCTGATACGAGCCTGCCATGTTCCTGCAAAGTATCTGATACGAGCCTGCAATTATCCTAAAAATATCTGAAAAGCACCTGCAATTATCCTACAAGGTATATAAAATGCGCCTGAAATTATCCTAAAAATTATCTGAATCGCGCCTGAAATTGTCCTAAAAATTATCTGAATCGCGCCTGTAATGGTCCTACAAAGTATATGAAACGCGCCTGTAATGGTCCTGAAAATTATATGAAACGCTCTTGCAATTATCCTACAAATTATCTGAAACACGCCTGTGATGGTCTTGAAAAGTATATGAAACGCGCCTGCAATTATCCTAAAAAGTATCCGAAACACGCCTGCATTTATCCTACAAACTTAGCAATTTCTGACTGTAACATGCATACAATGTATCTGGAAGGTACAGTACCTGTAATGAGCCTACAAACGTCCTGATTTCTTACGGGAGTTACTATTTCCCCTCTGTTTTCTAGCTGTAAGGTAGCTATTTTATGACTCTAGAGTAGCTAAATTTTGTATACTGCTGTACTGAGTTTTCCAACGGAAGATATTTTTTCTGCAAAACGTCTAAAATGGTCTGCATTGCTCTCTGGAATGCATCTTAATTTTGTCTGAAATTGAACCTTTTCAGGTTTATTCCAGTATTATTCCAGAATATTCCAGTTTAATTGCAATATATTGCAGATTCGAAATAATCTACTTAACAACAAAATGCAGCCGTAAAGTTTTGTACGGGTTTGCATAGAATTCAGGAAAAAACCTTAAAAAGTGGAAAAAACCGCGGAAAAAATAGTATTTGCCACCGGTTTTAACCTGGTTTAAACCGCGCGGAAAAATTAGTTTTTGCGGTTTTTTCCACCCCTGGCAAAAACATGCCAACCCTGAAATAGGGGCTTGAAATGGGGTATATAGGGGTTAGACATATTGTAAAATAGGTTTGAAATGCGGTATTTAGGGGTTAGCCATATTGTAAAATAGGTTTGAAATGGTCTAAATAGACATAGGGTAAATGGGGACTTGAAATGCGAAAATGGAAGCTTGAAATGGAAATGGTTTGAAAAGTAGTTCGGTTTGAGATGTCGTGTATACGGGCTCTTTGATTCAATATAAAAGAAATAACATTATTAATAGTATATTTTGCTTTTAATTGATTGTATCCTAGAGAGGTAATGATTATAAAATGTAAATGTTAGCGAAATCACCGGTTTGAAATGAAAATATGCGTAAACAGGTTGCATGATTAAATGACTCCTTGCTCATACGAAAACATGGAAAGGGATAAATAACGGCCTTATAGAGCATACAACTCCTCACTAAAGTCCAGAGAGACTTTGAAGTCAGACACATTCCTGAAGTACCTCCAAGAGGAAGTGAAAATTTCGAGTAGGAGGTTTGAAGTTGACTCTCTTAAACATGGAAGTAGACGTCCATAATATAACCGTAATATGGCCTAATAAAAAGGTAAGTTATCAATAGATAATTGAGAAAGATAATCAGTTTACAAGTTGTGACGTCAAAGTTGGCATAAATAATGAGATCAGTAGCGTAAGAACGAGAGTTACGATCAAAACCGTCGAAGAACGTTATCGTTGAAAATTAACCGCGAAGGAGACAAACAATTTAACTTTACTGCTACTTGGACCCAAAATTACGATAACAATCCTGATAAAGAATTGACTGTCCTTTTACTTTTTCTGAAAAGAGGATAGATTTTTCCAATTTAATCATCAAACTAACCAGATCAGAGACATCAAGTCTTATTACAAAACCCTTTTTGTACTTGGAACTATTAAAAAAAAATTTCTATGATTACCGTGTGAAAGAATTATTTTACGTGGCATATTAAACCGAGGCCAACTACAGATAGTTTTTCCATACTTTATTGGAAGAACCCCTTGCCATCTGACTTATTAAGGAACTGATTCACATACTAAATGCTATAGTGAATGTTAAGTGGGTCTCCCCGGGTATATGGCTTTATAACATTGCCAAAATATTTTCATCGAAATGAATTTGTAATTCCTTAATTCGTCAGAACGTACTTTCGATCTTCGCGATTTAATGATACAGTTTGCTAAGCTATTATCACAAAAGTGATGAAAACATTTCCTAATTGAGTTTAAATTAAAGGTATATGGATAATCCAGATGAAAACACTATTCCAGATGAAGATAATGTTATCAACGTAAGCGTAATAAATTATTATAAATTCCATCAAAAATAAATTCTATCCTTGTTGAACCGCACCTGACATGGGAACTAATTTTAACTGACGTCTCTCTACTTTCACCTCTAGCAATTTGAAGCTTACGAATTTTGTGTCTGTTAAAGTCTAAATTTTGTAATTCAATTTACACACGGTTGGTTTAAATTAACAACCTTTCCCGTTCAGCATCTGAATTGTGCTGAATTGCATTCTAATCTATAAGACCGAATCGCAATCGAACAACAAAAAAGGTATTTGCGAATTGCGATTATCGCGGGAAGATTGCGAGGTTGTTGTCGATTTAAGTCCTGCCATAGAGAGCTTTCAGTTGGAGGAGAAGCTGAATCTCGTGACATAATTTACGCTGCCATATTGGTGGGTTTAAAGCGGGAAAGGAGCTGTGACCACCCAAAATGGCTACCAGAACAGCGGTAAGACTTGGGAGGGTGTGACGTACTACTATCCCCTCTGAAAGCTCTCTATTGGGAGGCTAGACATTTCTCGTAACCCTAGCCGATCGCAGCGTACAACTTAATCCTAACGGTGAGAGTGGAAGAACAAAATTGCTTTCTGCGAACACGGCCCCGCACACACCCCTACACACCCAGACAGGTCCAGTGTAATACCTCTCCGTGACGTCATCCTCACTCGGAGTGGTAAAAATAGAAAGCATAGGGCTTAAATATGGAGGTGAAATCTTAAATAGGAAAAGAGGACACACCTTTTAAATTTCTTCACGTTCGGTATACAGGTGCCAACGCCTTAAGCAATTAACTTGGTTCTCAATTATTAAGGTCCGTCCACACTAAAGGTATTAATCAGTTTCGCACGCCAGTTACGTGCCTCGTTCACACTCAAAATATTTGCTTCGCACGCGAGATCGCTCTGTACGCAGCACCAAGAAAATTTGTTTGAAATTTCAAACATTTTCGCGTCGTACGCGCCTACGCAGCCAATCAGGAGAAGCAATGAGTCACATGATCTTTTTAAGATGGCGTCGATCGGTGAAACACACCGCAAGCAGTTTTTAGAAATGAATAATGTCCTGAGATCTTCTCAACTGTTAATGAAATGTAGAAATAAAATGAAAAACCTGAGCGGCTTGTTAAAAATAATAGAAGAATATGGGTTTTGGGAAGTATAAGCTGACCGTGAGAAAGCCGGAGATTTTCATAATTTAGTCCGGAAATTAAGGATGTACACAACAGAGCTGAGAAAGGCAAAGGAGCAAACTAGACTTCGAAGTTCCGGCATTTCCTATTGGTTGAAACAAACAGGCGTGGCGCTTGTGCTCCTTACAATGGAAAATAAACTTCTTCTGTGTGGACGAGATGCGAGCGAAGCGCACCAAGCTAGCGATCGGGCAACGCGTGCGAGGCGTGCAAAATATCTGTAGTGTGGATGGACCTTTAAAATCATAATATCACAAATTTGAATTATTTTATGAAACATTAAAATCAGGTCTAAATTTAGATTTAAAAACTAACTAAAAAATACGCATTTTCAGGGGTGGCCTGTGAGTTACCAATCAATCGTGTCGGCTGGTTACGAATATAAACAAAACTTTACTGCAACAGCACCACTTACGTACACCTGTTTTAAAATTATATCGAAGAAACATCAGACGTTCAACTTGATAGATTTTCATAGCCTTATACCTAACTTATATTAAAGAGATAATAATATAAGGAAGAGAGAGACCATATAAAATAACGAACTGTTTATTAAACAAGTGAGAGAGTGAGACTGAAGTGATTAAATGATAACATAACATTGCTATTTATAGCAGTTACTAAAAACAGTATTAAGATATTATTAACCGGTTAAAAAACTAACATCGCATTTCTTAGGTTACAGAGTTAATATAATCCGATTAGATAAGAGTCGATTTCTCCAACACCCCTTCTCGACGATTATCGGATAACCCCTTGACTGTCAGATGTACGGCTTTGGAATCAAGTGCTTTAGTTTTTCTTTTGGTAAAGGCTTGTTTAACATGTCGGCGGTCATTTCCTCGGTTGGACAATAGTTGATATCGATGATGTTGTTTTCTCTCATATCCTTGAGGAAGTGGTATCGGACGTCAATGTGTTTCGTCCTAGCGCTGATCCGTTCGGAAAGACTCATCTTGATGCATCCTTGATTGTCCTCAAATAAGTAGGTTGGCGTGGTAGCCGGGAATCCAACATCTTCGAGAAGCTGTCGTAGCCAAATGACTTCTTGGGCGGCATGAGCTGATGCGACGAATTCGGCTTCTGTCGATGAGAGCGCGACAGTTGATTGTTTCCGACTTGACCATGCGATCGTTCCCTGTCCGAATTGGAATAGGTATCCGCTCGTTGATTTCCGGTCTTGATGATCACCGGCCCAATCTGCATCGACGTAGACGACAAATTCTGGTGTTTCTTTCAAAGCTGGGAAATGAAGTCGGACATATTTTGTTCCCTTGAGATAACGCATTACTCGTCTGACGGCCGTCCAATCTCTTTCTCTCGGCTTTGTGACTCTTCGGCATAGGTAGCTGATGCTAACTGCAATGTCTGGTCGTGAAACGGTAGCGATGTGTAGAAGTATTCCAATTGGTTCTCGATACCGGTTGTTGTTAGGTAGGATATCTTCGTCTCCAGACAATTTTGGATAAGAGGGATCCATAGGAGTTTTGGATATCTTCGCATCTTGCATGCCGAAGTCTTCGAACATGAACGCTATTTTGGTTCCTTGATGGATTGTAAAGCTTCCGTCAATTCCTCGCTCATTCTCGATACCGAGGTAATACGAGGCGTTTCCTAGGTCCTTTAGCTCGAAGTGCTTATTTAGTTTCTCATACAGATTGTTGATGGTGGCTTCATTCTCGTTCAACACCAACAGATCATCTACGTATAGTAGGACATACGTCCAGGTACCGTCTTGTTCCACTTTCGAGTAAAGTCCTGGATCGGCTTTGCTACGATTGAATCCTTCATCAAGTAGAATTTGATTGGCTTTGACGTTCCAGGCCCTTGCAGATTGCTTCAATCCGTATAAGCTGCGCTTGAGTCTGCAGACCTCTTCATTTCCAGGTTGGATGAAACCCGGAGGCTGTTCCATATACAGGTCCTGGACTATGTCTCCATGCAGGAATGCGGTTTTGACGTCATAGTGTTTTACCGGTAAGTTCTTGGCTGCGGCGATACTGAGTAGAAGTCGTACGGTCTCGTACTTCATGACAGGTGCAAACGTCTCGTCAAAATCTTCGCCAAACTTCTGAGAATAGCCTTTGGCGACTAATCGGGCTTTATATTTGCTGAGTGCTTCATTTTGATCATGTTTGGCTTTGAAAACCCAACAACAACGAATGGCCTTCCGATTTGGTGGTAGGTCTGTTAACTGCCAGGTTCCTCTTTCATGTAAAGATGATATTTCTTCTTTAGCAGCATCTCTCCAGTTCTTCCATTCTCTCGGATTTAAGTCGGCGAGTTCCTCCCATGAGCTTGGTTCGCGAGGATATTGAACCGTTGTCTTGTACGTCAATCTCTTTGGTGGAATGCCCTTATTATCCCTTTCCGATCGTCTTGGAAGAATAGGAACTGATGGCATTTCTTCAGATTCTTGTTCTCCATCAGAGGCTGATTCTGATTGTTCCTTTTTCGGATGTGACGTGATCAAGGAGTCAGCTGAATTAGTCTCTTTTTCCCCTTCTGGCTTTGATATGATGCTTTCTTCAAAGGTGTTGTCTCTTGTTCCTTCGTCGAAAGTGAGAGAACGGCTGAAGTGAACTTTGGCAGTCTCAGGATTGAGAATACGATAGCCTTTCGTTGCTAAGCCATATCCGACCCGACTCCTTTAAAAGCTTTGTCTCCGAATTATACTCGTTTCTCCTTGGGAATGTACGAATAGGCTTTACTTCCGAATACACGGATGTGTCCAATACGTGGCTTTGAACCACTCCAAAGCTCATAAGGTGCTACGTCAAAGGCTCCTGTTGGCAGACGATTTTGAAAATAGGCGGCGGTCGTGACAGCTTCACCCCAGTAACGGTTCTCGAGTTGTGCGTCTAACAGCATGCATTTGGCCATTTCCGTCAAAGATCGATTCTTGCGTTCCGCAACTCCGTTCTGTTGTGGATTATACGGTACGGTCAACTGGTGTTCGATGCCAAGATCCTTGAGATAATCTTCAATTTCATGGCTGATATATTCTCCACCATTGTCTGATCGAAGAGCTTTCGGGTATCTTCCGAATTTGGTCCTTACGGATGCAATGAAATCCTTGAATGCAGTTAGAACGGAGTTCTTGGTCTTCATCAGATAGAGCTGTGTAAATCTTGAGTAGTCAACGATGAATGTTAGTATGTATCGATTACCGCCAGGTGTCACTGTCGGCATAGGCCCGCATACGTCCGTATGGATTAGTTCCATAGGCTCCTTGGTCTTCGATGTAGATGTTGGGAATGGTTTAGCTGTCATCTTTCCCTATAGACAACATTCGCAAATAAGCTTCCGCTGACATTCGGATAGCTTGATACCATCGGCATGATTCTTCGATGAAAGTGACTTCACAGCATCTATATCCAGATGCCCTAGCCGCCTATGCCATAGGTGAATGCAATCGGCTGTATGCGAGTTGCTGGCAACTTTTGCTATTTGCTTGGTTTGAAGTCGATAAAGGAATCCATCCATCTTGGCAAAAGCTGCAACGTTTTGACCTTCCATGATTCTGCATTCGTCGCCTTCGAAGATAACAGTGTGTCCTGTCTGTGTCAAACGGTGTACAGAAATTAAGCTGCCTCCTAGTTTTGGAACATAAAGGATGTTATTCACAGCTATGCTATGTACTTCTCCGTTTGGAGCGAGGCAGTCAATTATGCCATCGCCAATCCCTTCCGCCATTATGATTGAGTCGTCGGCGAGATGAATCTTCTCTGATTTCGGCGTTATGAATTTGAAATTCTCCCGATCGCTGGACATTTGACTGGTGGCCCCTGAATCCACATACCATGAGTTCGCTTGTGAGCCATTCGAAGCCTTGAAGGCTGTATACTCCCCTCTCGTTCTCTTTTCTACAGCTGCTTTACTTCGCTCACTTCGGGATGCAGTATGTTCTCGATCCAGCTTATCTTTGTAACCTCGGCGGTCCTTCATATAGTGCCCTGGCTTGTTACAAAGATAACAGACTCCTCTGCGTGGACGACGCCGTTGATTATTGAATCTTCGACCTTTGCTTTGACTTGAAGTCTGCAACGCTGTGTCATTCCTAGAGGAAGCTGCTCTAGTCTCTTGACGTCGATTGAATTCGTCCAGTAATTTCGCTTTCACTAAGTCTAGTGTCAGATCTGCTTCCGGTCTCACTTCGAGGGCTGTGACCAAGACATTGTAAGATTCTGGTAGACTGCAGAGTAACATGGCAGCGACGTGTGTATCAGGCAGTTTTTCTCCGATTCCTCGTAATTTCTCGACTATCTCCAACATGGACCCTATGTGGTCTTGCATACTTTGGTCATCGTCCTTGAAGCGCATTTGATGCATCTTCCGTAGCAGGAATAATTTGCTTGTGATATTTGCTTGCTCATGTAGCTTCTGGAGTGTCTCCTACATGGAACGGGCAGTCTTCTCGTGAACGATATGAATTAATTGATCGTCTTCCACAGACAGTGCTATAGCAGCTTGGGCTTGCTTGTCTCTCTTATCCCAGTCAGCAGGAGGTTCCGACGTAGGTTTCGCTTTCTCGACGACTTCCCTTAGATTGTCTCTGGTCAGTACCATCTTCATTTTGAATTTCCATAGCTGATAGTTAGTATTGTTCAACTTCGGGACGAGAGATTTCAAGTCGCTTGAAGCCGTCTTGTATACGTGATGACCGAAAACTAAGTCTTATACTATAATACTAACTAGTACCCGACTTTCCTTAACATAAGTATTTACACGTGGCTGATAGATTTTCATAGTCTTATACCTAACTTATATTAAAGAGATAACCCAAAAGGAAGAGAGAGACCAAATAAAATAACGAACTGTTTATTAAGCAAGTGAGAGAGTGAGAGTGAGAGTGAGAGTGATCAAATGATAACATAACATTGCTATTTATAGCAGTAACTAAAAAACAGTATTAAGATATTATTAACCGGTTAAAAAACTAATATCGCATTTCTTAAGTTACAGAGTTAATATAATCCGAGTAGATAGCCACTCCTGCACATACGCTAATTTACTCTCTTTCGTTGCAAAAACTAAATGATTTTAGGTAATTAAGCTAGACTAACGATTACAGGTAATCAAGGAAGATAAACGATTACAGGTAATTAAGCTAGACTAACGATAACAGGTAATTAAGCTAGATTAACGATTACAGGTAATTAAGCTAGATTAACGATTACAGGTAATTAAGCTAGATTACCGGTGGCGGGTAATTAAGCTAGATTACAGGTGGCGGGTAATTAAGCTAGATTACCGGTGGCGGGTAATTAAGCTAGACTACCGGTGGCGGGTAATTAGGCTAGATTACAGGTGGCGGGTAATTAAGCTAGATTACCGGTGGCGGGTAATTAAGCTAGATTACCGATGGCGGGTAATTAAGCTAGACTACCGGTGGCGGGATATTAAGCTAGATTACCGATGGCGGGTAATTAAGCTAGACTACCGGCGGCGGGTAATTAAGCTAGATTACCGTTGGCGGGTAATTAAGCTAGATTACCGTTGGCGGATAATTAAACTAGATTACCGATGGCGGGTAATTAAACTAGATTACCGATGGCGGGTAATTAAACTAGATTACCGATGGCGGGTAATTAAGCTAGATTACCGGTGGCGGGTAATTAAGCTAGATTACCGGTGGCGGGTAATTAAGCTAGATTACCGATGGCGGGTAATTAAGCTAGATTACCGATGGCGGGTAATTAAGCTAGATTACCGATGGCGGGTAATTAAGCTAGATTACCGATGGCGGGTAATTAAGCTAGATTACCGGTGGCGGGTTATTAAGCTAGATTACCGGTGGCGGGTTATTAAGCTTGATTACCGGTGGCGGGTACTTAAGCTAGATTACCGGTGGCGGGTAATTGAGCTAGAATACCGGTGGCGGGTAATTGAGCTAGAATACCGGTGGCGGGTAATTAAGCTAGATTACCGATGGCGGGTAATTAAGCTAAATTACCGATGTCGGTTAATTGAGCTAGATTACAGGTGGCGGGTACTTAAGCTAGATTACAGGTGGCGGGTAATTAAGCTAGATTGCCTGTGGCGGTTAATTAAGCTAGATTACCGGCGGCGGGTAATTAAGCTAGATTACCGTTGGCGGATAATTTAGCTAGATTACCGTTGGCGGGTAAATAAGCTAGATTACCGATGGCGGGTAATTAAGCTAGATTACCGATAGCGGGTAATTAAGCTAGATTACCGGTGGCGGGTAATTAAGCTAGATTACCGGTGGCGGGTAATTAAGCTAAATTACCGGTTGCGGGTAATAAAGCTAGTTTACCTGTGGCGGTTAATTAAGCTAGATTACTGGTGGCGGGTAATTAAGCTAGATTACCGGGGGTGGGTAATTAAGCTAGATTACCGGTGGCGGGAAATTAAGCTAGATTACCGATGGCGGTTAATTAAGCTAGATTACCGATGACGGGTAATTAAGCTAGATTACCGATGGCGGGTAATTAAGCTAGATTACCGTTGGCGGGTAATTAAGCTAGATTTTTGATGGCGGGTAATTAAGCTAGATTACCGATGGCAGGTAATTAAGCTAGATTACCGATGGCGGTTAATTAAGCTAGATTACCGATGGCGGTTAATTAAGCTAGATTACCGATGGCGGTTAATTAAGCTAGATAACCGATGGCAGGTAATTGAGCTAGATAACCGGTGGCGGGTAATTAAGCTAGATTACCGGTGGCGGGTAATTAAGCTAGATTACCGGTGGCGGGTAATTAAGCTAGATTACCGGTGGCGGGTAATTAAGCTAGATTACCGGTGGCGGGTAATTAAGCTAGATTACCGGTGGCGGGTAATTAAACAAGATTACCGATGGCGGGTAATTAGACTAGATTACCGATGGCGGGTAATTAAGCTAGACTGCCGATAAGCATATGACTTGTGTTGGTGCACAATTCTTTGAGATCTGTTGGTGCTCAGATCTATGGAATGCTCAGGTCTACTTAATCTTTTTCTGGTATAACTTTGCTCTGTGATTTGCATGTGAAAATGACGGGAAAGCAATTTTACTTTGACTGGACGTTGATTGTCAAGTCAAGCAGTGAGGTTTGAAGTTATGTAATAGATGCTTGGTCAGTTCAAAAGCTTTAACTAATGTAAGTGCAACGCCCTAAAACGTTTTCTCTCCTAAGGTTTCTAAACTATTTTAATTAATATTAAGAGTGAAGTAACAGATATTAATAACAAGTTGGGAAACCAAAATAAACCTCTCCGAGTCGAGACGAATTTACTTTCCAAACACAGGTCCACCATGGACGAACTAATACTTGAAGGATGGATGGCAGATGGAGAAAGTTAAAAATACTTGTTGATTCGCCTTCTAGCGGCAGATAGTAGGAAACCGGATAGTGGGGGAATCAACGTTCTAACGAGGGAAGCAGCTAACGTCTTATTTAGTCTAGATGGCGCTAGCGTTTTCCGGGATTTGACTCCGCATTTTCATAACCCCCTCCATTTTGGAGCTGTAAGCTTTACATTGGTTGTTTTGTCGCTTAGTAATGGGGGCAGTAATGGGCTGCCATTGGTTCTTCAGTATTACTTCGTCCACGGGTCCACCAGCCAATGAGAAAACCGGAAATACGTAGCTCAAATTGGCGGGATATCGCGAAGGCTATTTGTAAAGGTTTAATCGTTTAACATTTCCCTGTGTATTCTCATAAGTCTAATGAGGACCTAATATCTATCACTTAAGTGTGTATTTCACTTTCGGCTCACTCTGAACCGTTAACACCTCTTGTAAGAGGAAACGAAACAAGGTCAATTCTAGTTTAAGTCTAGGGTATCTTGTTTCATCGACTCAATCGCTTCAACAGTTACAGAGAGACGAAGTATTGAAATCCATATTGTGTAGTGAAATTAAAAGTTGCATTTACACTATAAATAAATGTGGTAAAGCTGAATTAAAAATAAACACCAAATTTGAAATGTTAATATCAAAAGATGTTCTTGGAATATTGAGATGAAACAGAGCTGTATAGCTACAGAACTACTAAAAGAATCGTAATGCCGAAAATTATTTAAAATATTTCCATTTAATATTCTGCAAAAAGGAAATGTTATCGTTTTGTTAGAGATCTTATCATCCTACTCGCTTTATATTAACTTTGATATGCGTGTAGTGTTTCGATTCAGATGCAATCTTCATAACTCGTTCTATATAAACTCTCACTTGTGTTACTTCAAAGAAATAAGTTTATCTTAAATAATTAATTAAATATAAATGATATTAATTATTTTAATCGCCAGTAAATAACTTTAAAAATAGTTAAATCGTTTAAAATAAAGTTGTTCCTATTATCTTTCGAAACTTTGCTAATATTGACGTTTAAAGTTCAAATTTTGGGGTATATATACGATTCGTTTCCATTATAATAATAGATAAAAACGCATTCGCGTGAACCGATGATGGAAGCCCTGTCCATTGGGAGGCTAGACGTTTCTCGTAACCCTACCCGATCGCCGCGTATATCTTGAAACCAAACGATGACGAAGGAAAAGAAGCCAGAATGGACTGACTGGCGTCCATGTGGAATGGACAAAGACCTGAAGATGGTGGTGCATAGAAGCTGGTGTTAATGTGGGATTGACGAAGAACAGAAGATGGTGGTGCTTAGCAACTGGTGTCAATGTGGGATTGACGAAGAACTGAAGATGCTTGTGCTTACGAGCCAGCAACTACAGGCTTATGTCCATGTGGGATGGACAAAGACTAGCAGATTGTGGTTCTTAGAAGCCAGTTAGTAAAGACTAGTGTTGGTAGATGAATGGCCAAATTTCCGTGAACCGCGAACGCGTTCCGGAAATCGGGTATTTGTTTGCTCCGATTTGTAAACTGCGAACGCGGTCACGTGGGGTCTGACAGACAGACACACAGACAGACACGGCCGGTGTAATACCTCTCCGTGACATACGTCACTCGGAGAGGTAAAAACTGTCTTTGTAGACAATGACGGGAAAAAGTAAGAGATGAGTGTAGAAAATAAAATGCCTGAAGTAACAGATATTAAATTTTCACTTTTGAACACATGATTATAAAACATCAATAATTTTAAAAAATTCTTATCTAAGTTTTTTCACAAAAATTTCATATGCGGAAAATTTTTTAACCCTAGTATTTTGCTCCCAATATTAGCTCTAGAAAAAGGCGTCTTCAAGAATTTTTTAAAGGATACTAGCTTGATGCTACGTTTTACCAGGGAGGAGAGACTGACATGGTCTTTAAGAAGGTTCAAATACTTGCATATCTGAAAAAATTGAGATTTACGAGTTTCATTTTTATATTTTTAAATGAGAAATATTGCGAAGCGGAAAGTAACATAGGCAGTTTTATTGTGATGTTCATATTAGTGTCGAAAAGATCTGTAGATTGATCGTGATCTTCAGAGAGCTATACATTACGTCAATTTTTGAAACTTCGAAAACTTTGAAATTAACGAACACTTCTTGTTTTGATACGGTTTTTACTTTATCAGCTATTAACGTTTTTCTGTCCATTTTATTCTCCTTATAGGGCTCAACTTGATTGGAATATTTGAGAGAAAAAATGGAAAACGCGTATTATTTTTAAAATGATATATAAGTGTCATATTAAAATATTTTTACTAAAGTAATTTTGGTGAAAAAAAACTAAGATAAGAATTTTTTCAAATAATTAATGTTTTAAAATCATGTGTTCAAAAGTGAAAATTTAATATCTGTACTTCAGGCATTTAATTTTCTACACTTGTCTCTTACTTTTCCCCGTCTTTGTCTACAAAGACAGTTTTTATTAATCTATTTCGAATAGATCAAATTTATTTTATGAACCCAATATAAAGTCATAGCTCCCGTAAAATTCCGCATAACCTTCAATCAACAGCATGATATGTTTGTCGATTTCGAACCCGTTCCAAGCCCAGGCGATAAATTACATGCATAGCCGCGTATTCGGAATAAACATTACTCAACGTCTTAAAGCGTAGTATTTCCTTTTCACGAGGCTAGCTATTAGTTAGTTATTACAGCACATCGAAGTTATAAGACGTTGAATACGGTTTATTCTTATACCAAATTAGCAGCTTTGCATTTGATGTATAATGAAAAGGCAAAGGGTTGTAAAAGTCTTAAAATGCAATTATCATCCGATAGAGTTATGGTGAAGTCAGGACCCTTATAAATAGATTCTGACAGAAGGGGAAAGAATTTTCAGCCCAATGTGTATTAAAAACGGAGCTTTCTGATAATTTCCATGGAAACCCCTGGCATAGTCAAAGGCATGGCTTATAGCAACTCCTGTTTGAAATAACAGTGCATAAATGCGTGCAATTAAACCGGACAAAATTAATTTATTCTCGTTCTCTCAGAAAAATAAAGGAGTATGGCTTTGACCCATCTTGTTTTAATTAAGCCACCCTTTGATATGTTACGTTAAATAACCTTTTCGCTCGTGCCCATATCTTCCACTTCCATGGAATCGACCGTGAGAAAAGCGCCGCGCAAAACTTATTAATATTTTCTGCCTCATGTTAGAAGTTTTCTACATCATTTTTGGGAAATTAAAATATCGCCCGATTAATAATTATATAGGCTATACTATCGAAAGGAAAGCTATTTAGAGTTATTTTTCCGCGTAAATATCTACGCATAGGGGTCTTTATTTCGTCCCTTACGATGTTTTCATAAGAAAGTAGATAAATTATCAGTGCATCATGTCAGAAATAGTTCACAATTTGACTGAATTAACTCTCAAGGTATGAACTATGCTCCTTTCTAGAATATTAATGAAAAATTAATGTGTCAAAATGAAAACATATGGTAAAATTATGTTTAAACCGGGTTGAATCTAAAATAGTCAAGGGTTTTTTGGGTATTCCTGACATTAAAGCCAAGCCTTAAAGTTTAAATAAACCTAGTGAAAGGAGTTTTTCTTTCAGTTTAAAAAACGTGAAAACGTCATGAGTTTATAAATATTTTGAGTGGATATGTAGATATTTATTCGAATGCCACCGTAAATTCCAAATTTTAAACACACCGTAGCTTAATCCCGGTAATTCTTACGGTGTATTACAACTGTTAACTGCCAATAGGTTTCGTCGTTTACCTAACTATATTTGGCATTCAGAATACTATTTAATGCAGCTGTTACTGTATTTAATTACTAATTATTATTGAGAGAAACAAATTTTAATCTTTTGCAATATTTGAAATGGTAATTTATCGTTAATCTCCACGGTAACAATGGTTTGCAATCATGACATCATGCTGAAAACTTAAAAACAAAACATTTTATAACTCAGGAATAATTAATTGGATGGAAGTAACTTATAAATAAATAACAAATAGGCTGAAAGGAAGGGCGTTACACGATTGATTGAAGTCGTTGCGATTAATTAACCAGTAGAATCGGAATATAATTTGATTTGAAAATCGTTCTTAGTTACTTCTTGAATGATTAACTAGGTAGATAGTCTTACAATTAGTAGTAGAATCAATAAAAAATTAAATATGTATATCTTCTGTGATAAATATTCGTTAACATTATCCGTAAATATACTTGGTGCTTAGGAGTCGAACCCAGGATAGAAGTGTTCACACGTTAAATAAATCCTAGGGTTTTTTTGATGAACCCCGTGTTTTAAAGACGAATTCCATCACGTCCTACAATAAACCCAAAGGTTCTATGATAAACACGAAGTTCTATGATAAAAACTATAATTTATTATTGTAAACCTTATGGTTCAATGAAGAACCCCTTTAAAAACTCACTTTTCTTCATAGAAAGGTGGGATTCTAGAAAAAGACCTTTCAGAACTCTTTTTTTCTATGAGTGTAGTGTTTCAACTTCAGACGCAATCTTCCTTATTCGGTCTATATAAACTTTGACGGGTGTTATTTCGAAGAAATTGGATTTCTTAAATAATTAGATATAACTGTAATATTTTAATTTTCGGTATTTTATCTTAATTCTGGATAAGTCGTTTTAAGAAATGTTATTCCTAAACTCATTTTAAACAAAAACTACTGTTAACGTTTGACTTCTAGCGAACACCTTTTTCAAAATTTTGTAAATGTATGGAATATAAGACAATTTATTCACAATAAGCGATAAGAAAAAGCACGTGAACCTTTGTTGGAGCACTACCATCGGAAAACAAGACATTTCTCGCTAACGATGATGATGGAGTACAAACCAATGTTGGAGATTGGTGTCTATGTGGTATTGTCGAAAGACCAGTAGATAGTGGTGTTAGAAGCCAATAAGTACAGATTTTTACCTCTCTGAGTGACGATGACGTAACGGATAGTTATTACAATGGACGTGTCTGTGTGTGTCTGTCTGTCCCCGATTTGCAAGTCGGAGCAAACATTTACGCTATATCCGAACCGCGTTCGTAGTTCACAGTCGTTAGGAATAAGATGTATGCGGTGATCGGCTTGGGTTACGAGAAACGTCTAGCCTGCCAATGGCAGGGCTTCGACCCAAGGTTCACGCAATTGCGGCTTTTATTATCATTTACTGTGAATTAATCGCCTTATATACCCTTAATTTCCAAAAATTGTTAAAAAGGCAAACGCTGGAATTCAACCATCAAAAATGACTATGATTTTACGAATAAAGTTTCTTAAAACTACTTAACTCGAATTAAGGTAAATTAATAACGTTTTGAATAATATCAATTATGTTTATTTAATTATTCAAGAAAAACCTTGTAACCCTCCTAAGAAAAATTCTAGATTAAAGGAACACTTTCCCGAGGGCCCTGAAATATTTAAATAACTGAAAGACAACTTACAGTTTCAATCCAATACAAATAGCTCTTTATTGCAGAAAACTGATAAATGGATAAACCCGTAGTTGAATTTGTACAAAAATGACTCCGTCTTGTGAAAGACGAACTCGAACTGATCAAAAAATCTTTTTCCACATTAGAATCACATTTTTCTTTCAAGGGGGAGGGGCTTGTAGCATGGAGGCAATATGCCCTGCCAGATCCAAGGAGTGGAAACTCCAAGGATTCTGGCAGCCATACTACAACCTCTTAATTGCGTCTCCACTCGGAGAGGTTTTTTTGGTTTCCAAATTTGTTTTGTATGTGGTTTACACGAGAGCTTAGTGTATGGTATTGTTGTTA
Source organism: Phalangium opilio (assembly GCA_019434445.1). Classification (NCBI taxonomy): domain Eukaryota; kingdom Metazoa; phylum Arthropoda; class Arachnida; order Opiliones; family Phalangiidae; genus Phalangium; species Phalangium opilio. The sequence goes on along the minus strand of JAEQBA010002038.1, from coordinate 3,121 downwards.
GAAGCCAATAAGTATTGGGTCAAAGTTTTAGTGAATAGCTAACCGAAGAAGGTATAATGGTTAATTAATGAGTGGTGGTTAAGTGTAATCGAGAAAGTACAAATTTAGAAATTTTTGTGAACTACCAACACGTTTGCTCCGATTTGCCAACTAGGAGCACGGTGACAAAGACAAACATGCTTACAGTGTAATACCTCTCGATGACTTCATCGTCACTCGGAGATGTAAAACGTGTAAACGAAATTTACGTTTGGCATTCTTCTATATAGTATTAAAGTGAGTTTTATTATACTAATACTTGGAGCGTAATTACTAATTAGAATTGAAAACGAAAAATTATATTCAATAATATTTTTAAAAATCAAAGCTGCCTTTGGCTATGGTAAAAAGGCAATTATCTTATTATATTTTTGTTATAGGCATAGATATTACTGATTATCTAATTAATTAGCCTTCAATGTTTTAAAAACCGAAAAATAACACAGACTGGCAGGGTATGTAAATAAGTGACAAAGTGCCAGGATTCACCACGCAACGAGGGGAGAAGGAAATGGGAGGAGCACCAGTAACTACCTATATGCAGAGTTACCGTCTAGGAATCGGAGACGTAGGAGTGTGTGACCACCTTCTATCAAAAATTGCCAATAATGAAATCCTCCTTCATTAAACGTCGTTTGCTTCTTTTTTACCCACATCGTATTCTAGGAGAGCGATAGCTCTCTTAGATAAGACTTCATACCGACTTTAATGTATAAGGATGGTTTTTTGATTGGTTATAACTTTTTTGTATCGTATTAACTGCTTTGAAAAAATTCCACAGAACTACAATTCGGGCCCTCAATATGTGGTTAAAATTTCAAGAAGATCCACCGATTAGTTTATTGTATAAAAAATAAAGTTGCTAAGGGTGGTTTTCATTTCCATAAAATTAATCAGCCCTTTTGGTGAAAAAGTAAAATTTTCCCATAGAAATAACATGGAGTTTTTTACAAATTTAGCCATTTTGTCGCCACCCTTTTGAAATGAAATATTCGTTTGTTACGTTTGGGAACGGTTTTATATCAAAATTTGAACCTTTTTCTAGGACCGTTTTTAAGGTTTTTGAGAAAAATTAATTTTAAGTATGTTTAATTTTAAATTTTAAAAACTACCCCAATATATTTAGATGGATACACTGTTTTATTAGGAAATATCAGCGCGACCAATATTGGCCTTTTTAACGTATAGTTGCCTCATAATAATCCGATTGTTTCTTCTTAATGCCTGTTGGTTGGAATGGCCTATCGATGGTGAGATAAGACGGCTTTAATATTGCCGTGACGTTAACGAGGCCACTGCGGCGACGCCGTCAAAACACCCGGGTCGAAATAATCGCGGATATAGTCCAATTCATAGAACAAATAGCTAGCTTAATGGACATTTTAACTTTTCCCTGCTAATTAATCTGGATTACCAATAAAAGATGATTAAACTAGATTATCACTTAAAGATAATTAAACTAGACTCCCAATTAAAGATCAATAAACTAGATTACGAATTTAAGTAATTAAAGTAGTTTACCAATTTAACGTATTTAAATAAATTACCAATTAGAGGTAATGAAACTAGACTAGCAATTAGAGGTTATTAAACTAGATAACCAATTAGAGATAATTACACTAGATTACCAATTAAGGGTAATTAAACTAGATTACCGACGACTGGTAATTAAGCTAGATTACCGACGACTGGTAATTAAGCTAGATTACCGACGACTGGTAATTAAGCTAGATTACCGACGACTGGTAATTAAGCTAGATTACCGACGACTGGTAATTAAGCTAGATTACCGACGACTGGTAATTAAGCTAGATTACCGGCGACTGGTAATTAAGCTAGATTACCGGCGACTGGTAATTAAGCTAGATTACCGACGACTGGTAATTAAGCTAGATTACCGAGGACTGGTAATTAAGCTAGATTACCGGCGACTGGTAATTAAGCTAGATTACCGGCGACTGGTAATTAAGCTAGATTACCGGCGACTGGTAATTAAGCTAGATTACCGTTGACTGGTAATTAAGCTAGATTACCGTTGACTGGTAATTAAGCTAGATTACCGACGACTGGTAATTAAGCTAGATTACCGACGACTGGTAATTTAGCCGGATTACCGACGGCTGGTAATTTTGCCGGATTATCGACGTCTGGTAATTAAGCCGGATTACCAACGGCTGGTAATTAAGAAGGAATACCGACGACTGGTAATTAGGCCGGATTACCGACGACTGGTAATTAGGCCGGATTACCGACGACTGGTAATTAAGAAGGAATACCGACGACTGGTAATTAAGCCGGATTGCCGACGGCTGGTAATTAAGCTAGATTACCAATGGACGCGCAACGTCCTAAGACTTTTTCTCTCCTATATTTTCTAAACAATTTTAATTAATATGAAGACTGAAGTGACAGATATTAATAAAAACTGTCATTGTACACAAAGACCGGAAAGTGTAAAAGATAAGGCTACAATATTAACTGCCTGAAGTAACAGATATTAAAATTTTCACTTTTGAAGACATGATTGTAAAACATCAATTATTTTAAAAATTCTTATCTTACTTTTTTCACCAAAATTTCATTTTCCCAAAATATTTTTCAGCAATATTTACCCAAGTATTTTGTTCTCAATAGTAATTCATGAAAAAATGTCACCTAGAAGGGTTTAAGGGATACTAGCTTTTTACTTTCGACTAAGATTTGATTCTAGGAGTTTCAAATGCTTGGATATCTGAAAATATTTCTCTTGAAGAGTTTAAATTTTCATATTTTAAAATTGGATATATTGAGAAGCGGAAAATAACATTGGCCTTTTCATTGTGATTTAGTTATTTGTGTCGAAAAGATCTGTAGATTGATTGTGATCTTTGAGAGCTATACAGCACTTTAATATTTAATACTTCGAAAGCTTTACAATTGAAGAATACGTTTTGCTAAGTTTCATACGGTTTATATTTTATCAGCTCTCAACGATTTTCTGTCCATTTTATTCTCTTATCTGGCTGAATTCACTACCTAATTGTAAATTTTTGATAAAAATAATATGTAAGCCCGTATATTTTTTAAATGACGCGCATGTTTC